>PVKB01003394.1:167334-203969 GCA_004027205.1 Ctenodactylus gundi
TAGATGGAAAGACACACAAACCTCAAGTCAAACGGGGAACAGTTTTCTCCCAGAGAAAGCCTTCCAACTCCACGGACTGGGCTTCATGGGGTAGGCAGGGAGGTGCAGAGATCAGCTGACAGTCTAAAAGGCTGAGTATTTTAAGGTCCCTAAATTAGAAAATGAGGGATGTTTAAGTGGTTTGACTTAACATTATTTTCTCTCATGAGAACACACTTGTGAATTTGGAGAAGACCTGACCTATACAGGCAGGTAGCAGGCAGACATGGGTGGGAGGGAGCACAGCTGTGGGACGAACACCACGCATGCAACCATGGAGAGGCTCTTCAGAGAATACCAAGGGAAGGTTTTGTTTCTCTTCTGTTTTCCTCCAAACAGCAGCAATTCCAACATGAAGGCAGAAATTATGCACTGATAAGAAGAAACATTTTTCTCTGTGTCAGGCAGCTGGTCGGGCTACTGGGCACGACAATGTTTCTTGGGGAGGATGGGGGTCACTTGAGGTCCTCACCAGCAGCTTTTCTCATCCTCCGTGTCGCTGGTGAACATTTAGGCTTGTTTTCTCCTTCCCAAGTAAGACCTGGCCCATGACCACTCAGTGCGTTCAGGCCTATCTGATCCCAGTATGTCAGGTCATTGACAGCCCAAGCCAGGTTACTCAACTTCTGAGCATGGCTTCCCATTTCTAAAGTGGGAATAACAATGGCTCCTGCCAGAAGATTAACTCAAATGGTTTGTCCACATAAAGAGTGTGTGACAAGTGCCAGGCACATAGTATGAGTCCACAAAAGTATTAGCTATGTTATTACTGCCGTTGTCCTCCTTAATAGGACATTTTTTAAAAAGTCAGCAGGGATCCTCTTCACAGTTCCTCAGTGACACTAAGTAATCTTCTGTCTCAGGACCTTTATACCTGCTGTTTGTTCTTTGTGCCTGTACCACATCAGTCAAGGTGCCATCCCTTACTTCATCAGGGTTCTCTTTGATGTTTCTCCTGGTCACTTTTTCTAAAAACAGCACTTCTAAGCCCTTCCCACCTTCCTTCTTTCTCTGCTCTTCTATTATATGTCACCTACCTGACATCACATTAGGTATTCACTTGTTTGTCTAGAGAGCAGACATAGCTGTACGTGCTTGTCTCTGTATCCCCAGCCCTACAACAGCCTCGGACACACTGCACATCTTAAAATTTTTTAGCTGACAGAATTCCTTAAATGATCTCCCAAGCGAAGGCAACTGAGAACAAGGAAGAGCGATCGGACCGTTTCCTTTTCTGACTCCTCCCCCTGCTGCGGGATCCCCCACCTCAGCAGCTGCGCTCCTTAACCACCCGGCCCCGGCCCCCCCCCCCCCCCCCACTGGGGACAAATGCGAGCGGGTCCTCGCTGCCTTGTAACATGAACACGCAGTAGTGCAGTGTGAGCACGGAATCAGGACCCCCATGCAGGCCTGGCATGAGATGTCAGCTCCTGGTTCCCTCTGGGGGTCAGATAGGTGACATGGGATTTCCTTCTGACGGCCAATAGGTGCAGGCAGGTGGGCAGACTGTGGCAGCCTAAGTCAGATGGTATTGTGCAAAAGGAATGCTAAAAATGGGCCCCGCATCAAGATGCCACCAACGCCCCTCTGTCAATGTACAGCCCCCATCCGTGGCCTCTGAGGGCCTTGGCGGGACCCTCTGTCACTTGGGCTATCCCTGCCCCAGGCTCTCTGGTGGGAATTCTATATGGAGCGATTTAGCCTCTCCGTGGACTCTTCCTGTCGTTCGCTGACTTATGAAGCCACTTCTGGCGAATTTTCACCACCATTTTACCTTTCTAACCAGAAAATCCAATGCCAAGAGGTCTTTCCTTAGGCTTTCACAGACAAAGGTGCATGCTTGAGACCCACGCGTTTCAAATCGGTGTTGCACATGCTGCAACATGGGAAATGCTGAAGAGCTGCTATGGAAGCCACGACTGTTGAACAAGTGGAATGAATTTCCCAGCTTCTCAACAACATGGAAGCCACGGTCTTGGATGGAAGCTGCAGACATTCTAGGCTCATGTTTGGCTGCCACCACAGGGAGGCCCCACAACTGCCAGTGGCTCACGGCTTCCTTCTTCACTCCTACACTGGCAAATGTACCAAGGGCTCGCCAAGAGCAGAGCTGGGTGCTATGCAAGCAAAGCTCTTCCACACCACGAGGCGCCAGGGAGAGGTCTCATGAGAACCAAGCAGGCTGGCAACACAGGCCTGTACTCTCAGCATTCCAGGAGGCAGAGGCAGGCAGACTGTAAGATCGAGCACAGCTTGGGACAACTTGGTGAAACCCTCTCTCAAAGTCAAAGCTAGAAAAGGAGTAGGGGGTGGGAAAGGTAGCTTGGGGAAGTATCTCAGTGATTAGAGCATTTGCCTAGAATGCACAAGGTCCTGGATTTGATTCCCAGCACAACATAAAAAATTAGCAGAGTATGGTAGTACACACCTATAATTCCAGCACTAAGGCCGAAGAACTGCCATGATTTTGCGGGCAGCCTGGTCTGCACAGTGAGTTCAAGACCAATCCTCAATGAGATCCTGTCTCCAAAAAAAAAAAAAAAAAAAAAAAAAAATCAAGAATAGCAAAATCTACTATTTTGAATCACCTGCTGTGCCAGGCTCTGCATGTTACAAGCATTATGTCCTTTCCACGCCAGTCTTACAGACTGCTACATATGATTATGTTACATATAAATGAAACAAAACATGGCTTGTAAGCCCTGTTAGCTGCCCAGCATTACACAGTGCTAAGTCGTAGAGCCAGAATTCAAATCCGGGCCTGACTGTCTGCAGAACCTCGTTTATCTTTAAAAACAAACTCTCCACTTTCTGAAACAGACATAGACCATTTCTACCTCCTCCACTCAACATTCCCTCATGCTGCCCTTCTGTGGTCAGTCGCTGATCCCAGCACCCGCGCACCTACCTCCTGGCAATCACTGATTTGCCTTCTGCTCTGATAGTACCACCTTTCCAGGACATCATATAAATGGCATCCTAAAGAATTCAGGACTTGAAGCTGGCTCCTTTCTCACAGCCTCGTGCACTTGAAGCTCTCCCTCTGCCTGGGTGTCTGCAGTCACTTGCTTTTCACTGCTGAGCTGTATTCCACTGTGGAATACCAAGAGGAGATGAAACAAGAGAGCTTTTTTTTTTTTTTTGGAAACAAGGTCCCACTATGTCGGCCAGGCCAGATTGAAATTTGTAATCCACCTCCCCTCCCCCAACCTCAGCCTGGGTTTACAGGCCGCTCTGCTCTTAATCCTGATGAATAAACACACAGCAGCTTTACATAAGAGGGTTTGATTTTTACCCCTGGACTGCAATGGTGTCAGGCTTCACAGTGCATCATAGTCATCCATGGAAAGCTAATTTTTCATAATTAGGGCTCCATTCCCCTGAGATTCTTATTCAGCAGCCACGATGAGAACAGGAGATAAGTGTTTAAAGCCCCCAGGTGAACATATGACACTACAGTGGAGACTCACTAATGTCTTGGAATTGACTTTGCTACCAGTGTGGTGATTCAGGACAAATCACAAACCCTCAATCTCAATTTCTTTAGATTGAGAATATAGTAACAGTTACCAAATCTAGCTTCTCAGCTGTCGTGAAAATCAAAATAAATATAAACACTACAACACACAAGACAGTATTCTGTCAACTCCAGAAACAGAAATGAGTGGCCCCACCACGGGCACGGTTACATACTGGGATCCTTCCTATTTGAAAAAGTGCCTAAACTAAAAGGATAGATGTCAAAGACCAGATGGAAATAGCCTGTTCCTCTGTCACCTTGACATGCAGGCCACTAGCAGACAGGTGGGGCAGCAAAGTACGGTGCGTTCTGCCCGAGACCCTGGCACTGACAGAACTGGGCCCAGTTTATGGAGACCGTGACTAGTTAGCATGAGGGGGTAAGCCAGCGCATATGCCAAGAAGTTAACACTGACGTCACAAGAAGAAGAGAGCAGGCGCAGGCACAGGTATGACAGAAAGAACAGCACTGCAAAGCCACTCACAGCCAGCCCACAAGTCACAGTGAGGGAAGGAAGGAGGGAAGGGCCCGCCACTGGTAAAAATCATACAGAACGAGATAACATTTGGTAGCCACTTGGCCACTTCCGAAAGTACTGCAAGAAGTAGCATTTATTCTGTTCAAGAGTATGGCCATCTTCGAAAAAATAATTTTTTGAGGAGAAAGGGCTAGGACACATCATAAACACTTTTGTCAAGCCATAGAGGCAGCTTAGAGTAACATGAACGGCTTTACTCCTGGCCTACTCCAAACCTCCTCCTCAGATGAAACTACTGTTCAGGATTAGGTGGGAGTCTACTCCACGCTTTTCCTCCAGACACGTGGACATATACTATATATTATGTGCTATTTATGAGTGTAAAACGTATCTGTCTTTGTAAATATGGACCCCCCCCCCAAGAGGGCTTGCTGCAGCTTGCCTTTCTGGGTAGCACGGAGGGCAGCTCTCACAATGGGCACATGCTCACCACCGTGCAGCCGACAGCAGGACTTGAGCCAGACATCTCACTCGATATCCCCCACCCAAACGGGCATCGGGATGGCAGGACTGAAGAATCCTTCAGGAGCTGGTTTTGCATTCTCATAAAGGCCTGCCTAGGTTCCTCTTTTCTCCGCTTTCTGCTGAGTGTTTGGCTTCCGTATCGCTGGTTGCTTCGGCTTCCCCAGCTTCCTCTTCCTCCCCTCTAGAGAGGACAAAGCGTGGTGCAGCTGTCCCAGTTCCCAGCAGCGGTGGGGGTGGGTTTCCTCCCTTTGTTCCCTTCAGCCCTCTCTCTGATTTTCCTCCCTCTGGGGACAGCCACCACACCAGGTAAGCCAGTGTCCTCTACTGCCACGCTTCCGTTCTCAGGCAGTTTTTAGCTGACTTCTGACATAGCCCAGGTGAGGACAGACATCGACTGCACAGACAATAGCCAACAACTTGGTGTGCGTCACATTCTCCTGGTCAGCTCCCAACTTGGAAGACAATTATTTTTCATTTTACAATTTATTGAAGTTAATGATGTGCACTTCCCAGCTAATATGAAAGTAGTATACCAGAAAGGTTAAGGCAGCAAACAATCAGATCAGTTCATTACTAATATACACTCACTAGTATTTATTCAGCGCTGGCTACGTGACAGGCAGGCAGGAGTCCTCATTCTAGGCACTGACTCAGGGAACAGACATAAGTCCCTATTCTCCTGGAGCTTACATTCTTGGAATTCACTATCAACAACTACAATAAAAAAACAGGTGACATAATGTCAGTAATTGAATTGGTTATGGGCTGTCAGAGTGCAGCCCATGCCCAGTATGCTCCAGGCCTAAGGTTTCATCCCAGCACCATCCACCACACCCCTCCCCCATGTTCTCATAAGGTCACCAAAACCTGCAATTTGATTTTCATTGCACATGTCTGCACAGAAGTGAGATTTCAACTGCTCCAGACTGGACCACACCAGGCTGTGGCTTCTGCTCAGTTTCATCACTAGGGCCACCAATCCTTCTGAGATCAGCAGGCTATCAGGGGCATATGCTCTGTGCAGCAAAGGGTGCGGTGAGCACAACCACGGCATATCTCAAGATCAAGGCTGGAACCTGGCAATGAACACATCACACACATCCCACTGGCCAAAGACGGTCACCAGCCAAGCCCACCTTGCTAATAATTATCTTGTATAAATGAATATCACAAACAAGATCAAGTAAGTGAAAGGACTAGAGAACAGGAGACGCTATTATCTTAGGTCATGAGATGGTCAGGGATAGCCTCCCTGAGGAAATGCTGAGGACAGACCTGCACAGAATTCATTCTAGATGGGTGGAAACATATGCACAAAGATCTGCAGGAGCAGGAAGGTGCCCTTGAGGATCAGCAAGCAGGTCAGTGCAGATGCTGGAAGTAGCTGAGGTGGGCGAGTGGGAGAGGGTATGAGAACAGTCACCAGCGTCCAATGGGAGCTTTTTGCAGGAAGTTGGAACCTTGCATGTTGTTCTGACGCTGATGAGAAGTGATGACAGGGTTTGCACAGATAAGTCAGGTGATCTAACTTTTCTTCAGCAAACTAAGGTAGCCAGAATCCACAATGATTTCCCAATAATCCCCTAGGATTCACGTATCTGCAGAGTCCCTTCCCACACCATACCAAGATACATACGTGTGACTGACAGAATATGGCTGAAATTAATAGTATCCTACTTCCATGATGAGGTTGTTAAAGATGCTGTAGTGTGTCTGTCCTCATCCCCATGGAAATAAGCCCCTCCAGCCACAGCTACATGAATGAGCCACCCTGGAAGTGGATCCCACGACCTAGTAAAGCCTGGGATGATTGTAGGTCCAGCTATATCCTAACTGCAAGCTCATAGGAAACTCTGAGTTGGAACTACCCAATAAGCCTGTTCAAGGATTCCCAACTTTTAGACCCCATGCTGCTGCTCTAGCTTTAAGCTGCCAAGTCTGAGGGGCTGTTATGCACCAATAGAAATCAACACAGTATCTCAGCCAGCTGGAGAGAAACAGCAGACTATCAGGAAAACTATCGTGTATCTACATCTTTGCTAGTCAAACTGTGGTCCACAGGCCAAGGGTGTCCTCATCGTCTAGCAAATGGTTGGAAATGCAGATTCTCAGACCTCACCCCAGACCTCCCAAATCAAAACCTGTTTCTTAACAAGCCCAGCAGGATAACTGTGACTTGCTGACATTTGAAAAGCAGAGCCTAGACAGCTGAAGTAAAAAGGGTGTCACAGCGCAGATTCAAATGCTGGCTCACCAGCCCTGCAATCTTCAGTGTATTACTTAATTTTCCTAAGCATCAGCTTCCTTTTCTGCAAAATGGGGATGACACCAACAGTGCTTCCTCAGGTTATACCTGAGACTGTCAGTGAACTGGTACCAGTCAGGTGCCTGACACACGAACTATCAGCACAAATGACTCTGAACCATGCAGTTTTTTCTGTTCCTTAAATGCTTTCTAAAGCTCCCTGTCCAAGCAAATCCTTTCTTTTCAGACTATCCTTCAGTTCATCACAGAATCTTCTGTCTGTACCTACCATGACCCCAGTCATACCCCAGAGTGAAGGTGCCCGGTTTCCACAGTCACTGTCAAGACCCAGTTCTCAGGCAAGTTCAGGGCCACCCAGCAGGCTCAAGCAGGCCACAGCACTATCAACAGGGGATATGGACTAGTGTGGGCCTAGCTTCCCCAGCCAGGGCCTACCCCATGCCTGCTTTTCTGTTTAATTATACCCTGGGTTATAGCTACAACCACATTTTCTTTGACAGTCTTAGAAAACAGTTCAGCAACCTGCCAAGCTACCACCAAAAACTTCCTTCTTATTTGCTCAGTTACAATATATTCTAAGTACAAGGATGGTCAATATATGCAGCGAGTGTTAAATACTTCTTTAAAAAATCACAGTAAAGGCACATTGCCATTAATCCCCACCAAAATATCCCCCTTGCTTTAAGCACACTTACCCTGATTCCTGCACTTTCTGAAGCAGTTCTAGAAGCCCTCTGTCTGGTAAACACTGCTGCTAAGTACCACCCAGCAGAAAAGCAGGCTTGTGAAAATAACTCCGGTTTCTCTTTTTCACACAATTTGGCATTTGCAACTTCTGGCTTCTCCCCAAAGTCAAAATGACCATGAAAGCTAAATAATCTAGGACACTGAAGCAGCTGTGACAGCACAAATAAGGCCACAAAAAAGGACACAAGGGGCTGGTGGGGTAGCTCAGTGATTACAGCACTTGCCTAGGAAGCACAAGGTCCCAGGTTCGATCCCCCAGCACCACATAATTATCTGGGTGTGGTGGCACACACCTATAATCCCAGTACTCCAGAGGCTGAGGCAGGAGGACTCTTGTATGTTCAAGGTCAATCTAGGCTACATTGTGAATTCAGGGCCAGCCTGGACAGTAGATCAAGACCCTGTCTCAAAGACACCTGTTTCAGAAAGTGGCAAGAATAACAGGATATGTTTGTTCAAGGAGAGAGGAATGGGGGGCGAAAGGGTAATGACAGTGTGTCTTCTACTATAGTAAGTTTAAAATAAACATTCAGAGTGTTTTTGATCACATCTTATGTGATAAAAACTGGTAAGCCAAGTTCGGGATTTATCTGCTGTCCACACAGGGATCAACGTGGTGGTCCCAGTCTCGGGTTTGCAGAGCCTGAGGGCCGCATCACCTTCTCCCAGGTCACCTAGCATTAACACTGAATGTCTCTGAGCTTCATTTTCCTTACCTGTACAATGTGGCTGATACTAATAAAGAGTTTTAGTTCCTGGGATTGTTGTAAAGAACTGATGAGGAAACCACACAGGAGCAGGTCTGACCAAATAATTTACTGGGCCCAGTGTACAATGAAAATGGAGGGTCCCTTCTTCAAAGTTATTAAGGACTTCTAGATGATGACAGGAGTCTGAAATAAAGTGTGGGCCAACCTCTACATGGGACCCATGGGACCAGAGAGAGCAATGCCCATGGAGCCGGACCCCACAGGTAACCCAGAATCCGACCTAGAATCAGTACCTGGCACTTTCTCAGGGTTCCTAGAGCTGTACTCTTTAAAAGGCACAACAGCGTCCTTCAAGGGAAAGTTCATGGGAATTTCATAGCTGCAATTTAGTCTCTCCTGAGTAATAAACCCCTAGCACTGTGTGCTCTAGTACTGTGTGACTGGAATCCAGAGCAGTTACTTTTCAGGATTATGTGGATGGGCTGGGTGGTTTCCCTGCTGGTCTCACCTAGACTCACAGGTGGCTGAGTTTAGCTAGTGACCAGTCCCAGCAGAATGGGCTGTTTGTCAGCTGGTACGGGTGTGTTGGCTGCCCTTCAATTTTCTCCCCTGTGGCTTCTCAACCTCTGATGGGCAAGACTGTCCTCCTTAAGTTATGGCAGAAACAACACAAGGAGGCAAAAACCACAGCCCCAGCCTTACTAAGTTCTGGATTTCAGAAGGTGCGTAATGGCACTCCTGCTACCTCCCAGGTCAGAGTACAAAACAAGGCTCCTCTAGACTCACAAGGAAGGGGTGGGCTCTCCTGTTGAGAAAAACAAGTGGCAACATTCTCAAAGGGTCCTGGATTCAGCGAAATGTGACTCACTAGGGCATAGCCCAGTGGTTCTCCATCTTTAGCCCGCAGCAGAAGTATGGGGAGGGCTGGTTAACAGACTGCAGGGCCTCACCTGCCCCTGAGCATCCAAGTCAGCAGGTCAGCACTTGAAGCAGGTTCTTAGGTGATGCCAACACGGAGACCACACTTGCAGAGGAGTTACAGGTCCACCTTGATCTCGAACAGTGACTGCTGAGCTTGATTGTACGTTAGAAGTACCTGGGCAGCTACAATGACCTCGAAGCCTTCAGTTAAATCAGAGGCTGTGACAGTGAGACTCTACAACAGTGTTTAAAAAAGAAAAAAAAAACTTCAAGAGATTTCAGTGTGCAGCCAGGATTAAAAACCACTACATTAGAATTAGACTGCTTGGGTTCAAGTTCTGGGATACAGTATGTACAAGTTTAGGAAAACTATTTCACTGAAAACGAAAGTGGCATGAGTACCTACTCATAAATTTGTTTTGAAGAATAAAAATACTTAAGGGCTGGGAGCATAGCTCAGCAGTAGAACACTTTGCCCAGCATGCACAGGCTCTCAGATCCTTAGCACTGGAAAACAGAACACAAGAAAAATGTTTCCTTAAGAGTTAATATGTATGGAATTCCAGCACAATGTTGGCACTATTATAGACTGAATTACTACTATGTAAATGTCAGCTCTGAGTACTAGTGGTAGGAAAAAATTAAAGCACTGTGTAGTAATGCAGTCTTTGGTACAGCAAGCTTTGCTATAAATTAACTAAGTCATCAGAATTCATCAAATATCTCAAAATACTTCTGTAACTAATTCATTCCCTAATCATTTGGGCACTCAAGTACCAAACACATCAGGTGAACTTTATCTGAACTTTTACCACTAAGCTGTCGGGAAAATTCCATTTCTCTTAAGTATATACACTATGACATGGCCTTATGATTAAAGGGACTTTAATACAAAATAGGTGTGGCTTCCTGGAACAAGGCCTTTTTAAATCTGGCACCAGCAAGACTGCCCCATGAACAGCAGCTGCTGCTGAGTCACACACATTCTAAGGAGTTGCCATAACCAACGTGGCTTCTTGTGAGAACTAGACTAGAGCTGTGTGGAGGGTGGCAGTGAGCTCTGTAGCAGTGCACTCACGCTGGCACCTCTTGCATGGGGATGCTTCTCAAACCCTCCAGATCATTAGATTCTCCCCACGTCGCTACTGAACACGGCGAAGCCACTCCATCAGAACCAATGGAGCACAGGCACTGGGGTGTTTTTCATAAGTCACCTCAGTGATCACATGTGCCATCACGTGACTTTAGGAAGTGGTTGTAAAAAAGAATTATTTGTGTGATACATTAGAGAGGAGAGAAAAGCAGTGAGGGGAGCCAGGTCTGTGGTCCTCATGCCCTCTCCAGGATACAGAAGGGGTTGGGGAACTCTAGTCAGGACCAAATCCTGCTGTAAGTACTTTTATTCAAACACAGCCATTTGCTATAACTCCTTTTGTGTTATAATGACAGAGGTGAGTTAGTGGGACAGGCATGGTGTGGCCCAGAGAACCAAAAATATTTACTGATCCTTCACAAAGAAAAATTTTTTTTACTGATCTCTGGATAAAAGATATGACCTCAGACCTGTGCAAACTTGCGAGTTGGAACTATGACCCTCAATAGTTACGAGCTCATAATTAAGAAACAAGGAGGAGGGGAGTCAGCAAATACAACCAACTGGAAAATTCAGGGCCCCAACAGTAGCAATTTGAGTCTATGAAATAAGCATGCTAAAGATGATTATAGAGATTTACTACAGAAAATATACATAAATCTTGCTGAAAGATCAAAGCAGTATTATAAAGGGAGGATTTTCAGGTGTGAAAAATGACTAAGCACAACTGCAGAAATGAAAACAGTTGAGTGAGTGGCTGGAGCAGAGCTCAGCCTTCAGGCAGTGCCAGTTACCCGGGGAGTCTGAAGAAGCAGTGGAGAGACCATTTGCCCAGAGACAGGGAGTGAGAATAGTCCAAGGATGAAGAAACGTGAGCCCTGAAGGAACGAAATAAAGACAAAGCCACACAAGCCAGGCATGGTGACACACCAGTAATCCCAGCACACTGGCAGGCTGAAGTGAGTGGACCTAAGCTCAAACACAGCCAGGGTAACTCAGAGACTCAGTGATAGCCTGTCTCAAGATTAAAAAGAAAAAAATTAAAAAGAGCAGAGGATACAGCTCAGCACAAAGGCCTTGGGTCAATCCCCAGGACCCTGGCCCCATACACAACCAAAGCCTCACCAGATGCTTCACAGTGGAACTACAAAATGCCAAAGCTAAGGAAAAGCCTTCAGGCTAACTCACAGGGAAGATTACCTAAAGGAAAAACAAGACACTGATTACAGACCTCTCATCAATAAGCAGTATATGCCAGAAGACAGCAACATGTAATATCCCCTGGTCCTGAGGGGAAATAGCGTTCAGCTTAGAATTACATACCCACTAAATTATCACTCAAGACCAAAGGCTATAAATAAAGACATTTTTAGACGCATCTCTTACAGAAAGATCTCCTAAATGATACACTTGAATTGGAAGAAAATTGAACCCATAAAGAATGAATGGGATGGAGAAACTATGATGAATGGGGAAATGACAGATTAAATAGGTATTAACCAGCTGGAGATAAAAGCAAAATACTAGACAACAATAATAGGAAAACTGAGAGTGGGAAGATCAGAGCAGAAATGTTTGGAAGTCTGAATCTGGGGAAAGAAACTGGGTATTTTTTTACTTAAAATTGTTTATATTATAAAAGAAAAACTGCATGTGAATAGGTCAGTGGAAGGAAACAAGTGAAATATAGAAAATACAATATGCTAGAAAAGGAAAAATATTAAAAAGAAAAAACCATGACAAATAAAAAACAGTATGTGTGAAATATATCACTAACCACAAAAAATCCTATGCACTAGAAAACAGGAAAAAATAAAACCATGACAAAAAATAATGTGTGTGAAACAAACATTTATCACTAAGCATGATAAATGTAAAGAGAATGAACTCTTCTGATTTTCAGACTGGATTTAAAAAAAACTGCTTTCATGACTAAAGGAGCAAGCAACACAAAATGCTTGAGAATGGTTGAAAGGAAAAACTAGAAAATAGGAAAAAACCCAAAGCCAATGAAAGATGATCTAGTATTGTCAACTATATATACATATAGAGAATTCATTATTAATAACATCCTATTCAATCAGATTTTTTAACACCGCTCACATACATCTAGTTGAACTTCTGCTCCCTAGTGTGCTAATACCCACTGTCTGACAACTGCCGCTGCAGACTAAACATCCCAACCTTCCCAAAGCCCCCAGGGGCTCAAAGGCGCACACTACCATTCTGCATACAAAGACTGGCAACAACTCCACAATACCCACTAAATTATCACTAGGGAGTAGATGATAGCTACAGGTTTTTAAAATTGTTTCCTTGAGATTATAAGAAATACTAATTACCGTCAGAATGCGAAACCCAGCTCTGGTTTGGTTTTGCCATAGATCGGAAAAAAATCATAAAGCTTCCTCATAAAGAGAAAACCGAATTTATGAGTTATGAGCTCTGAATAGTTTATTAATTCAAAGAAATTTTTCAAACATCTATTTCCTGGATGTTGAAATCAGTTTCTCTCAGGTATAAGATCCTCCAACAGAATCACTGGTATGTCAGCTGGCGGCAAAAATAACTTCAGAACTGGCCGGGAGGCATGTCACGTCAAGCCATGGCTGATACATGTGAACATCATTCAAGGGGCTACCTGCCATGCTGTTCGTCCAGCAGCCCTCTAGCAACTGTAATATATTGAATACTTTCCTTCAAGCAATTAGAAAAACTCCAGGGAGTCATTCAGAGAGGGAAGTGATGTTTTTGCCTGTTCTGCCAAAAGGCAGGGAAGCAACCAGGCTAAGAGGACTCAGAAGCAGAGATCTGTGAAGATTACCTTTAGAGTCCCAGCAATCACCTCCCATTTCTTCCCCTCCTACAGCCCAAAACAGCTCCAGTATCCCTCAACCAGCTGGCCAGCTATAAAACTGGAAGGTGATTTATAGATTCATACTCTGTAAACTCTTGGAAAGGAGCCTTATTTCAATTTTATGAGTCATTGGCTCCTCAGTCACTTGGCTCCACGTATAACAGCAGCTGTCCAATTGAACCCGAGCTGAAACCAGATTTTTTATAATACTCTGATTTAAGAAAACTCCTGTTTTGAGAGCTTCCTATTAGACGCTTTTTAGCACTTGAGATGTATCATCTTATTTTCACACCAACCCATCTAAGTAAGAATTTTTATTATCCCCATTTTACAGATAAGGAAAATTAGGCCTCCAAATTTAAGCAACCAGCTCGAAGTACCTCAGCTTGTAGTTTGCAGAGCTGGGTAGTTTGGAGAGCCTGGAGGATCTGCTTCTAAGTTGGCATCTGCAATCCATGTGTTACCTTGTATTACTGCCTTCCATCAGAAAAATAAATACAAGAATTTGATGGTTTTGTAGACACTTAAACTGACATCCACATACATTTTTGTCTCACCTAAAATCACATACACGATCATGCATATTATACTTCATGTGTGTGTGAGAAAACTGGACGCCACAGGAAATTTTAAGAAGTAAAAGCAGACATAAAGCCACTGGTGGTGGAGCCTTTGTCTACATGAACTTGTTTATGTGGTAACCATTTATACAGTACTCCATGGTATTTTGAGATGGGCACAATCCCAGCCCTTTACAGTGATTCCCTTATCGTGACAATAATGGCCAGGAGCAGGATAACTGAAGGGGTGTCATCTTTCTGCAGGGCTCACAAAGCCTTCTCAGGAGAACCAGGCTCTCCTGGGAGTAAGCATCTCTCTGGCCAGGGTGCTGTATTCTCCATGGCTAAGTACTGTTCCCTAGTGTAGAACGACAGAATTAAGCAAAAGATGGAGGGGCCTCCGACCAAGCAGAGAAGGGATCACCCACAAAACTGGAACCCGGTAAGCAACCAGGCTTCCGGTGTGGGAGAGAAACAGCTGGTTTTGGCTTTTTGAATATTCAGGTGACTGAGAGTCAAAACGATGGTAGCATAATAGCTTTCAACAAAAACCTGAATACAAACATTTGCAGAAATACTATTCACAAGAGCCAAAAGGCACCAAAAGCTCAGAAGCTACAAAGAATGAGTGGATAAAAGTAATGTCGTAGAAGCATGCTAGAGAATGCTATTTGGGAACTAAGTGCCGGTATGTGTGACAACATGGGTAAACCTTAGATCACCATCAAAATGGAAGAGTCCAGGTACGAAAGACCACAGGCATGTATGATTTCATTTTATGAAACATCCAGAACACACAAATCCAGAAAGGCTCTGGAGACTAGAGCAGACGAGTGGTGACCGGGTGGAAGACAGAAAGACGTGGAGTGACTGCTGCAGGCTGTGAAGCTTTTGAGGTAATGAAAATGTTCTAAAATGACATTAACAGTGATGGTTGTGCCACAGTGTGGATGTACTTGAAGTCACAGAATAGTATGCTTTAAAATGACTAAAGTGATGTATTTTATGGCAGGTATATTTTGCCGTAATTTTAAAAAACACACCATGAGGCTGTTAGCGATTTAGGTAAAAGACCCTTGGCCAGGGCAACAAACCTCCCCAATGGAAAACACCGAGAGAGAAAGGAGAGAGGGATCCTCTATTGAAGGGGAAGAAACAAAAGGGAACAGTGGCTCTGGGCTGTGAGGAAGCTGTGGGCAAAGCCAGGCTCCATCCCGCCCTCTTTAGGGACTGTGTTTGTGTTCTGGGGACGTGGATGTGTGTGTTCAACTAAAAAGTTGAAATTTGGGAGCCCAGGTTTGGCTTCCTCAGAGTTGCAGTGACCATCATAGAAAGTCCAGAGGCCTGGGTGGGAATTTCTAAGATCCAGTGTGCCCTGGCTTGATGACATCACCACCAGCACAGCTGGGGAGTAAATGTTCCTTAACCAGGCCTGTGCTTTCCACTGTGACCTCTCCCCATTACTCACTTCCTGTAAACGTTTTGTTCTGTACTATCCCGGCAACTGAGATATCATTTCTTACTGTCAGACCATATGGTCAGAGGTACAGGTTCAAAAAGAGGAAAGGGACAAGATCCCATCTTGCTGGGCCCCTGGAGTCCCTGGATATAGAGTAGAGGGCCACTGCCTAGAAAGGGCACACTGACTTGGGTATCTGGGGTGTGACCTCCCCAGTTCCACAACCTAATAAAGATGACCGAAGCAGATTAGGTCAGGGGACCCCAGAGTGGCTATTTGTAAAAATTAATCCAAAGCACTGAGTGAGTGCCCTCATTCCTTCATGGCTGGTGGAGTGGGTGGAGCAAGCGTAGTGTTACCATGGCAACTTCTTTGGAAAATATGGTCTTTCTCAGGATGCCACCTAGCATTCTTTTGCTACTTTGTTTTTCACAACAAAGTTGCGGAATAACTCCTTTAGCAAGTAGAAGGGAGAAGGTTGACTTGGCAAGAGGAAGGGTCTGAGGGACTTTGGTTTTTCTGTGGCATCTTTGGCTTCTTTAGCTTGGAGTTCCTCTTGTTTACTGAGGGCCACCTGAGCCTCCATACCTCTGAACAGGATGGCATCACTTGTACAACATCATTCAGTTCCAGCTGCTTCTCCCCATTGCCCAAATTGAGTTCATCCTGCAAAACCCAACTCTGGGGTCATGTCCATTTTTTATACATACATACATACATATAAGCGTATATATATATATATGTGTGTGTGTGTGTGTGTGTGTGTGTATATGTATATACATATATTTTTTTTGGCAGCACTAAGGATTGAACCCAGGGACTACTGAGCTATAACCTTACACCTTTTGAAAAATTTTGCAAAGGGGCCTGGAGGAATGGCTCAGCGTTTAAAGCGCTTGAGCAAGCGCTAAGCCAAGCACTAAGTACCCAAATTCGATCCCCCAGCACCACATAAGCTGGGCATGGTGGCGCACGCCTGTAATCCCAGCACTTGGGAGGCTGAGACAGGAGGATTGCCATGAGTCCAAGGCCAGCCTGGGCTCTAAAGTGAATTCATGACCAGCCTGGACCACAGAGCAAGACCCTGTCTCAAAAAAAAAAAAAAAAAAGTTGCAAAGGGATAAGCCAGGAGTGGTGGCTTACCTTTAATCCCTGTACTTGGGAGGCTAAGGCAGGAAGACTGTCATGTGTTCAAGGCCAGCTGGGGCTACACAGTGAGTTCAGGATAGGCTGAACTCAGGGCAAAACCCTATCTCAAAAAAATAAAATAAAAACTTCACAAAGAGGCTCATAAAGTTTCCTAGGCTGGGAATCCTCCTGCCTCAGCCTCCCAACCAGCTGTCAGGTATTAGGTGCATGCAACCACACCAAAATCAAACTATTTCTTGACAACCCCAGGCTGGTCAGATGTCTCCTCCATGTTCCCTCGGATTCAGGGATACCCTCTCCACCACAGCTTGGTCTTGTGCCTGTTTCCTCCTAGACTGTAGGTTTCTAAAAGGTACAAAACCAGCGTGACAAAGTGTGAATCCCACTTCCAACGTGTGAATCCCACTTCCAACATGTCCTAGCTGCATGATTTAGCCAGCTCCATGAACTATAAAATAGGTATAATTATTCCTGCCTTCAATTGTTTTGACGATTAAAATTTGCAAAATACCTAAAAGCCTAGGACATTGTTTTTAAATAAGCTCTACTAAAGCAAATAATGTAAGTACTGTTAATCTTTTCTGTATTCTCAGTGTCTAGCACAAGTCCCCATTGGAAGAAGGCCCTCCAGTCAGTTGGTATGAAATAGAGCTGTGGCTAACATGTTCACCAGGATTAATCTAGAATGGTACTGTCCCATCCAGCAGCCACCAGATACATGTGGCTACCAAGCATTTCAAATGCAGCTAATCTAAATTGAGATGTCTGAGTGCAAAACACACCATATGTTAAAGAGTTAGCATGAAAAACAAAGTGAAATGCCTCATATGTAACTTTCATATGAATTACACGTTAAAATGGTAAGCTTTTAGATATTATGTCAAATAGGATACATTCTTAAAAACAGTCTCGCCTGCTTATTTTTAAAAATGAGACTGCGAGGGAACTTCAAGTATGTATATGATGTTCTGTTTCAATGGGAGGCACAGATCTTGAGTTCTGAACCTAGCACTGGTACAGCACACTGTCACACAACCACATTTATGCTCAAATGTAATACAAGATTTGAGAGTGTAGAAAGTTCATTTAAAACAGTGATTTGCTGAGTCTCACATACATCTAACTGGGGCATGATGGCTCAGGGGTAAGAGCACTTGCCTAGTATGTGCAAAGCTCTGGGCTGGATCCCCAGAACTGCAGAAAAAAAACATATCCATTCAATTTGAAAGGTGACTTTTCCACCGGGGCTTAATAAGCAAGTAGATAGAAATATCTAGAAAAGGAACTAAAGCTTCTGGGGATTTTGCAGGTTCGCTGTAATCCTGAGATTCAAGAACTGCGTCAGTGGCAGAAGAAACTTCGTGAGAACAAGCACATTCGCCAGCGGGTGCAAATGTTCTGGGCCAAACAAGAACAAAGAGGTCAGTTCTTAGTTTACTGGAGAAAAGTCTGATTCCAACTCCTGGTCTGAGGAGGAAGCCCACTGAGGCTTCCCAAAGTCCTTGTGCTGCAGACAGCTCCATCCATGTTGGGGGAGATGTGTGTGCAGGCTGGGATTCTGTTCTGGAATGACGGCAGTGCCATCACTTACATGGGCCTTTCCCTCCCTCAGGGACAACTTGGGGTCACCTTGTGTCTGCAGCTTTATTAAATTACAAGACATCAAGAATAACCCATTATTGTGGAAACACAGTGTCTATCAACATGATAGTTATTTTCTAGACTGTTGATTGAGAGTCTAAACTTAAATGCTATTTTCCGCTTGTCTTCTCTCTCATGATGGCTAATTTTATGTTGTCAGCTTAACTGGGGTCCTGGGATGACCAGGAGCTGGTAAACGCTATTTCTGGGTATAGTGGTGAGCGTATTTCCCAAGTGTGAATCTGAATAGAAGCGGTGAGCTGGCTAAGAGGGTGGCCCACCCAGCATTGACAGATCTCATCTGATTTGTGTTCTGGGCTGAATGGAACAAAAAGCCAGGACTCAGTACTTTCATGCCATCAACAATCCTGGCTCTCGGGCCTTCAGACCTGCCTATATCTACACCACTGGCTCTCCAGTTCTCAGTTCTTTGAACCAAGCACTCTAAGAGGTCAAGTCGGGGAGGGGAGGGGGACAAGTTTGAGCCCTGCCTGAGCAACACAGCTACCTACTAAGACCTGGTCCCACAATTTTTTTTTAAAGGTCTGGAGGTGAGTAGGTCAATACAGTGGTCCTGAGTTCAACCTCTAGCATTGAGCAGGTGATGAAAACATGTTTGAACTGCACCACTATCTTCCTTAGTCTCCAGATTGTGGGAGGCAGATGGTGGGGCTTCCCAGGTTAATAATTCTCTGAGCCAGTATCATCTCTCCTCCATATACCTAAGATTCCTTAAATTTCTATTTTTATTTACATAGAAATTATAAATACATAATCTCTCTTGGTTCTGTTTCTCTACAGGACCCTCATATAGCCCCCTTTTGTGAGAAATTAAAACTCCCACAAATACCAATAGTAAGCAGCCACCCTGCTATACACAGTGTCACCAGGGCAGCAAAGTTACTGTAGAAAATACAGTAGGCAACCAGGAGGGCCAACCCAGATGTCCCACTCAGATGTGCACTTCATCCACTATCTACCCTTTGCAGTATGAAATGACGCAAATACCTATGTATTTATGTGTTATTAAAAACTGGTTTGTGGGTGCATTCTGTTACATAACCTTACTCTTCACATAACATACTGTGAGGGCCAGTCTAGTTAATAACTAGGCGGCATCATAGTATTCAGTAGCTGTACGGTATAAATTTAGCATTATTTAATCAGCAACATGGTATTTTTTCATGGTATACTTTCAAGTGTAAAAACTTGCAGAACCACGTTTTTATCCACGTAAAAAATATATGCAAGGGAACTTGGATAACTCAGCAGTCTGGAAGGAAAATGAGTTACCTGCGGGAATTTGAACCACAGGAGAAGTGGTACACTACTCAAATCATTGAAGTACCCAGCACTTTACAATTAAGAAAACCTACAAAAAATGCACATGCAGCTCAGAGGACTGCACACCTTCCATGTTATGTCTGGTCGCCCTCCTATCCCGTGCCCACCCCCTGCAGTGAGCCACAGCCCTGCCATCCCCCTTCTGCTCCTGAACTGGGCTGCCGATGCCTTCCTTACCTGAGGATCCCATGGTTTCTATTCAGCCTTCCTGCCACATCACCCCTCCCAGCTTCTTCATCTCATTCTTTAGAACCAGCAGTCCCTCTTCGTGAGGGCACTGCTGGCTATCTTATCTAAAGGGACAAGGAGCTACTTTATTGAGAAATCTCAAGACAGTGTGGCCTACACAGAAGTTCTGTTTTCTGTCCTAAGTCTGCCTTCAACCTCACTCTCCTAGATCTCTCTTCTCAGGACTTTGATGGCAGGTCAGCGGGGCCCCACGTTTTTTCTCTACACTGATTTCATGAACTCTGGTCTAACCAAAATGTCTCAACCACAGACCCGATTTAATGCTCGCCCCTTGGGTACAGTGGCAGACTCATGTGGCCTTTCTGGCCTACTGCACTCTTGCTTCCTCCGAATCTTGTTCTCTCTCCTCCGAATGCCCCATCTTGATCAAGGCACTCAAGTCAGGTAAGAAATAGCCTCTTCATAAGATACATGCTGAAAGTTTTAGGAGTCAAGCGACAGGATATGGAACTTAGTTACTTAAATGAGTCAAAAAAAATAACATACATACATGTGTATATACACAGATGGAAACAGAAAACAAAGCAAGTGTGGTGAAATACCAGAACTGGTGAATCTAGGAACTCTTCATAAAATCACTCCAATTTTCCCATAAAGCTACATTATTTCCAAGTTTTAAGTTAGCAAAGTTCTTGTGCCTTACTCAGAGACTGTGGCACTCCCCTCTTTCCCGGCGTCAGTGTTCATGTTACCTTTCCCAGGTACAGATGCTCAGCCAGGACAAAGACCCTTCAGAGGCGTGGGATCCCTGCAGTTTTGAGCTCTTTATAACAGGTGGAGACGTCAGGATAAGCCTCTGTCCTTTGTTTCCTGAGCAGTTGTCTTCAGCAGTGGGGTGTAAGCTCTGCGAGGACAGAGGCCTGCTGAGCCTGGCCTTAGGTGGCACGAAACAGAAAATGGATGACCGAATGCACGAATTAGTGAAGGAAACTGAGGCTCAAGTGGACAACACCCAGAAGTGGCTGGTGCAGAGTAGCAGGGCAGCCCCAGGGTTCCTCCCAAGCCACAGCTCGGGCAGTCACTAGCTTGGAAGCAGCTGTGTTTCATTTCACTTCCACCTTGGAAGACAATCAGGGCTGTAATCAGTTAAAGGTCAAGAACAGGGCAATGTGCCTATTCACAGCCACTGTTCCCATCCCTGGAGTTGATCTGACAGCAGCTCACTGAGTTGGCTTGCCCTGGAGCACGGAGGGAAAGGGCACCAGGAGAGCAGCGTGGAAGCTGTCCCACTGCAGCCACCTACAGCCCAATGCCCTGCCACCTTCCAAGCCCCAGGAGGAGCAATGCTTCCAATGCACGCCCAAGGTGAACCTGTTCTCACCCAGTTTCCCCGAGGCAGTGAAATGGCCCCTGGGCAAGAAAGCCAACCTACAGACCTCCCCACCTCTGTGGTCAGTTAGGAAGTTAAGGGTGGGGGAGCGGCAGTGGCACAGCCCTATTAGTAGTAGGTGTGTCTATTCCAAGCACCACCCACACCCCACCCGAGGCAAGCGTTATAGGAAAGAGGCCAGGTTTGGAGTCATTCAGACCTGCCCTTGGAATCCTGAGTACCTCTCCCATCTGTGTGACCCTGACCTAGTTAACTTCATTAAGCCTCAGTTTTCCCGTGTTCAAAATGGGGCCAACAATAGCACTTGCCTTGTACCATCATTAAAGAATTCCAAGAGATGACCATTAGGACAGGCCCTGGCACATAGCTCACAGCAGTATCAAGACACTTGTGAGCTTCTCAGTAACATCGGGCTGGCCTCCTCGGAGAGCTCCAAGCTCCACGGCAGGACTGTGTCTTATCTATGATATTGCCGAGCTGTCTGGTCCAAAGCATATGTTGACACATTCCCATTTAAGGATGATACTCAGGGCACCATTTTACACAGGTAGAAAGAGAGACCCCAGAGGGTGGATGGACTTGCCCAAGGTCACACTGCAGTGGACAGCCTGGGTCTGGGCTTCATTTGCCCAGGATTCTAAACATCCCCGATTAGAGACACACGGATAGGCCAGGTTGTTTTCTCTTGAGGTTCTGGAGCTCAAGCCCAGAACTGCATAGAGCTCTGCCATCCAGCTACTTCCCTCTCCAACAAGCTGCTATCCTGGAGGTCAGCCTCTAATTTCACCGACATTTCTTAAATGTAACACTCAGCATCTCCGGTGTCTACTATCTGGGCTTCAGGACTCCTGCTGCTTGTGCTCACACCACCGGAGGCCTCAGGCAGGGGCTGAATTCTGAGGAGCAGGGTGCAAGGTGGGATTTACCTCGGGACCAGGGAAAGAGAACTTTTTGTTTCCTTCAAGTATCATTTAAGCTCAACCACTCTGTGAAACTCACATTCTACAGTGACCTCCTATTTTCAACCTTAAGAATCTGGGTAGTGTAGGGGGTCAGAAAATAGATCTCCTTAAGCTACTTCATAATTATTCCCCAAAGACCTCCAGCTAGCTCCACAAGTCTCCTTCAGTAAAAAGTCACAGATTGCAAATGAAAATGTGTACCTTCATTAAAAAACTCACCTATGTACAAACCAAGCAAAACAAACATCTTTTATAAGTGTTGCCACTGCATTCGTATTGTGCTCTGGTATTTACAGTATGAAAAAATTGTGCCAAATTCATTCCTTGGAGAAACCTCAGTGCAGACAGGAGGTCTGAGGGAGAGTAACATCAGCTGTCAGGGTAGAATCCTGGTCACACAGAGCCAGTCTTATGTTACATTGAGTCAGAGGCCACAGTCCCAAACAGTATTTTCTTCTAGGACAGAGTGGTGTGAAGTTATCCTCCAGGCATCAGAACAGATGCACGAATTATTTTTAAATGTGTGTAAGAATTTCAGCCAATGCCACCCAAAAGAAGATGCCTAAGTCGTTTCTTAGAAGTGGTCAAAAATCCTGTCTCAATTTGCACCATATTTTTAGCTTCATACAATTAGTAATTCTTTTCAAATGTGCTCTGTAACTGAATATTCATATTTTACTTGGGAACCCAGTATGAGCAGGGAGAAATAAATGACAGAATTTCTCATTACCTCAGGTGGCATTACCAGACACATAATTTCCTATAATGTGTATTTTTATATACAAACAAATAATATTCAAGTGATTCTATCACTTGCTTTGAAGAAAAGAAAAAAACGGGGAGAAGGAGAAGAGGGTTTGACCTGTCAAAGGAAATGAATTATTTCCTGAACTGTTTTTTCTTTATTTTAGTGGTCTGTAGTACTTACAAAATCACATATACTATTTTTAGGTAAATATGGTAATCAAGTTCAGAAAAAAATCAATATTAGGGAAAAATAATAAAATCAATAAATACAGTAAGCAAAATACTCCAAGGCCTATACTTGCTAGAGAATTTTTTTTCCAACTTTAAAATATTTTTTAAAAATTGGATATATTCAAGGTGTAAATTGTGATGATTTAGTTAAATTTCAAGGTAAACAGTGTGCTGATTACCACAGCCAGATTACATCCATTATCACCCCTAACTACCATTTGAATATATGTGTGGTAAGGACACTTAAATCAGCTTTTATCAGATTCAAGTAAACAATACACTATTGCTAACTATAGTCACCACGCTACATTAGATCCCCAGGACTTGCTCATCTTCTAACTGAACGTTTGTACCCTCTGACCAATATGTGTCTTAGAAACAAGACCAAAAGGAAATACAGCCTGTTATTTAATTGACAGTGTCCGGAAGGAATAAGACAAACCAGTTGTTCGGGAAATACTGAGCAGTTTCCTAATGCAGTGTGCAATGCAAATCATAGCCTCAAAGACATTTCTACAATAAACAGAAATACAGCTTAGAACTTCCTAGAAACCACAACAATAAAGGAAGCAGGATCATTCTTGGTCTGTGTTCTCAGAATTAAACAAGTTTCTTGGAAGCATACTTCTTCCTAGAGTTTAGATAATTTTTTCACTTTTTTGTGTGTGGTACAAGGGATCGAACAAGCCCAGAGCCACCACACTGAGCTACATTCGTAGCACTTACTCAGACAGTCTTGCTCTGCAGTACAGGCTGGTTCTGTGCTCACTATAGAGCCCAGGCTGGCCTTGACAGCAATTCTCCTGCCTCATCCTCCTGAGTCCTGGGATAATAGGTGTGCCCCACCACACTCAGTTTACATGGTACTTGGGAATTAACTCAGGGTCTGCTGGGCTATCCCTTCAGCCCATACTCTATTTTTATTTCTGCTTTTCAGACAGAGTCTCACTAAATCACTAAGATGCTCAGGCTGGGCTCAAACTTGTAATCCTCCTGCCTCAGCCTCCCAGAGTGCTGGGATTATCGGTCTATACCACCAGGCCCAGTTTTTCAGTCATAAAGAAGATAGTAAGTAACACAGTGAACACTGTCCTTTACCTAAGTACATAGTGTCCCGAAAGTTTCAATTTATCCTATGTACAGAGATGTTTAGGATACCATGTACAATGAATTGAGTGCTTGCATAATTTTTCTCATAGCATTAATTTTACTTCAAATATTATGACAGGTTAATCCTGAGCCAACAAAATGTCCTATTTTTATGTGTAGGGCAACCTTTGGAACACTCTGAAGCGTACTGGGTTTCTTAGAGCTACTTCTAGAAGGACAAGGTGAAAGCCTGAGTTAAGGGATGGAAACCAGAGAAATTATTTCCGATTTTAAATTCAGACTGCATGACAAGTCCTAACTGCAAGGACTTCCTAATGGTTTAAAGGGGTTCCTGGGTTGGGGGAATAGCTCAGTACCTAGAAGCAAGGCTCTAGGCTGGCTCTCCAGGACCACAGAAGAGAGGGACAGACAGACATAGACACACACTTCATCTTGGCCACACCACTTGCTTGGGACTTTAGGATACTGCTGGGACTTAGTTCTGTTGGAGAGTAGAGCAGACTGTCTGCACTTAAGGAGTAGCTAGGATTTCCCAAACACCCATCTCCTGTGAGGCACTGGGCTAGGCACCCTGGGCTTCAGTGGAAGCCACATACCTGTCTTCTGAGAGATGATATAGGGTCAATGTGCAGATGAGGAAAAAGAGGCTGGGCGGATATGTGATGTGCATAAGGCTCTACAGGGCGAAGGCCAGGGTCTGAACCCCGGGTGTGCCTGAGGCCAAGGAACTCCACAGGACATGCTGCCGAGACAGGGTAAAGCCTCCAGCAGGGGACTGCAGGGACCCAAGAGGACCGAGGGCAGAATCTAGCAGTCCTCCACTCCTCACACTAATACTGAAATGCTCATAGACCCCAGGGTCAGAGGTCTGGGGGCAGGAGTCGCAGTCCAAAGGCTGCAGGATCTACATGTAGGGTTTGGGAAGACATTCTCCTTAGAGTAGGAAGCCAAGCTGCAGTGAATAGAAAAATGTCAGTCTAAGCTGTTCCTATCTCTTCCATCTAAATCCCCTGCCCCCTATCAAAAAGGAACAGAGAAGGGCTCTACCCCCAAAGAGGGTCTGGGGCCCAAGCAAGGTTCCCCTTTACTACTAATAAACACAACTTCTCATACAGCAAAAAGGGTGGACTGTTAAGAGATCTGCCTTCCAGCAGCAGCCAATCTCAGGTGTGGTAGACAGAACTTTCCCTCAACTGTCAACAAACATACCATACTTATATGCACATTTATATAATCGTATACATTGCACCCTGACATGCTTCTAATCACCTGACATCACTGGTAGCTTTCCACACCAGTACTTACAGATCATCTCATTCCATTTTTTTTTTTTTTTTTGAGACAGGGTCTCACTCTGTAGTCCAGGCTGGCCCTGAACACAGCCATCCTCCTGCCTCAGCCTGCCGAGTGCTGGAAGTGCAGGTGTGCACTGCCACGCCCGGCTTCGTCTCACTAATTTTAGTGGTTGCATGAAAATGACAGCTGCGTCCCATACTTTTGACCAGTCTTCACGAGGATCATCTGCCCTGCAGTATGAATGATACTCTGAAAATCCTTTCCAGAGGTAGCCTTCCTTCTACAAGGCTTTCTGTAGGACATTCCTAGGAATATAGCTGCTGGGTCAGAGAATATGCATATACTAAGTATAGACATCAGTCACCAAATTATCATCCAAAGTGTTGTATCAGTTCACACTTAATGCCACCAACCTACTGTGGGTCTTTTGATGGATGATGCTATCTTTGTACTTCATTTTCCCTACTTAATAAAATAAGAATGATTATGACTCAGTCATGAGATCACTGTTTTGCTAATATCATGGCTATTTAGGAGAAATACATCTGTAAATCTAAGCTGTCATTTTCATTTAAATTTTTACCATTTTAACCCATAAAAAGAATGAAAATTTGGTTAGAAGACCCCTATGGACTTCATGCCTTGGTATTCCTTCTATCTATTCTTTTTTAAGACTCGCCAGTGGGTGAGGGGTGTTTAGACAACATCAGCTTTCACAGACATCTTTTCAATTAAAGTCTGAAAAGTCTGCACAGCTAGGGCATGGCTTCTATGTGAAATGCCTGACAACCCATACTCTTCTGCTGAGATTAAAAAATAAAAACAGCCAGCCACAGTGGGACATGCCTGCAGTTCCAGCAGCTTGGCAGCTGAGACCTGAGGATTGCTTAAGCCCAGGAGTTCAAGATTGGCCTGGACAATGTAGCAGAACCCTGAGATAGATGGACAGACATACAAATGGATGGGAAGATGGACAGACGGTGGGACAGACAGACAATGATAGAACATTAAATAAAAGATGATTTTCTTTCCTCTAGTTTGCCCCAAAATTATAAGATCCTATATTTAAGTTATACACATGAACCCTTCCAATTGCATTAGCCTCAATCTTCCATCAGATGGTTTAGCATTCTTCCGTGCAATTATGGAGATGCAGAGGATTTGTAAGATCTCAAGATAAATCTATGAACCTCTGAAAGGTTACAGCCAGGCTGGACCAAGTTTCTCATTTCTCAACTAGGTAAACCTTGACAGGGGGCTCACGTTCTGTGACTGCATCTAGAAAATGGCAGTAGTATCAGTAACCACCTAATGGATTCATTTCAGCAAAAACAAAAGCAATGGGGAAGAAACTAGGGTCTCACTCTTGTTCCATTAAGTGCCATCCCTAGCTCCCTACATGGCTTCTGATAAGGATTAAGTACAATGGATGGTGTCTGGCTCATAAGAAATAATCACTAAAAGGAAGCTATTACTATTAAGCAAAGTGTTCCACATATGGTTAATGTGCTATCATGAAGCTTAGTGATTCTTGGAGGGTCAGAGGGAACAAGGACCTACATCTTATTAGTGTAGTTACACGCAAGTGACTCCTACTCTCAGGCTGTTTGCTGTTTCATGGGGGACAGAGAGGACCTGTCATTGGTCTTCTGTGACAAGATAGCTATGATGATGTCAGATGCTTGGCAAAAAGTGAGTGGCCAATAACTGCTACCGGATTTTAGTGATATTTGCAAGATGTCAACGAAAGTGAAGCTTTTAATTCCAGGTAATTTACCCATAGCAGTGGCTCTCTAGGCTGGCTGGAACCAAGACTCTCCTGGGGGACATGGATAATAAGGCTGTGCCAGGCCAGGGCCAGAGAAAGTGATTACATGGGTTTATTCTTAGTAAAGTATGTTGTGATCACATTGGCAAAGCCCTAACACTATGGGTTACCTGCAAGATCCCAGTAATAGCTTTGGATTCAAAATCTTCCTTTGCAAGGCTTTTCTACTAAATGCATTTTCATTTGGATTAAAATGTGAAGGATCTGAGTTCCTGGCCCCAATCTCCAATGTACAAGCTAAACAGGCTTCGCTTTCTTCGAAAAATGGAAGAGATGCATCAGGAAGCTACTATAGCGACAACAGAGTACCTCAGCAAGAGGCCTCCCGTCTGGCAGCTTCAAACTTTGTAAGATCTGTGCTGGTGTCTACGTGGTGGCGGCTGAGTTTGGTTTCCAGACTGAAGGCAAGAAAAATAGATTAAAGAAGAACAAAGGCCACTTTCTGTCACATTTGAGTCTATCACACTGAAAGAAAACTGGAACTTCAGAAGCAAGCAGCGGGAATTACCTGTGATGTCCTGTCTTCTCCTAGCCCACAGGACACCACAGTTAGCACCTGGGAAGACACTGATGCTCAGAATCGCTCTCGTTTATTCAGCACCTGCTACATGTCAGGCACTTGACATTTACTTCCAGCTTCATAGCAAAGTGAATGAGTGGATGCTATTAGTGCTTTCATCTTCTGGGGAAGAAAACCGTTTGTCAGAGGTGAAATTATTGGCCCTGGGTCACAGCTGTGAAGTGGCAGAGCTGTGGGACTTCAGCACTTCCCATCCCTGGCTCTTCTGCCATCCTCACAGCTTCATTCCCATGAGAGACAGAGGCTGGACTCCACATTAGCATGCAAAGGGAGGACAGGGCATGGCAAGAAACAGGGGTGATGCCTGCCACAACATGGGGGACCTCAGAAACATGGCACTGAGTGCCAGAAGCAAACCCCAAGAGCCACTTGACATATATTCCATGTATGGCCAAAGCAAGCGAGTCTACAGGGCAGGGGTGGGAAGGCCCAGCTCAGCCAGCGCCACTGTCAAGTAAGGGGGGAAAGAATTACATGCTTTACCAAATTAGCAGGCTAATTTTTAGGTTGATAATTTTGCATATCCCAGAAGTGACATCATAAATGTCCAAATAGCCCGACAGAAAAAAGGCTCACAACTCCTCAAGAAGACAGAAAGGAGATCAGTATTTTCTTAGAGTTGGGGGGACTGGAGGACTTAGAGATAACAGCCAAGGAATGCAGGGTTTCTTTTTTTTTGGGGGGGTGTTATGTAATACTGTCAAATTAATAGTGCTAACTCTTAGGTCAAAGAAGGATCCAAGTGACACCAAAAATATGACCAACAACAAGAGAATTTGAAGTTTACTGCCCCCATGACCTGAGGCTTGCGTGCAAGTCCAGGTGGGAGGCTCCAATTATGAGGTGAGCAGATCTTTTAGTTAGTGGGCAGATTAGCTAGCATAAGGGTTGGGGGACACGGCTTTTAAGCTGTCGTACAGATTAGAAATGGTGCAGGAGGGAACAAAGGGGTTTGCTGACATGTTGAGAAAGCAGGCACATGGGCTATAGTTAAGGGAGACAGGCCTCAGCTGGGATCAGAGCTGTCATCAGTGGCTGGCCAACTGCTGGGGACCAGGAAAGTTATGTCTGGGCCAGAGAAGTCAGGTTGCTAAGGCCAGTAAGAAATGAGGGAGTAGCCATCTCTAAGCCAAAGTCAAAAACCAAGCTCTGTGTGTGGGAACAGCCAAGCAGCTCAACACAGGGGTTACAGCTTGGGAACCCATACCACTGGTGACACAACTCTGAGTACAGCAACCCCACTGAATTGTGCATTTTAAATGGGGCGATTATATCCCAATAAAGCAGTTGCAACAGATTATGAAGGCAGGTCACCCCTCCACCCCCATTTCCATGATTTGCTCTCCTCCTAATTCCTGATACCCTCTCAGCGAGTCCTACTTGGCCAACCTGGCTCCCCTATCCCTGTAGTCTGGCTCCATGTAATTTCTTATCCACTGGGTGATTCAAAAAAGAACTGACTGCCAGGCATGGTATACAATCCTCTAACCCCAGCACTCTGGGAAGTTGAGGCAGGAAAATCACAAGATCCAGCCAAAATAGGGCAATCTAATGACTTAGCAAAACTGTCTCCAATTTAAAAATAATAGGGCTGGAGGAACAGCACAGTAATTAAAGTGCTTGCCTTGCAAGCCCAAGACCCTGAATTTGATTCCCCAGCACAATATAAAGCTGGGTGTGGTGGCACATGCCTGTAATCCCAGCACTCAGGAGGCTGAGGCAGGAGGATTGTCCTAAATCCAAGGGCAGCCTGCACTACACCAGTGAGTTCAGGCCTAGCCTGGCCTACAGGGCAAGACCTTCTCAAAAAAAGTAAAGAAAAAAATTAAAACGAGTAAGCAAGTAAGAAGCTGGGTATGCTGCTCAGTACCAAGGCCCTACATTCAATCCTTGGTACAAAAAAAAAGTAACAAACTTGGAGTTGGTGCTGCCTCTTCTTCACAGTCTTGGAGAACACAGAAACGTGCGTGGCTGCCCTGCAGTCCAGCTGAGGTGTGTGGGGTGAAGCACATCCAATCCAGCTGGGAGCCGTGGCTACCGCGCCTGTCACCCAGCTGCCTCATCCAGTCCAGCCTCTATCAGGTTGTAGAATCAACTGTGTAAGTTCCTCTACAAATTCCACTTGTGCAAAATATTTAACCTGAATGCTGATGAGTAAATTTTAAGTGTTTACTTTGAGTCATCTGGGACGTCAATAATTTTTGTTTATTGTCTATGGGTCACACTAAAATATAAGTTCCCTGCCAGCAGGGGCTTTTTACTTTCTTCCTGCTTATTCACTGCTCTTTTCTCAATACCTAGAACAGTGCCGAGCCCATAGAAGATATTCAAGAAATACTGTTGGTCAAATGAATGGGCCTGTGTTACACAATCCTGTCCTAATCACCCAGCTCACTACACATACTAGACAAGGTCTAAAGTAAACACTACTGTTCCCAAATAAAGGAAGATACACACTAGCACACATGTAAGACAGAAAGTCTAATAGAATGTTAGTCCCAAATTCTAGTCAACAGTGACCATCTCTAAGTGATAGTAATACAGGCAGTGGATGGATTGAGTTTGCCTATTTTTATATCTAAAATAGAAGCAAAGGTGATTATTTTTCTGATTATCCATATTTTTGGCAGTAACAACTCACACTCATATTCACTGCGTACTTAGTATGAAGCAAGTATTTTCCCAAGCATTTCACGTGCAGCAACTCAACTGATGTACTCAACTGATGTTCACAACAACCCTCTGAGGTAGGTGTTAGTGTGGTCTCCACTCTTGGAAGAGACTGAGGCACACAGAGGCTAAGCTAGCTCATTATACTACGATGCATGCAAGTTATTTAGGGAGTAAAATGCCCAGGAGAAAGCTTAGGTGTCCAGCCCATCATGACCCAACCTCTGATTCCAGTGCCAAGGACACAAAGCACACGCCCCTGTGCGTCTGTCAGCATGGCTTTAAGGGTAGCGAGCCCATCTTTCAGGCCGTCCCGCCTCCTCCCAGGGAAAGCTGCTGATATGTGGTAGGCACTCTTACCATCTAAATTTAGGATCTGAACAGCTAAAGTGTCTTGCCAATTTTCAGATTCAACTCTCATTAGTCCAAGATGTGGAAAATGTTAAAGGCATGGTGCTACGGAGCACAGATGCTAAAAAGGACAGACTGTTTTCCTTTCCACATAACTCCAAGCCTGTTCCCTTAGCAAAGGAGTATATTTTATTATGGAAAAAAATACAGAGAAGCATCAAGAGATCTAAAACAAGTTCCTCAGCCCACCATTACTGATAGGAATGTGGGTTCACAGAAGCACTGCAAGTGTCTTACTCTACCCCATCCAAGCAGGGGGGACTTGGGGAACGCAACTAAGGGGTCTTCTGTCTCTGTTCTGTTGTTGGTACTGAGTGCCTGCTGGAAGTGCACTCATTTGCTTTTCATGGCATCCAGAGATTTGTCATTTAAGATGTCTCAAAGTGCCAGTGGAAGCTGTTCTGAATGAGCAACTAATAATGGTAAAAATACAAGAGTCCCATTACCTATATCCCTAGAGTCCCAATATCCTCAGCTGGAAGCTTCCTAGCAACACACGTGACCTTCCTAATCATTCATCTGCAGAGTATGAATGAAATTTACACGTCATCTCAAAATCCACCTGAAAAATCAGTTCAGGTAAAACAACAACAAACTTGAGCTAATGCTCACCTACAAAGTCCTACCAGCTACAAGACCTTGAACAAGGCATTTACCAACTCCAAGCATCAGTCTCCTCAAACTATACAATGGAGTCAATGAAGTAGCCCCTTGCTGAATCTTAAAGAGACTCAATTAGATGATGCAAGTATCGCACCGCACATTTGTTTCCACTTTGGGGTCACGTGCCTAATGCTGCTGTGAGCTTTCATGTGCAACGTTTTGTGTGGACATGACTCCTTTTCTCCCGGGCACACACTAAGGAGAACCAGAGGGTCACATGATAACTCTCATTTTGGAACTGCCAGACAGACTTCCAGAATATCTCCACCAGCCGAGTAGGAGGGCTGCCGGTTCTGCACATCCTTGCCAACTCTCGTTATCTGTTGGGTGGATTAGAGCCATCCTACTGGGTGTGAAGTCGTATGTCACTAGGGTTTGACTTCAATTTTCCTGATAGCAAATGTCCAATAGTGTCTTTTCTGTGGGTAATGACTATTGGCATGTATCGCCTCTAGAGAAACAGCTGTTCAAAACCTTTATCTTTTTTAACTGGACTGTATTTTTACTAAGAGTTCTGTATATATTTTAGATTTAAATCGCTTATCAGATACATAGTTTGCAATTCAATGAGTTGCCTTCTGTATGTGTATATGTATGTATTACTGAGAACCAACCCCGGGAGAGGTTCTACCACTGGGCTACATCTCCAGTCCCCAACCCCCCACCTTTCAAAAGTTGAGACAGTGTAGTTAAATGACCCGGCTGACCTTGAACTTGAATTCTCCTGCCACAGCCTAAGCAGCTGCCCTTGTAAGCATGTGCCATCACACCCAAAAGTCTTTTCTCTTTCTCGATGGCATCTTTAAAAGCCACAGTTTAATTTTGATAATGTCCAGTTTACTTCCAGTGTTGCCTTTGCTTTGGTGTCATATCTAAGAGACCAGCCGAATTCAAAGTCACAAACTTACTTTTTTCTAAGAGTTCTAGGCTTTCTCACTTTCATTTTGGTCTTTGACCCATTTTGAGTTAATTTTTTGTATATGTGTAAGGTGAAGGTCAATCTCATTCCATTGTGATTATCAGTTTGTTCAGCAACATTCACTGAAGAGACTCTTTGTCCACCCACTGGCATCCTTATTGAAAGTCAACTAACCATAAATGTAAAGGTTTGGGAACTTACTTTTTTCTATTTATCTGTCTGTCATTCTGTAGTACACCACAAGTTTTGAAATAAGGATGTTTACATCTTCCGACATTGTTCTTTCTCCTCCCAGTATAGTTTGGCCATTGCGTGTTCCTCAAATTTCTTTGTCAGTTTTTTGAAAATACATGCATCTTTAATTATACATCCACGTAACTGTACTACATAGCAATTATTTTCATGTGGTCTTGCTTTTTTCACCTGTCAGTATCTCCCTTTTGTTATCAACTTCTTTTTACATATAACTGCCTGCATCATTTGGCTATGGTCCTATTATGACACTTTTTAAATTTCCCCTAAGCCAGGCTGAAGGAAGGCGCAGTGATTAAAGCACCTGCCTTGCACACACAAGGCCCTGAGTTTGATTCGCCAGCACCATATAAAGCTAGCCATGGTGGCACATACCTTTAATCCCAGCACTCGAGAGGCTGAGGCAGGCAGACTACCCTGAGTCCATGGCCAGCCTGGGCTACACCAATGAGTTCAGGACCAGGCTGGGCTACAGAGAGAGACCCTGTCTCAAAAAAACAAAAAATGTACAGGCCTGGAATCCCAGCACTCCGGGAGGCTGAGGCAGGAGAATAAAATTGGAGCCCAGTCTGGTCATCTTAGGAAATTGGTGAAATCCTTCTCAAAAAATCAAAAATAAAAATGGGCTAGAGATATTTCAATGTGAAGGCCCTCAGTTCAATCTCAAGTAACACAATCAATCATCTCCCCATTATAAATAAATGCTGCTGTGGCTAGCCTCATTTCTAAATCTTATGTGCACATCAGATTAGTATCTTAGGGTAAATTCTCTAGAAATGGATTTAACAGTTGAGTTTCATATGTAGCTACTGAAGATATTTTTATATATTGAAAACATTCATTTTTAAATTCACTTTTGACACTGTGACCTGGGAAACCAGGACCTTACGCCACCAGAACTGGCCTCCTCACTTTCCTTGGTTCTTGTGCCTTAACAAAAGAATTCAAACAAGACACAAAATGGCCTCACAGAAGCATCAGTAGAATCTGTGGTACACTTTCAGGCAGCTCCAGGATGGTGTTTGGTTACCCTTTTCTGCACACACACAAGTTACTCCTGGGGTTCAGGGGACTAAGTGGTTATCACTGTCTAGCCATATTTTTCTTAGAAGTTTCTTTGGAATGTTGATTTCTCAAGAGTATCTTCCTAGCTCCTTTGGGTGGTCCTTAATCATGTAAGAAGCTTGTAAGAACTTCGGAGAGAATTGTTCTTAATTTAAAACAGGTTGCTGCTTAAGGGGGGGAAGGTCTCTAAATATTTTCAGATATCTCTGGGTGTTAACAATGGCACCAAGCCTGTGTGTCCTGTTTTGGAAATACACAGCCAGGTGGCCAGCTACTGGCAGGAAGGTGCAGAGTATGTGTAACTCTAGAATGTCACTGTGCTCTGTGGGACTGTCTTGGGTCAGACCTAATAAATGACTGTAAATACACTACATAGTGAAATCTCTGTTCCGTAAGTGACACAAGCCATTTTGGTCTCCACCTTTTGTCCCTCAGGCCCCTACCTAACATCATTTTCTTTCTTTTTTCCCTGTGTCAGGGTCTTATTTTGCAGTCCAGGCTGATTCTGAAACCACTACATAACTCAGGCTAGCCTCAAACATACGGCAACCAATCCTCCTGCCTCAGCCTCCCAAGTGCTGCAATTAGAGGCAAGTGCCAGCAGGCCTGGCCTTGCGCTTGCTAGGCAGGCACTCCTACTACTGAGCTATGCCCCAGCCCATGATTTTTTCTTTTATTTTTTTGAGACGAGGCCTCACTCTTCAGTTCATGCTGGTCCTGAACTCAATATACAGCCCCAGCTGGCCACGAATTCACAGCACTCCTCCTGCCTCGCCCTCCTGAGTACTGGGATTACAGGAGTGTGCCATCATGCACAGTTTGTGATACTGGGGAGCTGAACCCAAGGCCTTGTGCATGCTGGGCGAGCATTCTAACTGCCATGCTATTCCTCCAGCCTATGATTTTTTTTTTTTGTTAAAGCAGAAACAGGCAGGTAAAGAATGAGCAGCCAAATCTCATTATGGCAATGTAGCAGTTATTTGGCTGAGCCACCATTTTCTCATCTGAAAAATGGAAATATCAGAGTTGTCAAAGAATTAAATGTCCCAGCACAGGATCTGCAACTCACTAAGCAGTATTTATAGTAATTACTGTTTTCACTGATAAAAGCAAATGTTGAGCCAGGCCTCATGGCCCAGGCCTACAATCCAAGCTTTCTGGGAGCCTGAGGCAGGAGGATTAAAAGTTTGAGCCCAATCTTGGCAATTTAGCAATTTGGTCAGACCCTGTTTCCAGATAAAAAATTAAAAAAGGGCCTGAGAATACAGCTCAATGCAAATGGAGTGGTGAGGGGGATATTCACGAGGAGGAAAAAGAAAATTCTAAGGTGTCCTAAATCTTTTTTGAGACAGGGTCTCACTCTAGAGCCCAGGCTGGTCTCCGACTCACGGCAATCCTCCAGCCTCAGCCTCCCAAATGCTGGGAATACAGGTGTGCACCACCACACCCAGCTTCATGTGGTGCTGGGGAATCCAACTCAGAACTGTGTGCTTGCTAAGCAAACGCTTTAACCACTGTGCCATTTCTCTAGCCCAGGTGTCCTAAATTTAATTACAAAGGCTGGAGGGAGAAGATGAAAAGCAAATCAGTCCGTTAACAGCTACCAGCTGAAACCAACAAAAACCGGCTTAACCTTGCTGGATGTTAAAACCTTGACTTAAAATCCCCGATGGCGAACTCCCAGGTGTGCCTACCTCCAGCTTACGTACAGAGCCAGCACTTTCCCTCATGACATTAATACCCAGTTCTTCTCCACAGCCAAAGTTCGGTATAAACAACTCATACTTTTCCCCCAAATTTTCATCATAAAAACGCTCACAGCTCCAGAGAGTGAAGGCCACATTTCCAACTGTTACCTAGCCTCGCAGCTGGGGCGCTCTCAAGGAAAAGTCTGCTCCGCCACGGTGCCGGGCCGCCAGAGGGTGGGGCCGGCGGGATCCCCGCCGGCCACTCTCAGGCAGCTGTCCCATCGCACTGGCACTTTACTGGGCAACTGTACACCTAGTGCCTTTGCGGGCAAAAAGGCCAGCTTAGCAATGTTATCAAAGCTTCCCGTTCTCTTTTTCAGTCCTGGCTTAGCGTTATAAACCTGGCTCAGCCATGGCAGATTGGGTGAGCCAGGCCTATCCGTCCGCGTACGGCAATTTCCTCCGCCAGATAAACTAGTCCGACACCCTAAACTTGGCCCCCAACAAAGTCACAGAGCACGGGCGAAACGCAGACAGCCGCTGGAATACGGGTTCCCAGTGGAATCACCAGGTCCCTCCCGCCTGACGTCCCGGGCCCGGCATTCCCTGTCGCCTTTCTAGAACATTCGGCTCCCCTGCGCTCCAAACCTGTGTGAACTCCCTCCTCCCCCCCCCCCCCCCCCCCGCCACCAGCCAGGCCTAAAGCCACGACGCCGCCCAACAACTTTCCACGTTCAATTTCCGTCAGCGTGACAAAATGCTTGGGTTTAATGCGCAAAAGAAGGAAAGGTTTGTCTGCCTTACAGTTTCAGAGGTTTCGGTCCATGGCTGCTCAGCACCGTCGCCGTTTGGGTGCGGTGGCGCAGCACACAGCAACTCGGAGCTCTCCACTGGGCTCAAAACAGAGACCGGACGTGCATGCCCAAATAGTCCCTTTGGCGCCACGCCCCCATGATGTCACTTCCTCTAGCGAGGGCGCTCGCTCTCTCTGCCCCCCCTCCTTAAAGTTTCCGCCACCTCCTGGCAATAGTTTGCTAGCAATCAATCCTGGAGCCTATGAGTCTTTGGACAAGGTTTAGGTAGCAAACGACGCTGGGCACCCCAGCTACTCCAGAGTCTGAGGCAGCGAGGTGGGAAGTGAAAGCCCAGTTGATTTATTGACTTTACAAGACCCTGCCTCGACATTTGAAAAGTTTAAAAAGGGTTGTGATGGACCTCAGGGCAAAGGCTATGGGTTCAGTTCTCAGTATTGCAAGCATCACACACACACACACACACACACACACACACACACACACACACACACACACACACACACACACACA
>PVKB01003395.1:0-136015 GCA_004027205.1 Ctenodactylus gundi
AGAGGAAAACCATGATGCTCACATGACAGTTACAAATGAAGTATTTGAGTGGTAGAACTGACATAGATAAAGAGTTAAGAAATCTGTATTTGTAGAATTGTCCTTTCTGGCACTATTCTTGATAGCCTGGCAGAGCACATACACAGAAGAATACTTTTCTTTTTTTAAATTGTAATGAAATTAATGGAACATTTTGGCAAGAATGGAAAACAGGACATGAGACTCAAGAGATCAAATTTTACTTTTCCCTAGATACTTCCATGGGAGTAAAAGCCAGAAAAGAAGAAAAAAATGACATGTCAGCTTAATTTTATCTTCTTGATTACACAGAAAAAAATTCTAAAAGCAAGTCACAGTCTAAAAATCACAATTTCCGAGAAATGCCTAGAAGTAAATCCCCTCACTCAAATCAGAAAAAGTATTTGTGTTTCATTTCTTATGCTTTGTAGCACATGGCATGTAAGCATGGAACCTGGAACTTTAATCCAACAAGAGACTTGTTGCATCTACCTCTGAACTGAGGAAATGGTAGTCAGAAGAACAACTCAGACAAGGCTAACTGGGGAGAAAGTGCCTTTATTAGGTGTTTCTTCCAGAACAGTGGACAGCTTACAGGCTGCACCACTGCCCAAGTCACCACCTTCCCTGTGCTAGGCTACCAGTTTTATAAAGCACCAATTAAAACAAAAGCAAGGCAAAAACCCAGAAGAACCCTTGCAAAAGTGGTGTTTCTGTTTCCATCCCGCCCTTTCAGAAAACTCCACTGGTCTCAACAAACACCATCCAGCCCCAGTGGTGGATGACCTGGTGCTGTAGTCTGGCACAGAGCTTCTGCACCTAGCAGAGGCCTGCTACAAGATGGAATTGTGTTGGCTAGAGTTGGGTTGAGAAGTCTCATTATAAAACTCCAGTTCAAGCTCAGAGTCCTCTGAACAATGTGGCTAAAACTTCACCAGTCAGGCATAAGCTCATCATTATTACATGCCCCATGTGACAGTTAACCTGTGGATGTGGAGATTGGAACCTATTGAGGAGGCTGGATTTCTCTAGCCCAGAGGCATTTATGAGTGAAACCCCCAGTTCAGCCGTCAGAGCATGCCAAGATGCTGCAGCTCCACTTTCAGAGCCAACTGAGATAGTAGCGCACCTTTCCCAGGTCAGCAGATGACCCTATCTCAGCCTGTGGAAGGTGGGTGTGATAGTTTGGATCTGGAAAATCCCCCAAAGACTGATGTGTTTGAATGTTGTGGAGCAGCTAAGGAACCATGTCCTGTTGGGAGGTAAGACCTAGCTGGAGGGGGTGGGGGACACTGGGGCACTACTGTGGTGGAAGCAGGAGCAGCTCTTCAGCATTTGTGCTGGGGGCAGCTAAGTTTCTCTCAGATCTCCCTTCTTTGACACCCCCTCTGCCCCCAGCAGCGCCCACTTCCTCCATGGTCGCTCTATTCCTCCTATGTCGCTTCTTCCCTCACTTGGCTGTATGCTGTGCCTTGAAGAGATTTTTCTTGGCTACACCTCCACCATGTGCTTCCACCTTTGGGCTATGGTGAATGGACTCCATGAGACCATCTGAAACTGTAAACTAAAATAAACCTTTATTTGCCAAAGTTATGGATGTTAGTTATTTCTGTCACAGCAAAAAGGTTCTAAGATGGTGGGACTATCTCCAGTCCCAACGTCAGCTCCAGCTCCTCCTCCTCCACAGCCTCCTGAGGAGGTAGAACCTTCTCCCACCCAGAAGTGGTCCTATCTCAGCTTCCAAAGCCATGTAATGAGACTGTAGCTTAACCTCTTGCAAATGATGTGCTGTGGCTTAGATCTAAAATGTCCCCCAACTCTCATCTATTCAGATTGGATCATCAGTGGATTCCTCCATGGAAGGAGGTGAGGCCTGGTTGGAAGAGATGGGCCAGGATGGAAGGATGCATTCTTGTCTGTGGAGTCTCCTTTCAGTGTTTCTGCTTCCTGGCTGCCACAGGTTGGACAGATTTCTCCACCATGCTCTCTACCATGCTATTTCTGTGCTGGAGTCAGCTGACCATGGATTGAATCCACTAGAAACTATGGGCCAAATATACTTCTTCTCCTTTAAGTTGTGGATGTTGCATATTTTGTCCCAGGGATGGGAAAGTGACTAACACATTGTGACAGTTCCAACACCAGGTCAGGATCAACCTCAGTATCCAGTGTTTCCCAGGGTCATGTTTCATTATTTGGACATGGAACTCACCATAATTCCAGAACTTACTACAGAGATTGAGCCTTTCTCCAACCACACAGAGCACCTTAACCTGGTTGCCAGCTACCAAAGCTGTTCAATTCCCGGAATATCAGAAAGTAACAGTTCTGATGCCAGGAGAGGGTCAAATTTGGCATTCAACATCTCCAAGCGTCACATTTTAGCCTTTGGGATTGGAACTATTTCTTCAGAACCCACCACAGAGGCTGATCTTTCCAGTCTTGGAGAAGACTATAGCTATTCCTCCAAGGTGTCCTGATCTGACAATTCAGGCCAGATACACAGCATCCAAACCTGACCAAAATCACAGTTCAATGAACTATAGATCTGAAATTCATCTTCACCCCAGGATCCAATATGGGGGCTAAGCCTTCTCCTACTATTCAGGACCTGGTACCTCACATTCTAGAGTCAGTAAGAAAGACGGTTGTAGCTCCACCTCCAATACACTATGACATGACAGTTCTATTTTTAGGAGGGCTATGTTTTTTTTTCTGGTTAAGGCAGCATGTTGGCTGACAGATCTGTATAGACTAACACTTTCAGAGGGACTAGAAGACAGGCAGAGTCAGAGACTTCGGGAGGCCACTTCTCTTCTGTTTTCTTCTAGCCTCAGGATGGATGAGGATAAACACAGTCTCTAGGGCACTGCATGTAGTGCTGGACCTCCATCTCCAGGGACACAGACTTCATCCTCAGTGCCTTTACAGATCTCACCCACATCTTCTCGGTGCCTGGGATGGCGTCCCAGCAGTCCAGTCCCTTCTCCACCACTGTGAGCACTTGTACTCAGGCAGCAGCTCCTGAGGAGACTCACGTGACATTGAAGGCAATGGGGAGCAGGGTGGGCGGTTCTCTCAGCCACGACAACACCTTATCCCTGAACCCATGCTGTGTCCTGCCGGCAGTTAATCACAGAGAGCAGCTCTGCAGAGTCTAACATCATCAAGCTGGCTGTGCAATGCCTGACGTCATCACGTCATCACCTTGGTTTGTAGCGCCTGACAAGCTGGCTTGGCGCTCCTAGTTGGAATTGTTACAGCTTGTAATGAGTTCCAAAAGGCAAGGGAGAGGCCTCAGAGGAGAAAAACCTTATTAAAAAACAGCCAGCATTGTGCTTACTAATGTTCTGCTTGAAGCGGGTCATATGATTCAGCCCAGACTTAACTATGAGAAGGAATAACACTAGGGTTTGAGTGCTGATGGGCATTATTCATGGAGAGCCAACAATCATCCTGATAGGAAAATTTGAAAAGTCATGTAAATGCAAACCCTGTTTTTCTGAATAAGACAAAATGAAGTTTCCTAGAATAGTACCAGTACTTGGGAGATCTTCCTGAAATGGTTTGTGGGGCTATATAAACTCACCAGATCAGACTGAGGCAGGAGAGATCAACCCATAGGTGTTTATTGAGCACCTCATAAGTGGTTATCACCCTGCAAAATACTACAGAATATATATTTCACTTGAATTCAGAATGTTTTCAATGAAGTTGGGGAATATAAATGATGTTGGATATAAGACAGAATCTAACAGCACTAAGTTGTAACATAGAGAATGTAAATTAATAAAGAATTCCAGACTTTTTGTCATGACCTGTTCTGATGAAGCCTTCAACACATGGAGATACAGTCTGAGAGTTGTAATAATCCATTGCTAATCTAAATCTGAGCACTTGGAGTTGACCAGAGCAACCATTGAGCTCTGCAGGATGCTGGCCTCATCAGTGCAGATCAGACAAATCCCTACTCAGCTGAACAAAACGATTTCATAGCTCGCTTCCTCCTTGTTTTTACTCATCTAAAAGAGGAGAAAAAAGCATCTGGTCACTTGCTTAGCAGAGTAGCTCTAGACTGATAGAAAAAAAGTCATTGTAGAGAAAAGGTACTATTAAATTGATGTAGGCTTTCTTTTGTCTTAGAACTATTGCTTGTAGTTACATACACCTAGGATGGAAAAAAGAATTCCTCTTAAGAGCAAATGTGTAAAATTACCTGCTCTGCCAAACTGCATATTTCACACAAAGGGCAAACTGGAGCGTGAGAAGCAAGAACTGGAAGGAAATTCCTTGGCAGAACGATCTACCCAGGTGTACCCTAATGGGATGTACCACTGCCAGGGTTCCAACCAAGGCTAGGATCTCCTGCTGTAGAAAGCAGAACGCTGGATGCAACCAGGCAGAGAATGTCACTCTGCTTTGGTTAACACTGGAGATTGAGCTCAGAAGATGAGCCAGACGCAGGCCAGGTACATGTGAGTATCTTTACTTTAAAAGTAGCTCTTAGGCTCTGAAGTTGGGAGGCCCACGCTGCAAAGAGAGTGGAGGAAGGTGTATTGTCATCCCAGGATGGCACACGGTGGATATTTGAATGCTATTTTGTGGTAATGAGAATTTGGGTAAGTCCCTGACCTTGACTTCCTTATTTAGAAGCCAATGGCAGTGATGTTAGATGCGTGTTTCTAATGCCCAGGGATCCAGAGGAAAGTCTGTTTTCAAAGTGATGAATAGGAGTCCTGACTTTATTTAGAGAATGCCAAAATGGGCTCTGTGCATTTTCTTCACTTCAAACTGGAATGATTTCAACTCAGCACTGTCACGCTAACCAAAACTTCTGTTTGCAGTTCTATAGATCTTTAATAACATGAAGAAATATTTCTTTTTTCTTTTCTCTCCATTTTCATTAGTATATGTTAGAGACGTATGTGTTAAGGAGTATAGTTGATGAGATTTTTTTTTTTCCAAAGCAAAAAGTCACAGAAAAAGAGCAAAAGATTTTACTCTTTTGGCTTTGAAAGATGTACTTTTGGACTTAAAGGAACGTCAGTTGTGAGTGTCCTCTTAGGCCAGGGTACATTACTGAGTTTGAGTATGCCTTTGGAAGGTACAGTGATCTTATCACCCTTGCAGGTCTAGGTTCTTAATTTTAGGAAAATTCTTTTTAAGGAATGACATGGCACGTTCTGTTTCCATCTTAAGATCTGAAGGACACAGTGATGTATGAATCACTTCTGAAGCATCTGGAGGCCAGCCAAACCCCAAACTCACTTGTGTTAGTTGGGTTTGTTTACACTCAACTCTGCATGTCTGCCCCACCCACACCTCCCAGGGCTCAGTAGGCCACTAGTGCCTCTGTACTCTGCACGTGCCTGTAGCCTTCACACCACAGAGAGGCCTAACTCAGCCATCTATCTCTTCCTTCTCTACTGCTGGGAAAACAAATTGGGAACTAGAAATCTTGAGTCCGGCCACAGCAACGTCATGCCGCTGTAGCTCCAGCTGTAGAGAGAACTTTGCTAGTAAGTATAACCTTTAGATATGTAGCTTTTGATTTGATTACTTTCAAAGCTGCTCCCAGTAAGCAAACAATTGTACTTCGACATCATGGTATTTTTAATCGAAAACGACAATGTTAGCTTGATGCTACATATCCTCTTACTAGGGAGTGCAATAAAGGAGAGAAATAGTGTCATTCTATGAGAAATATATATGTCATGCTGTCAAATGTTTCTTTTTGTGGTAAAAATAAGAGCTGCGAGGAGAAAGTCTTGGTTTGAATCTGCAGAGAGCCCTGCTGCTGAGGTCTCTGATGTCATCAGAACATCATAGTGGCACGGGGGAGACACTGGCCTGAAGAGAGAACAGCTTCTTTGATTTAGGTTTTGCTTTCATATTTGGCTATTAGTAACTTATTTATTATCTTAGTTATATGTTGAATACTTTCTTTCAAATAGGCCTGTATCTGAAAAGTATGTGAAACCTCTATTCTTACTTCTTCCTAGTCCTTTTCCTTTGACTTAGTCAAGACCACAAAATCCAGGGTAGGATAATTGTAGGCAGCGCTGGTCATTCCTTTAGCCGATTTCTTAGTTTATCTTATGAGAACAAAAGTAAGGTAGGCTTATTATGGAAACAATAAAATTAAAAATGTAGACAAGCAAAATGAAGAAAATAAACATAAAATCCCATCCCATCTATTTAATCATTTAAAAATTTTGGTGCTAGGACTCGAGCCCAGCACTGTAGCTATATCCCCAGTTCATTGTTCACTTTTGATTTTGACACAGGGTCACACTAAGTTGCTAAGTTGTCCAGGCTGGGCTTGAACTTGGGATCTTTGAGTAACCCACTGAATACATTTCAAAATCCTTCAGAGTTGCCTTCAAAACATATACCCACATATGTTCATATAGTTTTATATTTAATATGTATGTCAGTTGTCCAAAATGTTTTAATAACAGCTTTAGTAAGACATAATGTACACACCCTAAGTTTATAGAGCTCATGATTGAGTAGTTTTAGTGCAGTTACAGTGTGGTTAAAAATATCACTACTAATTTCAGAACGATTTTATCACTAAAAAATTCCATATTTGTCAATGATCATTTCCTGTACAATTTTTTTTTTGGTCTGGCTTTTAAAAAAACATAGTATAAGGTTTTTAAACTTTCCTATTTATGTGTCAGATATTTTTATTTTTAATGGATGACTGGTATTCCATTGTATGGACACAGTACATTTTGTTGGTTCATTCATCAATTGGAGAATTTTTGAGTTGATTTCACTTTTTGACTGTTCTATATAACGCTGCTATGAACATTCATATTCCAAGTTCTGTGTAGGTATACATTTTTAGTTCTCTGGTGTGTATACTTAGAATTGGAATTTCCGGGTCATGTTGCAATATTGTGTTAAATTTCTTTAAGCAACTGACAAAGTGTTTTCCAAAGAGTCTTTACTATTTTACGTTCCCACCAGTAATTCTAGTTTTTCCGTATCCTCAAGACTTCTTACAACCTTTTCTACTATAGTCATTCTGATATATATTTGATATGTATTTGGATGCAGTGGGATACTGTGGAGTCATTTGCTGTTGGGAAGCAAGGCTTGGCTGGAAGGGGTGGATGCTTGGGGTTTGATCTGAAGGGATTGTGTGAACTTGTTGAGATAGAGGAGTGTTCTGGGCAGAGATCTCAGGTGTGTTATTGACTTGTGGGAGAGGAAGTAAGGGAGGGGCACCTACCCTGGATGTGGCAGCTTCAACTAAGTAAAGGAAGGAAGAATACACATTATTACAGGTTTTTCTTGAGAAAGCCCTGGCCTTGCCTGAGTGTCCAGACACAGATTCATTCCTGCCTCACTTGGCTTTCTGTCTGCAATGTGTGAGCAGCTCTTCAACTTCTACTGTGGGCTCCCATCCCTGCCTGCTGCCCATGAGTGGACTGTGCGAGACATTCTGAAACTATGAGCTAAAATACATCTTTCCTCCCTTAAGTTGTGATGTCAGATATGTTGTCCCAGCAATGAGAAAGTAACTAAGACACCAAGTGATTATAAATATAAGAGTTTATTTCTGGACCTCAGGTTTATTGCATGAATCTACATGTTTAGCCACAAGTCAGTACCATACTGTGTTGATTACTGTAGCTTTGTATTAAGTTTTCAAATTAGGAAGTGTTTTGATTTTATTCTTTTTCAAGATTGTTTCAGCCCTTCTGGGGTCATTATATTTCCCCATGAGTGTTAGGATCTGTTTGTCAATTTCTGAAAACTAAACCAAACCTTGGGACTTTTATAGGGATTGTGTAGAATCTGTAGATTGCTTTGGGAATATTGTATCTTAATAATAGTATTTCCCAATCCCTAAACATGAAATGTCTTTCCATTTACATATGGTTTCCAACTTACAATGGCTTGACTTAATAATCTTTCAATGTGTGGATAGTATAAAAGTGATACAAATTTAGCAGAAACTGTATTTTGAATCTTCAATTTAACAAACAAAAAAAAATCCAACTTTTCCTGGACCAGTAATATATGGTACAGTATTATCCTTTGGTGCTGGGCAGTGGCAGCAGTAGTAAGTTACAGTTGGGTGAATTAAGGGCATTTTTGACGTATGATATTTTCAATACAGGATAAATTTATAAGAATTCATTTTAAATCAAGGAACACGTTTATTTAGTTCTTTTTAAATGTCTTTGAGGGGCTGGAAGGAATATCGCAGCTGTAAGAGCACTTGCACAGCAAGCACAAGGCCCTGAGTTTGATTCCCCAGCACATTACCAGGCATAGTGGCACATGCCTATAATCCCAGCACTTGGAAAGCTGAGGCAAGAGTATTTCTGTGAGTTTAAAGCCAGCCTAGACTACATAGGAAGTTCAGGACCAGCTTGGACTACAGAGCAAGACCCTGTCTCTAAATATTTAGCAAGTACACAAATGCCTTTGAAAGATGTTCATTTTTATTGTACAAATATTGTACTTCTTTTGTTAAATTTATTCCTGAGAATTTTATTGTTTTCATTCCATTGTAAATAGCATTGGTTTTTAAATATTATTTTTGAATTTTCATTGCCAGTATTTAGAAAATATAGATTTTTTACACAATTTTCTATCCCTTCTTTACTATTACAATATTGTGAACATTCCATGCCATAAATATACTACTATATTTTAATGGCCTTGTCATATTTCATTATGTGAATATATCATTTTCTTTACCAGTTCCTTATTGTTGGACATTTAGATTGTTTTAAACTTTAAAAAATTATAAATAGCTCTGCCATTAAATCGTTAAAGCTTTCTCAATTATTCACTATTCAACAGAAATGGATATAATCCTCTACAGTTGGAAATGTTATAGCCACATCTATGCATATTAGAGTGATTTGTAAACACAGCAAAGATAGAAAACTTGTAATGTTTTCACTTCTACATGACTGTGAGGCCTCATCGCATGATCCCTTGGCAATTTTCAGTTTTAGCTTTAAAATCTGTGCCAGTTTGGTAAGTAAAAGATGAGTCTCCTTGGCACTTTGCTGGCACTTCAATCCCAAGGAAAGTCATGGGTTTTAAAAATGTTTATTAGCTTTCTTAAGCTTCTTTTTCTGCAATGTGTCAGTTTCTCCTTCTCTTTTTCTCCTGAGTGTTCAGCTTTTCTGTACTTGTGTAAAAGCTGTATGTATGTGTTAAAGCCGTTACTCCTATGGCATTTCTGGCATACATTTTATTTTTCCTTTGTTTTCAATTTTTTGTTGGTGTTTCTTGATGTATGAACTTCTATTTCAGTTTACATGCATTCCACTTATCAGTCTTTAGCTCTTCTCCATCGGGTGTTACACTCACAAACTCCTTCCCCTCTCCTTTTTTTGGAAGAACAAGTAGAATAAATAGACACACGTCTTTCTAAAATGTATCCCAGTATTTAATAAACATAGCAGTTAATTCTCATTCCATTACTTTAGTCCTTTCAGGCTGGTATCACAAAATATCATAAACTTGGTAGACTAGAATCAACAGCAGTTTTTCTCACGGAGAAGTCCAGGTGTCACCAGACTCAGCCAGTGCACTAATCCCGGTCACGTAACCTCCCTAGGGGCCTCCTCACGGCCCAAAGGCCCCACCTCCTAAAACTACCTCCTTTGGGGTTAGGATTCCAGCAGATAAAGATTCGCCCTACAGCACCTTTCAAACTTACCATCTGATCGTGGTTCCCGGTTCCCTGAGGGGAGCGATCTCATAGCCCCCCAGTTTTTTCCTTTTCTGTCCTTCAAAGCTTTGGCCCTGCTTCCTCTGGGCACTTTCCCCGACCACTCCGGCAGCAGCAATGGCTTCTCCTCTAATTGCTTAGAGGGCTTCCACCGTCCCCTTTTTGGTGACGCAACCTGTGTATATAGGACCAAGTCTGGGGGTAGGACCTTCCGTCTTGGGCCAGCGCGACAGCTCTCATAACTCACTCGACAGCTAAAAATCTCAGCAAATTGGGCATCTAAAGGATTTCCTCCCAGCTACCTTCGCCGTGTGGCTAACCACAACTGGCACGGCCGGCTGGCTGTCAGTGCGCGAGCTCCTAAATCCCGGCGCTAGCGCGCGGCTGTGCTGCCCGGGACCCGGGAGCGCAGCCCGGATCCCACCGATTCGTACTTTCGGGAACAAAGTCTGCTGCAGCCCTGCAGGCAGCGCGCGTGTCCGGGGAGGAGGCGCTCGCGCTCCCCGCCCCGTGGGGACCAGTAGGGTACGCCGGGTGGGCGCCGGGACGCCGCTCCGCTCCCGCCCGCGCAGTCGGAGGCCCGGGCACCCGCGGAGGCTACGCCCGCTGCTGGCCGGGCCGGGCGCCGTCAGTTCCTGGTCGCCGCGCGCAGGTTCCCGAGCCGCCCACGCCGCGGGCCGTGCACGTGGGGCGAGGGCGCGGCCGGCCCCGCCCCGGCCCGGCTGCGCGGCCGCCGCCTCGCGCCGCGGCAGACTGCCCCGGAGCGGCGCGGCGGGGACCCGCGGGATGGCTGCGCCGCCGCGGCCCGCGCTGTCGCTGCCGCTGCTGCTGCTGCTGGCGCTGAGGGGGCCGCCCGGCGGCGACGCGGCCCGCAGCGACCCCCGAGCCGCCGCCCGGCGCAGCCTGCACCCGCCCTATTTCAACCTGGCGGAGGCGGCGAGGATCTGGGCCACCGCCACCTGCGGGGAGCGCGGCCCCGACGGCCGCAGGGCGCAGCCCGAGCTCTACTGCAAGCTGGCCGGGGGCCCCGCCGGACCGGGCAGCGGCCGCGCCGTCCAGGTACAGTCCCCGCGGGGCCGGGCGGGCCGGCCACCGGGCGAGGGATGAGCGACGCGCGGGCTCCCGCAGGGGGCGCGGCGCGCGGGCGAGGAGCGGCTGCGCTCAGGCGCCAGCGCGCGGCGCGCGTCCCGACGCGAGCGGCCACGGGGTGTCGCCGCCCCCGAGCGCCCCGGCGTCCCGCGCGCCCCCCGCCTGGCCTTCGTCTCCCCGACTTCATTCCCAGGAGACTCTGAGAGCAGGTTCCATCTGTGGTGTGTTGTAAGGGAATTTATGTTTTAAAGCTCGGTAGTGTCTCTGGGACGTCACAGAAAAGACAGACGTCACTTGCTGCCTGCAGTGGCGCCGTCCGGGCGTCGGTCGAGTGGGACCGTGAGTGGGCAGAGATAGGAGGGGCCCCCAGAGCCGTCGCCCGGCGCCGCGAACACCTGGTGCAGGTGCTGGTGCTGCGCGTGCCTAATGAGCGTCCCACCGCCGCACGCCAGGCCCTTTGCAAACGTGGCCTCGGGATCCGCAATGGGGAGGCCCTGGGAGGAGGAGGAGGAGGGGTAGGGAGAGGGGGAGGGAGGGGGAGGGGGAGGGGGAGGAGTGCGCACGGGTCCTGTTAGGCGGGCAGCAGCCTTTGAATCCAGGCCTCGCTCCACCTACGCCCGCGTCACCTCGCTGTCCTTGGAGAGACCGCTAAGAGAAACTGAGAGTCACTTTGGAACTAGGGCTGCAAAAGGGCCAAGTTGTCACTGTGTTTCTAGGTTAGTGTGTTAAAGCTTTTGAGCATGCGCTTCCAGAAGACAAGTAGTTGGCTAACCATTTATATTTATGTATTTATGCATTACGTGCATCTATTACTGTGTTAATAATCTGTGCATACTACAGTTTATGAAAAAAGAAATTGCAAGGATGATAGAACAACATTGACATACTTTTAATTTTCTCTAAGAGTCCCGTAAAATTTTGCTTTCTCTATTTTGTGATTTTTGCATAACTATAAAATATGTAAACACGCCAATGTAGTTATGTATATTTTTTGGAAAGGTGGGTTTAGCAGTTATGATGCAACAATTTGAAGTTGATTTTATATTGATGTTTGGGGATGGGGGCATCGTTCATCAGTTAGAGCGCTTGCCTAGCAAGCATGAGGCCCCAGCGTCCGATACCACAGCACCACACAAGCTGGTCGTGGTGGCACACACCTGTAATTCCAGCACTGAAGAGGCTGAGACAGGAGGATTTCAATGTGTTTGAGGCCAGCCTGGGTTACATAGTAAGTTGAGGACCAGTATGGACTACAGAGCGAGACCCTGTCTCAAAAACAGAACAAAAATATATTGATGTTTAATTTTAATCAAGTAGTTGCATAGCTGAGAATATATTCTAAAAAATACATTTTTTAGATTCAAATGGAAGAACTGCACCAAACTGCTGAATCCAAGAACCAGCTACTTAATTTACAGAGTCCAATACAAAGTAGAAATATGGAGCCTGTGTTCAGCGAGTATTAAATCTTTCAAGATGGTGACAGCGACACTTAGTAAATGACGTGAAGAGCCCTACTGGGCATGGGCCCTGGAAGGCATGGGTCCTGGCTGCCTGAGCTTGCGAAGTCATGTTCCTCATGGGTCTGACCTGTCCCTCAATAATTGTTCATTTCTCAGGGTGTGTTAGGACTTTCTGCTAGGACAACTGTTGCCTTTTAATGTTTCAAAGAATAGATTTAAAACTCACTGCAAGTTTTCTTTTGGGGAATATTGAAATATGTTGGAAAATTTTGTTTTCATGTTTTAAAAATGCATGTTAGTATTTTTAGTTACACATTTCTCTTTTTTCAACACAAAATATGGTGACTTTCTAAGCATCTGTTTTTTTTTTTAATGCTTTTTCCAAGGCTTGAATTGCCTTAGAACAGAGTTTATTCCTCTTCAGATTGTTAAAAATGACACCTCTCCTTGGATGGACCAGAGTATTTGCCTTTATTATTCTGTAAATATGTATCAGGCAGTGCATTGCTGGCAGCCACCTGTCATCCTAACCTAAGTCAGCAAATTTGGATTTTATTTTTTTTGTGGAAAACAACATGAAAGTTCTTTAAGTTTAAAAGGCATTTTAAGTGTTTTACTATGTGATAATGATTGAGTCCTGTGTAGTCAAAAGAATTTCATGGTCACTCCCCATTTGAACTTAGGGTTGTAACTTTTCTGCTATTTACAGATTTAAATTATGTTCACATAAGCTGTAATGTCTCATGCTTGCCTTCTCTGTCCCTGAGAACCACCGGTATATTGTGACCAGCCGACTGGGGCCTGGGTGAAAGCTTCTAAGTCAACCTGCATATTAAATATTAGTAAAACTAAATTTTTCCTTTTTTTGAGATGGGGTCCCACTGTGTAGTTGAGGCTGGTCCTGAGGTCACTGTGTAGCCTAGGCTGGTCTGCAGCTCACAATAGTCCTCTTGCCTCAGCCTCCTCAGTGCTGGGATTACAGGCTTGCCCCACCATTCCCAGTATATGTGGTGCTGGCGAGTCAAATCCAGGGCCTTGAGCTTTTGAGGCAAGCATTTAACTGCTGAGCTATTCCAGCCCCAAAGTTTTCATTTTTAAGAAAAATAAGGACAAACAGGACTTTAATAGTTGCCTCATGCACAGTGCTGAATTGCCTGGCACACCCCATTTTGGCACAGAGTAGTCCTAAGTCTGAATAAGGTGGACAGGCAGAAAGGGGAGACATTAGAGAGATCCTTCTCCATGTGCCTGTAATCCCAGCCCTCTGGGAAGCTGAGGCAGGAGGATCATAAATTTGAGCCCTGCCTGTGCAATTTAGCAAGACTGTATCTTAAAACTAAAAATTGTGCGGAGGATATAGCTCAGCGCTAAGTCCCTGGATTAGATCCTCAGTTAAAAAAAAAAAAAGATCATCTGTCTCTGCTCCCTAGATTTGCCTCGAAGTACGGGAGGATCACTTTCATCCTAACTAACCATGGATTGTTCAGAGGTAAACACAGCTACTCTGGAGGCACAGGAAAATCGTGGCTCTCTGTTCTAACTGGGTTTTTAGAGCAGATCAATAAACATAAGCTCATCTTCCTAGATAGAGTCGGAAGTGGCTTTGAGTGTCATGGTCATAGACTGTCTGTAGGCCAGGAAAGAGCCTGCAGGAGAAGAATGCTGTCGGGCCTTTTTCTTCTCTGCTAATAAGAGGCAGTCCAAGGCCTAGCTGAAGTGGACTTTCTGCTTTCACAGTGGACAGTACGGGAGGGCATGTGACTTGCTGGTATGAGAGAAGCATGTTGGGAACAGGAGACGCTGAGTTCTAGAGACAGGACTCCTAGATGCTCACTGCAGGAAGTAGCAGCAGGCATGGATTTGCCTTTGGTGGAAGACAGGTGGAGAGGGAACAAGAGACTCTGGTGCCTCTGTTGGTTGTATCTGAGTGATGCTTGCGGTGGGTCTGCTCATGTGCAGCTCCAGAGGGAAATTGAGAAGTGTTAGCCAAAATAGTCTGATTTCTTTGAACTTTCTAGAAATAAATCTTGAGACCAGCCAGAATGTATAATTTCAGGCCAAGAGGACTTTGCAAAAAATGTTTTATAAAAGAATATGGGTCATGTCTTAGAGTAAAATTTGGTCCTATGGTAGTGTCTTCTTTTCTTTCTCTCTCTCTCTTTCTCTTTCTCTTTCTTTCTTTCTCTCTTTCTATGATACATCTATAACAACAATGCTGACACTTGAAAGGTAGCTTATGTCAAGAGGCATGATGTTTTAAGAGTGCACATTTTGTTTGGTGAATGAATCATGTTCGCTGTAGTTTCTATAGATTTAAGATTCCATTAGAAAGGTTTTATGCAGTTGGCTCAAACTGTTTGGTGGTGGGGAGTTCTGAGCCTCAGGGCTCTTGTTTGTGTTGTTCACAATAATTGTCATCATTGAGCATCTGGATCATTTAATCCCCAGTGCTTAGCACAAAGCCCATCACAGTTCAGGTGCCCAGAAAATGTGGACTGAAGGAGTCATGGAATTAAGACAAGGGCTGTAAAGAAGTTAATGTAAAGGGGCAAATATGAAAATATATAAAATAAAACTATTCTTTTGGAGAGTGATTGCAAATGAAATGGCCTGCTTCGTGCCTTAGTTTTAAATGTTTGTTTACATGTGGAGTCTGAAGATATTGCTATGTATTGAGACCTCTGATAGAGGCATTATAAAATGGAAGTGGAAAGCCATGTTGGAATATAACCCAACACTTGGACATAAACATTATACTTCTAAGGGCTGAAATGCCCACATCCGCCAAACACATAATGTTTATTTTGTACCTTAACAGCTCAACACACCTATTATTACTTCCATTGTTATGCTGTGATTTATATATAGGTCTGTGCTTTTACCCATGATGATACTGTTAGGGAAACACACACACACACGCACACGCACACATACACATATGAGCTATGGCCAAGACCCAGAGCATTTGTTGTAAGCCACAACACAGTTTCAATTGTGTGTTTGTGTGTAACTTGGAGCAGTGGCCATAAACAGGAAACTCAACTTCACTAAGTCTTTGTTCATGAAACTGTTGTGAAAGAAAGTAATTTGTTAACTTGAATAGGGCTTTTTCCTTTCACTGATGTGAAACTTTTGAGTGAAGGCTGGGAATCTTAAGATATTTGCTATGTTCATTGACATATTTGTAACAATTATTAACAATAAGGGTTGTCTTGAGACTTCAGAGAAATAATTAGAGCCAGAAATTTTAAGAGTGAAAGTGTGTGTGAATGATTTTCATAAATGTTTGTTCTGTATTTGTGGAAATTAGCCAAATTTCAGCAATGAACCAAACATGTGGAAAAGGCAAAGGTAAATGTTTTTCTTTGGAGAGACAAGTTCATTCACAAGCTAAAAAGCAGGGATCTGTATCAGACTTGCAGAAATTTAAATATGTTCTTCAGCAAAGCACATCTTACTGGACAGTTGTTATTGATAAACAGCTGGAACTACATGTATCTGAGTTTAAAGATCTAAGTTTATGCACTGATTAGTTGTCATCATTGAATATATGGATCATTTAATCTGAGAGAAAGGAATAGAAAAAGATCAAGGCTAAAGACGGCATTAATTCCAGATCCTTACTTGTAAGGCAATAGCACCTAAATCATTCTAGAAAGATGTGTTTGTGTGTCTTTAGTGCATACTTGAAAACTACGTTTTCATCATCTCTTGTACCAAAGCTGTTTTTGAATCATATGAATCATTTCTTCACCTTTATTTGAAACATAAACCTCACAAAACACTTCTATTACAAATATAAATTCAAAGCTTTTTTGTAGATTTATAGAGGTGTACAGCTGTCACCAGGATCCAGCATTAGAACATTTCTGGCAGCCGACAGTGTCCTCTTGTGCCTGATGCACTCTCTCTCTCAACTTGTTGTCCTCCCTAGGTAACTACTGGTCTGCTTTGGGTGGAGCAAGTTTCTGCTCGAGTGGAAGGAGAATGATCTAAGCTTTGGGAGAAAACTCTGCAGAAGAAGTGCTTGGGTTTGGGACATGAAGTGGGCCAGCCTAGAATTCTTCTTTTTTTTTGAATTAAAAGAAAGAAAGAAATCATGATGATATTGTGGCTAGAGAATGACTGTCTCTTTTTCTTTCTGCTGATTTGGTAGATCTGTGCTTCAGAGGTCTTGGAGAGACTCTTGAGGATGACAGGTCCGCACTGAGCTGAGTGACATTTCTTGCCCAGAGCAGGGCGTGGTCAGAGGTGAGGGGGAGTAGGCTGTAGGAGGCCCTGGGAAGCCAATGGCAGAAGCAGGTTTCCATTGGGGCAGAGATAGCAAGTCTAGGCTTGGTTAGATGGTCCTTCCTGTAGCTGACTTGAATGACACAGGCATCAGTCTAGCCATGATGCCCTGATTACCCTGAGGTTGAAAATATCACTTTATCACTCATGAGCTTGTACCTAAATAATTTATGATATTCTATTAATAAAATCAACAAGTATTAAGACACCCTCAGGTATTGTTCAAGGTTCGTATTAGTAAAAAACAGATAAAGTCGCTAACCTCAGAGCAGTTACAGTTCAACAAAGATGATAATAAAAAAACAAAATAATTAGTGATTCTTGCTTAGAAGGGAGAGCAGTTGGATGGCATCATAGAGACAGGTGATGCAGTGAGTCACTGAGTTAGGTGGAGTTGTTAGGCAGGACCTCTCTGACAGTAAGCCTAAGTCTGAGTACAGTGAGTATCCCTGAGAGAAGAACAGTATGTGCAAAGAGCCTGAGGCTAGAATGGTATTAGAGTGGCTGAAGAATGGCAAGAGAGCCAGTGTGGGGTATGAAAAGAGGCAGGTTGCTTCAAGCACCTGATAGCAACCGAAGGGAAGGCAGGTGTGTGGTGTAGATTCAGAGAAATTTGTGGATTAGGAATCAGAACAAATTGAGCAAATTTATTAGGGAAGGTTTGAGGGACAAGGAGAATATGTGAAATAATTTTGAGACCTGCGGAGCAGATGTGGTGAAACAGTTTATATCAATATAGAGAAAACATGGCCCTTGGTTGTCCATGGGTGGACACGCTGAAGTGCATCTTCCTTACCTGGTCATGTCTCACTCACAGCCAGGCGGGGCCAAACAGGAGGACACGTGGCCTCCGGCCAAGCCCAGCTCAGAGAGGCCAGGTGATTCAGTGCTGTACATGCTACTGCTAGAAAGCCACGGCCCCTTCCCCCTCCCTCCTCCCCTTCCCAGCGTCCTCTGGTGAACTCATCCTTCATGGCTTCCTCTCTTGGTTCCACCATTGGAGCAATTGCTCCTAACCCTTTGTCTCTCCCTGTCTGTAAAAGGGTCCTGTGGTTTCCCTGCCTTTTGGATTTCTCATAAAAGTATAGAGTGAGTACCTGCAAAGTGCAAGGGGGTTTGTCTGGCACATCCCTGTCACCAGTGCTGGTGCTCCATGACTGTGGTACCTGGTATGTGCCGGTCACTGTGGCTCCTGTGCTCTCAGGATACAGTGGCTGGAGAATTAATTGGGGTGCTTTTAAAAAGTTCAAATTCCTGACTCCCAGTAGGGGCGCTGATTCTGTAAGTCCAGGGCAGAGTCTAAAATTCTGCTTTTTCAGAAAGTATCCCTGGCATGAAGCAACAGCTTCCCATCTGATCCTTACGGTCACAGCACAGGCTCTGCAGGATTAGCCCACTTACAAGGAGAAGACCGAGCTTGAAGGAGGTCGAAGAGTTTCGCTAATGTTTCACAGCTGTGCTGGTGGATTTGGGTTTGAACCTCTGTTCTACTCCGAAGTGCATTTGAAGTTAGTTAGAAATGAAGTGGGAAGATCACCTCTCAGTAGAATTTTGCCTGGAGGAACAATTTTTAAATTACAGAAATCAATTCTGTAGACATTTACAATTTTGCAGACATTTACTAGTCTGCCACTATTTTTTATGGTACTGGGGATCGAACATAGGGCCTGGTGCATGCTAACCATGCCTCTACTACAGAGCCGTATTCCCAGCCCTTCTTATTTTAATTTGAGATAACATTTCCCTTAGTTGTCCAGGCTGTTCTCAAGCTTATGATCCTTGGGCTTGCTGAGTAGCTGGAATTCTAGGTGTGAGCCACCAATGGCCAGCTCTTTCTTTCTTCTCTTTTTCCTTCCTTCCTTCCTTCCTTCCTTCCTTCCTTCCTTCCTTTCTTTCTAGTATTTGGAACCAACTTGGAGTTCCCTGCCTTCTCTTGGCCAAACCTTTGTCCAGCGCAGTGGACACAGAGTGCCCCATGCCCTGGCACTAGCATGTGGGGCCAGCAGGGCTGAGTGCTCCCTGGGTGCTGTGTAGTCCCTCTCCCCTCACTACCTGCAGGAATTTACAGAATGCTTGTCCTAACCGTTATAACCACGCTGGTGTGCTTTGGTGCCTCTCAGAAGGAAGGATACCTGAGCAAGGTTTTTGCAAAGGAGCAATGTCAGATTGGGAACGTTCTCCATTTGGGGTTCCAGCTGGCTTAGGTTATGTACTTTGAGACACCATAGCCTCTAGATTCTTAGTGAGTGAGGCTAGGAGTAGGCTCTCAGGCAGCATCGTGGTGGCATATAATGGGGCTGTTGATGGATGTGAGCAGTTAGATGCCCATCTTGCCAGGGTTTTTGTGCCTGCTGTGAGGTCAGGAATCTAAACTGTTGCCAGATGGGGCTTGTTGCTGAGTTGAGTCTCTTTCCATGCATCTGGCAGTGGGCAGGTATTTGGAAAGTCACGTAATCGCTATTCCAGGCTGCTGCACACGCTGTCCACACCTAAGGCAGGGTTCATTGATGTACCTCAGAGAGCAGCTCAGCCAGGAGGGAAAGGGCCCCCTGGCTCCTAAGTAATGTCACTGTCCCACAGGCAGGCCCTGGCCCCCGTGTGTCCCAGTGGTGTGACTTGGGCCAGAGCACTTTGTCTCTATGAGAATTAGTCTCCTCCCCTTTAGGGTTTGTTTGCTTTGATGTGAGCCTCAGTGTTGTGGAGATAAAACCAAGTGAAGAGTGGTATGGCTGTCCTGGCTTCCTGCACCTGTATTAGTTTGGGTTCTTTCAAAAGGCAGAATTTACAGAGTTAAAACAAAAAGGATCTATGTGGAAGGTTTACAAATCTGAGGATACAGATAGTCCAAGATGGTGGCCTGCATGTTGCCAAAGCTGGAGTGTGCAATGGCTGCTCAGCCTCGAAGCAGAACATCTGTCTAGGGCTGCAGGACAGCCAGTGAGAATCTGCTGCAAATCTCAGTTGTTTGAAGAACTATGGCGAAGACTGGAGACTGAAGATCAGCGACTGAAGATGAGTGACAGGTAGACAGGTGCGAATCTTTGATGGTGATCTGCCCCATCTAGCAAGTTGATACCATAGACAATTGTGAAGGCAAGAGCTTTCCTGGAGGAAAAAGCTGTTCACAGTCTTTCTTCTTCTCTCCTTTGATACTGTTGAGTTCCCAGTTGCCTCCTACAACTGGGTAGGTGTTCTTCCCTTATTTACTGGCCCACAAATCACATGCTGTCTAATCTAGGCTGGTTCCTAATTGCCCAATCCAGGTGTGGTTCCTCATTGCCTCAAGTAGACACAATCTGTCCAGTGGTTACACACGTACCCTTACACACGCACCCTCTAGTGTCTCTGTCCTTTCAGCAGCTTTTAGTGGTGGTTCATGTAATTCTCTTCTAATTCTTTGCGTGTGTTTTGTTTTTGTTTTTTCCTCGACATCCATTACAGCACTCTCCAGATTGTAGGTAATTTGTGTAAATTAAAGAAATAAATCAATGTTCACACAGTAAAACAAAAGTTATGTTAGGGAGTGCTGCTATACTGAATGCTGGGTTTTTTTTTTTTTTTTTTGAACTGTATTGTTCTTATTGTGAATTCACTTGCGAAATGTTTTTTTCCTAGTTAAGGAGAATCATCATAAAAAATGTCAGGAGCTAGAAAAGACTATATTTTTCCATTTCTTTCTGAAGAAATGGAGGTCATTCCTTTGTCTCTGGGCAAACATTGCCTTTTCCCCAGGGGACCACCAACTTTGGAGCTTGACTTTGTTTAGTTGTTTATTTGATATTTGAATTGTCTGAGCTCCATCCTAGCCCTTCCTGTTACATTTTTACTTCCTGTCTTCTAGGCTGACAGTAACCTCAGTGTGATGCAGAGTGAGTCACTTGTCCTGTTAGCTTTTAGTGTTTATCTTTTTGATGAGACAAAATTCTTAACTTCAATGTAATCAAATCTCATTCTCTCTGTCCATGACTTGTGACACTGGAGACTGACCAGGCCCTTTAAAAAAAATTTATTTTGAGACACTCTCTCTGAGTTGCTAAATTGCCTAGGCTGAGCTCAGACTGAACTTGTATTCCTCCTGCCTCAGCCTCCAAGAGTGCTGGGATTACATGTATGTGCCACTGTACCTGGCTTTATCTCTCTCTCTTATAATCAGTACTTTTTGTATCTTGTACCTTTCCTTGCTCCAGATTCCAGAAAATATTTGTATTTTCCACTAGGAGATTTTAAAGTTTTGTTTTTGACATCCAAGTCTTAATTCATCTGAAATTGATTTTTAGTTGTGACTTAAGTAGGACTCTGAATTTTTTTTTTTTTGAGACAAGGTCTTACTCTGTAGCCCAGACTGACCCTGAACTCACTGTGGAACCCAAGCTGGCCGGCCTTGGACTCACAGCAATCCTCCTGCCTCAGCCTCCCAAGTGCTGAGATTACATGTGTATGCCACCACACCCGGCTTATGTGGTGCTGGGGAATTGAACTTGGGTACTTAGCTCTTAACTTAGCATATCAAGCGCTTTAGCTAACCACTTAGCCATTCCTCCAGCCCAGGACTCTGATTTTATTATTCTCTGAAGGATATGGAATACCTCGCTTTTCCCACTGCTATAACATATCACCCAGTTATATACTAAGGTTTCTCAGATGCATGGGGTTATTTTAGGGTGTGCTGTTTTGTCCCAATTTTTTTTCATCTCTCCTGTCCGAAAGTTTTATATCAATCCCTGCTACTTTAAGGCCAGATTCTTTCTCTGGTCTCCCTTTTTTCAGCAATATCTTGGCTTTTCTTGGTCCTTTACATTCTATATAAATTTCAGAAGTATCATGTTTTAAGAAAACACTGGGACTTTTGTTGGAATAATATTAACCTAATAGATCAACTTGAGGGAGAATTGATACTCTAAGAAGTATTATAGGAAAATAGTATGAGGAGGTTTGAGTCATTTGTAGGACCACAGTTAGCAGCAGTATCGTCATTGTGCAGTTTCTGCTGCTATGACAGAATGCCATAGACCAGTTAATTTATACAAAATACAAGTTTGTGTTATTCATGATTCTGGAAACTGAGAATCCAAGAAGATGGTGTTGGTATGTGATGAAGGTTTGTTTGTGTTAGAACGTAGCACAAGGACATGTGGACAGATGTGAGACAAACACTTATTTTTCGATGAGAACCAACTCCAATGGTAAAGAACCCACTCCTCAAATCACAATATTAGTCCAGTAACGTGGGCTGTTGGAGGACACCTCTTAAGGTCCCACCTCTTACTACCGTTCTAATGGCAATTGAATTTCAACATGACTTTCAACATAGCAAGGAGAAATGACGAGATGATCCTAAATGAAGGAGAACTCAGCTGTCGCTGTTGTAAAGCTTACCACAGAAACCTAGCAACAGGAAATGGTGTGTGGAACTGAAATCCCAGAGATATCTGATCTGTAGTGGTAGCTGCTAAATGGGAGAAGACAGTTGCCTGGTAGTTGTTGACATGAGTTTTAGACCCCTTGGCTTAGGTACTGGATCTACAATTTACTTAGCGTCTCCTGTCTACTTCCCCAATGGTAAACTAGATATGGTGATAATGATCTTGGTATAAAAATATGAAGTGCCTGGTTCCCAGTATAAAATAAGTGCTCTACGAATGTTCACTTCAGTGGTCATTATTAAGCTGGAATTGAAAATCACTATCACAACACAAAGTCATGATCTCCTCCTCCCCTACTTCGTGAAGATGGAAAATAATATAAGCCATGAGCTTCCACATTTTCAGAAGAAATTTGCTTTTAACCAGATGTAAGTCTTCTAAATTTTGGGAAATAATAATTTTCTAAGTAATTCATAAGATGCTCTTTAAGAAAAGAATGGGAAAAATGAAAGCTCATTGAAGGGAAAATACTAATATTAAATTGTTTACATGGTCTAACTTCAAAATATTAAATACCTTATTCTAATAATAAATTTTTTGGAAAGATTTTCATTTCTTAAAAACTTGCTGATGGAGTAAATCATTCCTTTGTTGAGTTTCTACCATGAGTTGAGCTTCTAGGCAATGCACCGGGCGGTGGACATAGTGTGAAGCACATGCCACGTGTGGCCCCAGACCTCATCTCTGGTGGGCTAAACACCCCCTTCCTTCCACGTGCTGCCCCAGAGCCTTGGAAATGTCCGCATATAATGCCAAAGACAGGGATCTACCTGAATACTTTACCTCAAAGAAATGATCTGTGACTTGCATGCAAGGTGAAAACATTTGGTCACGTTTGGTTATACACTTGGATCAAATTTATCTTTGAATGTTAAAGAATTTTTGCCTGAGAAGCTGGCCAGGAGCAGAGCTACCCCTTTGTCATGGCACATGTTTGGGGTGGTTTCAAGTATAAGTTTGCTTCTGTGTGCTGGCTGAGCTTCTAGATAATTTAGTTTGGGAGCAGAGTAGTTCTTTAGGTGAACACTGTGCCTGGCTAAGTTTGGTGCTTTGAGTCAGTTAAAATGTTCTCCTAGAAAAAAGGCCTAGGCTCAGCTTTTCAGATGGTAAATGTTTATAACATGACACAAAACAGAATGAAAAGAATCTACCTATCACAAAAGAATAATTTAGTTAAGAATTAGAGATTATAATACCAAATAGACATCACCACAGGTAAAAATAGATTCTCATTTACCTACTGAACTAATCACTGACTTTTCGCTATGGTATTCACAGCCAGCCACGCCTCTGCCTTGACCTGTCAAGCCCTGTCTTTCAGTACTTTCACCTGGAGCACATTCATTATCCCCTGTTTGCTGCTATATGCTGTTCACTAACATTCTCTAAACCTCACACTCATCCTACATGGACCATCTATGGCCTTTGACGCCAGTGTGCTATTGTCTGCAGAGGCGCTTGCTTTACCCCTGCCTGCCTGATGGGTATTTTTGTTCTTAATGCTTCCACTGGGCGTGTGAGGCAGGGTCCTCTCACAGTACCCCAGAATTGCAAAATCTGAATTGTAACAGATTGCAGAAGTAGAATCTACACAGTAGATGCATTTGCTGTAGCATAGACATCTTCTTATCTGAAACAGAGCAGGCTCTTAAAGAATGCCATGGAACAAAAGGATCAGAGTTGTCAGGAATGGGAGATAAACATAATCTGTGTTCTCAGACACACTAATGAGGTATAAACTGGTGATATGATTTAAGAGTAAATGAATAAAGAAGTCTTAGGCTCTCCTCAGAATATATTATAATGAGCTTACAAGGTAGCCTCTGTACGCTGTGCAAAGTAGCCTTTTTTTTTTTTTCTTACCTCTTGGCCAACTTGGTAAGAAAAAAATGACTTAGCTCCCCCTTTTTCTTTTTCTTTCAGGGCCAGTTTTGTGACTATTGTAATTCTGAGGATTCCAGAAAGGCACATCCAGCTACCCACGCGATCGATGGGTCTGAGCGTTGGTGGCAAAGCCCTCCTCTGTCCTCAGGTACACAGTACAATAAAGTCAACCTCACTTTGGATCTGGGTCAGGTGAGTTTTGCTTTCTGCAAGATGGGGACATTAGCTTGGGTCACTGCTTATGTGGTGATTTCTGAATTATAATTATTATTTAAAAAACAGTTGTAATTCACGAATCACTGTGTCGTTAATATGTGCCTACCTTACAGCAACCAGAATGGTGTCTCTAAACAAAGCAGATCTCCCTTCTTGTCTACTCAGTGAGTTTTAAAAGATGGTTGTAAATGACTTCATTGCCAAGAATTCATTATTGTTTTAATTGTGGTAAAATATATGCATCATAAAATTTATCAAAGTGTGCTATCCAGTGTTATTACACACATTGTTTTGCAACCCTCTTTATCCACGTCCAAAATCTTCTTATGTGTTTATCTTGGAAAATTGAAACTTTGCACTCACGAGTCCCCACTCCTCTTTCTGCACAGTTCCTGGCAAGCATCGTCCTTAAACATCACTGACTAACTTCAAGATTGGTATCATATAATATTTATCTTTTTGTGACTGGCTTATTTTAGCACAATTTCTTCAGAGTTCATTCATGTTGAGAATATGTCAGAATTCCCTTCCTAAGGCCAGCTGACATTGTGTTGTACATGCGTACTGCATTTTGTTTGCTCGTTCATCCAATGATGAATGCTGGGCTACTTCCAACTTTTCGCAATTGTGGGTAGTGCGGCAAGGAGCAGGGTGTGGTAAAGATAATTTGTACAGAATTCTCTTTCTGAGACATCCGACTGCAAGCATTGATCACCATAGTTTTTGGCCTTATTTGACCAACTGATCCAAGAAGGTATGTGCTTCAGGCCTCTCTCCTGTGGTAGGCACCCTCAGGTGTGCACTATCAGAATGATCAGTCCCCACTTCCTTGAGCTTAGGCAGCACTGTGAAGGTGATGAATGCTACCCCTGCTGTTAGGTGACACGTGACATTGTGTGACAACAATGAAGGGATTTTGCAAATGAATTTAAATTTCCAACTTAGTTTATCAAAAGGGAAATTACCTTGGATCTGACCACGTGTCATATTATGATTATATAAAGCAAATCAAACTTGGGCATCTCCTAAAGAATTAGATACTTGGCACCTGAGTCAATCTCTTGCTGGCCTCAGAGGAGAAAGCTTCCATGTTGTAAACTGCCCAGGGAGACAGCCCTGAGGCAATAGTCTGAGAATGGGTTCTAGAAGCTGAGAGTGGACCCCAGCCAATAGTAGGGATCTCAATTCTACAACTGCAAGGAATTCTGCCAATGGAAGCCTGCAAGCAGGCCTTTCTGGGCATCTAACAGACATCTTGATTGCAGCCTTGACTCTGAACCAAGACCTTCCCCTAGGCCTCACCTACTAAAGTTCAACACATGAGCCGTTGAAGGACATGAAAATCCAAACCAGAACATAGGCAGATAAAGAAAATATATTTAAAAAGAGGGCGGTGCAAACTCAACCATACAGAGTTCAATTTTATAAAAACAGACAAAGGGCACACATAGTTCTTCAAAGAACATTTACAAATAACTAATGAGCATTTAGAAGATGCTGAACATCATTAGCTATCAAGGAAATGCAAATCAAAATCATAGTGAGATACTAGTTTGTACCCAGTTTGATGGCTGTAATAAAAAAGATGGCAACAAGTATTGATGAGGTTGTGAAGAAATTGAAACTCTTATACATTGCTGGTAGAAGTATAAAATGGTGCAGCTGCTTTGGAAAAATGGGTCACTAGTTTGGTAGTGCTTCAGAAAGTTCAGTGTAAGGGCTAAGGATGTACCTCAGAGACAGTGCTTACTGAGTATGTGTAAGGCCCTAGGTTCAATCTCTAGTACAATTAAAAAAAAACCCCTCACTATCAAATTACCCTATGACCCAGCAACTCCACTCTTAATTACCCAAGAGAAAAACCTACATCCACAAAAATTGTTCGTGAATACTGATTGTAGCAATATTTATAACAGCCACAAAAGTCACTCACATATCTATTAACTGATGAACAGGTAAATCGGTAAATCAGATGTATCATACTGTACCGTGAAATATGATCAATGATAAAAAGGAATAAAACATTGCTGACTGCTACAGTGTAGATGAACCTCGAAAACACCACACTGTGTGAAAGAAGCTGGTCATAACTGACCATGTGTCATATAATTCCAATTATATAAACTGTCCAGGTAGGAAAATCATGGAGAAAAATAGCTTACTGGCTGCCTGGGTCGGAGAGTTTTGGAGAGAAGTGGGGAGTGACTAATAATAATAGGTATGTTTTCTGAGTAAGCAATGATGAAAATGTTTTAAAATTAATTGTGATGTTGCTTGGGCAACTTTGAGAATCAGAAACCATTGGTTTGTACACTTCAGATGGGTGAATTATGTAGTATGAATTATACCTCAATAAGAATGTTAAAAAGAAGAGTCATAAATAGAGTTTGGTTGGGCAACCCACATTTCTGGGTCCCTAGTGGAAGCTTTATCCCCTCCACCTCCTTTTCTATATTTTTCTCAATGAAGTGCCAGGTCTACAAAAGAAAAACAAAGAGAATAATTGTGTCAAATACTGTTGATAAGTCAGATAACAGAACCAATAACTGGCTGACGATTGACCTTTGGGTTTGCCAGTCAGAGGCCACTGGTGACTTTGATAAGATAGAACAGAAAATTTGCCTATGGGAAGATTAACAGAGAATGTGAGCGTAACTAGAACATCCAGTGCTGCAACAGAGAGAAAATGAGGGAAGAGTCATTGAAAAGTCAGTGCAAGGAAAGATCTGTGTGCAGATGGTGCTGTAACCAGGAGGGGGAAGACTGCTGCTTATGTTAATTTTCTAGGTACACTTAATACACTAAAACACATATTAATACTGTTTTAACGATTGTACTGTGAGCTGGTGATACCTTTGTGTACAGCTCACATAAGGAATAGTTTTTGAAAGAAATAAACAAGATAATGTACCCCATAATCTGGAAATCAAATAATATTGGGATTTCTTAGAAAGACTGTGTTATTTTTATATTGGTTGATGTAGCTTGAGAGAGGGGGCTCTGACCTCCTTATCCCGTATGTTGTGTTAAAGTAGGCCTCTTTTGACAATACTTTCACCATCAATCTGCATCCACAAAAATTGTTCGTGAATACTGATTGTAGCAATATTTATAACAGCCACAAAAGTCGCAGAGATCCTCATGGCTCAAATGATCTATAACCTCATTTCAACTATGAATTAGTCTTATCTCTTTAGTAGTCCTAATTCAATTTGGCCTCCAATGAACTTCTAGCATTAATTCAGTTTTGCACCAAGTAAACAGGATTTACCCATTAGGTAACTGTTTAACTGAGGATTTCTGTAGTTAACACAGGATTTTAATCCATCAAACTGAGCTATACTGAACATACCCATGCCTGCTGGGCATAGTTTTTCCCTCTAAGCTATTTTTCCAAAAAAAAAAAAAATCCAAATGATAAAAGCCCTCTTTTTGATGTATTGCAAAACTCCTAATTAAGATGGCTAAATTAAGAAACTATCAACATGAGAACAATTAGTAATTTGCTGGTGCTGACAGACATTAGTCACAGCATACATATTCATGACGGCTCAGTGTTCCTGTACCTCCCCACTCTCTCAGTGCGTGGGAGGGAGGCGGCTCTGTGAGGATGGCTGCCGCTGGGGGGCATCCTTCCTGTGTCAGTCTGTGCCCCATGCTCCGCCTGCTTGCTGTGTGTGGCTGCCTGCAACACACCTCCGGCTTTCTGCCTCAGTCTCCTCATTTATGAAGTAAGATAATTGCACTCTTAGGATTGTTGTGAAATTTAAATGGGGTAACTGCTTCATATTTGAACCTCTTTGGGTTTGAACCGTATTAAAGAACAGATTTATTACTTTTTTTGTGCCACTGGAAAATACTACATACAACTGTAGAAAATACTCTAAAAATTTAGGAACAGGGAAAACAATATAAAATATGTCAGATTGACGACATTTCTTTCCTTTTTGATGCTGGAACAACATGTGTTTGAACAAGCGTGTTTTGTCTTGTCAGATTCCTATTTTATGCCCTATGGTGAGATCTCTTTTCTTTCTTTTGCTGGAATTAACCATGAGACTGTCCTATTTTCATAGTTTAAAAGTAATGTCTTAGGGTTAGGGAAGTAAGAATTTTGATGTATGGCTGGGAAATACAATATCATTAAGTTGTAATCAGTAGGTCATTTTTACCAACAAAGAACTGAAATTTGACTCTGAGGGCCCATAGTAGTCGAAGTGTGACAGTGTTGTTGTGTGGGGACTGTTCTCTTTGTCTCCTTTTGAGTTAGGTGGAAGTTGTGCTGTTATTTCCCCAAACTATTATTACCTTCAGGGCTCAGTCTCAGAGGGCAGTTTCATCTCACAAGGCAGCACAGGCTAGGTTGTTCTGTGACTCATTTTCCAGGGTTATTCAAGTTCATTTGATTATGTATTCCTCATCAGTTTCAGGCTATAAAATAAAACATGGTGTCTTATAGGAAACTTCTGTGTTGTCTGGCCAAGTGTAGTGAGTTCCTTTTTTGTTGGGAGTTTCGGGGAGAATGCTAGGGATGGTACCTTGGGCCTTTCTGCTATCCTATGTTCCCCAGCCCATTTTTGGGTTTTGCTTTTTAGATAGGATATTGCTAAGTAACTAAATTGCCCAGATGGGCTTCAACGTGTGATTCTCCTGCTTCAGTCTCCCAGAATGCTGGAAATTCATGGGCCTGTTCCCCAGGCCTGGCTTCATTTTCACATTTAAAGTCAAATGTAGGTGTCTCATTGTTTAATCAGACTCTTTGGAATACAGGGGCATGCATGGCCTTCTGGACCCTTGGCAGGGGGGTCCCTGATGAGGTAGGAAGGCAAGGCGATAGGGCTACAAGTCCACCCTGCACTTCCTTCAGGATCCAAGCAAGTGTTACCTTATGGACTCCTCATATTCACCTTCCTGCTCTTTCTTCTAGGGTGAAATCTCAGGAAGAACATGTTGGCATGGATAGTGGCAGGGCCCTCATGGTCCCTAGCGAGCCTGGAGGTGGAGGAGCACTGTCTCTTGGGTGACAATGAATCAGGGAACCAACCAACCCGGGGGCAAGACATAAGCTGTGACAGAGCAAGCCTGACTTGTCCAGGGGATAGGCTAGTCATTAGGAGGAGACGTTTAAGGCTTTTATGCAGCTTGTGATGTCCCCATGAGCCTTACTTTTGACCTGTTAGTAGTGAAAATATATGCAGGCAAAACAAGCGAACAGCCCCCTTCCAAAGCCCCAAAGGGATGGAGTGTTTGCTTCACAGGTTGGAATTGAGAAGAGAGAAGGCAGTGCTGCCTCCTGTCCTGCAGAGCCACTAGGCCACTGGCGAGGGTGGTCTACCTCCTGGGGTAGATGGCAGCCTCAGAAGAGGGCCTCCGAGGCAGTCCCATTAGGAAGACTGTGGAGGAAGGACTTATCATCTGTAGCCACCCAGCCCCAAAAGGCTGTTCCTGAGCCTAAGCGTGCACCCTCTTGGGGGACAGCATCTGATCCTCTGCTTTCTGCCTCACAGCTCTTTCAGGGGCGTCAGCAGCTTTTTAAAACTGTGTGGAGAACAGCTTAGGAATCCAGCATTTATTGCCCCTAGAGGAGCTGGTAGAAAAATACTCCATTTCTTTCCCTCTCAGTGGGCCGTTTGTGAAGTACGTTCTACATCGTGTGTAGCTCAGAGTGTCCCTGGGGGGACTGTGCCTCGGTTGCCCTGTGGCTGTCTGCTCACGAACATGTCACTGCTGGCTTTTATCTGCCCCTATGTCTCTTTTGCTCTCAGTTGGTACTTCTTGAGATCAGCTCCTAAATAAGTCACTTGTACCCAACTTTATCTTATGGCTTTAGGGAACATCTAAACAAAGACAGAGGGGAGCCTGAAACCACAAAACTATGCCCCGAGGTGTCACGGGAACAGATATTGCAACAAAATTATTTAAAAAGCAGTGGTGGAATGCTGAATACCTGTAACCCTAGTACTCTGGAAGGCTGGGGCAGGAGGGTCACAGGTTTGAGCCGAGCCTAGGCAATGTAAATATAGATGTAGCCCCTATCTCGAAAATCAAAAATAAAAATGAACTGGATGTAGCATAGTGTGAAATAGGTTTAGTATAAAAAAGGCAAATGATGAAAAATTAAAAATGCTTTTAAAACTAGAAGATTAGTAACAAAAGAAATAGCATTATAACTTTTTAAGAAAAAAGTAAGTCATAACAGAAACATCTTATTTCTCTACCTTTATCATGAGTTCCCCATGGGACAGGTCCAAATACAGGACCTGACCCACTAGACTGAATTTAATATGAAGCGCACTCTGGGATTTCTTTCTGTCTGTCTGCCTGCCTGCCTGCCTGTCTGTCTGTCTGTTTCTCTCTCTCTCTCTCTCTCTCTCTCTCTCTCTCTCTCTCTCTCTCTCTCTGTTTTTCTTCAGTTTTTATGAGACATTGGCATTGGGTACAAAGCATTCTTTGTCACTTTCGTCAGTTCTGACTCAGACATGTCAGATACAGAGGGAGTCTTGGGTTAGTTTCTGATTCTTCTTGGACTTAAGGACTTTGGAGATTAAATTGGTTCTGAAGATGTTTGAGAGGTGTGGTGACCAAAGAGCACAACTTGAGCGGTTGTTGAGTGCACACAATCTAGTCCAAAAGGTAGGTGGCTCTTGGTTTTGACCCAGTCTTTCTGGAATCCTCAGAAATGATCCTGGTGGCTGAATGGTTAATTTTATGTATTAATTTGGCTGGGCCATGGTGCCCAGATATTTGGCCCAACAGTATTCTGGGTATTGTAAGTTTTTGTTTGTTTTGTCTGTAGAATAAGGTGCTTTGGCTATTTCTTTTGTGTACCCTACATGATATTTTGCTCCAAACGTCCTCCACAATGTTTGGCATATAGGAAATGCTCAGTAAATGTTTGCTGAGTTAATGTAGAATAAGCTGTGGGTGACATGGATCCGGGTGCATTTTTCCCAGGGTGCACTGGCAATGGAAGCATGTGTGTGCGACCAAACCTCTGGGTGGGAGTGGACCAGCTTCAGAGCTGTAATTAGAGGATTGGTACCATTTATGACACTTGGGTATTTTTGCAGTATCTTTTAAGTATTCTGTAGCTATGACAAAATTAGAAAATGTAGATTATATTGAGAAAACATTTTTTCTAGTAAATATGATACTAATGGACATTATCATAAAGCTCAACCCTTGGAAGAAAAGAATTCACTAGTAGGTAGAAAAATAAGAACTAATAAAATGCCTGTACTACAGAGGGTACAGTTTTATCTTTTCTGGTCCTGTAAGTATCTAATAGTGTAATTTTGCCTTTGAAATCTTCTTAAAGTAATTTATACATAGGAAGAATCTGGTAACCTTCCATTTTCTTTTTCTACTTGAAAATCTCAAAGAAGCTGAATAATCCAGAGTGACAGAATGAAATTCCTGAGACACCGAATTTGTTCAGTACTCAGGGTTGCCACATTGACTCCATTGATCATATATGTTAGTACACAGCAGACTTTAAGTTCTTTAAACATTATTAGAGAAAATGTCTGCCCTAAAAATGGAGAACTCTAATATAGTGCCTAAGCACAATATAAATACATTTTTCATTCTTGAAGTAGTCAAAGTAGTCTTGAAGCAGTTCAAACATACCTGAGTCTGCTCAGGCCATTCCCTTTTCAACAACACTCAAGTTATAGCCTCTTTCTGTATTTCAACTCCTCTGTCTTTGGGAACAACATTTTGTTCCTAAAGTTGTTGAGGGTCACTTTCATTCCAGCCAGCAGGGATGGGGAAAGATCAAGGAGGATTAGATATGGAGGTTTATGGGTAAGACTGGAATTGGCATATTCTTACTCTGAATATTTGAACTCTCTTGGCTAAAGCAGAGTCACATGGGCCTGACAACTGCAGGGGAGCCTGGGAAATGCCAGGAAGTTGGAGTACACTTCCCAATCACAAAGCAGTCTCTTCAGTGATGGGATGCAGACTCTTGTGTCTCTTCTGGGTTTTGTATACAGTGGCATCAGTTGGGTTACTTGAAATTGGTCACAGTGGAAGTATTTGTATCACAGAAATCAGAACATGTTACAAAATCAAGCCTAAAGGTGATTTGCTAACATGCCTCTCTGTCTTTTCTATACTTCCCTATTTCCTTCCTGCTATGATCTGGATCTGGACTGTCCCCTAAAAGCCACGTATATTTGAATATAGTGGGATAACTGTGGAACTGTGTGTTATTGGGAGGTGTGGTCTGACTGGAAGGGACAGATGCTTGGGGTTTAACATGGAAAGATTGTGTCAACTTGTTGAGGCTGGGGTGTACACAGGGCAAAGGTCTTTTCATGACCAATCTACTAATTTCCTGGTTTTACAGCCTCTTCTCTCTCCTCACCTTATTTTTCCTTTGGCTTGTGAAAAACAGTATCCAGAAAGATAGGTGAGAAAAATTAGAAACAGTTGAGTGGGTGATTTTCCAAGGGTCTGTGTGTCTTTTCATGGCTTTTGGGAGTTAGGGATCAAAGTTGTGAGTAGATCATTTTCCCTGATTTATGTCTCTTAATATTTTTGCTTTACATTCAGAATAAAGTCAAATGTCTTACATATAAGTCCTGTCAGTGTGGCTTTTTAATCCATCTCGTCTTTAGATGGATTAAATTCTATACCTCTTTAGCAGGGACCTAACTGTAATTCCCTGAGTAAACTCTGTACCTCATTGGCAGGGACCTAACTGTAATTCCCTGAGTATTCTGTGATAGTTCCTACCTCTGGGCTTCATCTGATGTTGTTTACAAGTCTTAATATTCCCTCTGCTCTGCCTGGTCTGGCTCCTTTTTTCAAGGTAACTCAGGTGTCCCAGTTGGAAAGCCCACTCTGAATATCTCTGCCCTCTGACTATATCTACCTTCTCTCAGGTGCCTGCTACGCTGTAGGATGAAGGTCACACTCACCCTGAGCTGCTTAAAGTTAGGGGCTCTGTATGCAGTAACATTTTTTTTTTAGTGTATAGGGCTGAAAAGTCCTGGATTGTTATTTCTTCAAACATTGAATTAAATGGATAACAATGAATTCTAACACTGTTCTTTTTACATCATCTCTTTGATGATACATCTTCCTACTATCACAAACACTCTGCTGCAGAGACCCTTAACGTTTACATTTGTTCATTGTCATCTAACGCCACAAATGTAGCAGACATAACAAAATGAATTAAATATGTTTCCTTCCAAAACACTCAGTTGGCTACAGGCACACAGAATACATCCAAGAAAGAGGAGCAGGGATAAAAACTGGACTAGCAATGCTAGGAAAACTGTAACACTTTTTTACTGGAATTTCCTCCTGTTCTATGGATAGAAGTTAGTATCTGTGATACAGTGACCAGTGGAGGTCATCATGACCTACTTCATGACTGTTACCGGGAAACTGTGAGTCATAGGCAACAGGACTCTGGCATTTGGCTGTTTTCCAGGATTAATATCATTGTAAAGTTGTCAGAGGGATATCGTGAAAGGTGACAACCAGGATTTGGCATCAAAAGAAAAATGAAGCTTCCCAGGAAGAAGTGTTGAGAAGCCTGCGTTTTCAGTCCCTGTCACGTAGGCCTCTTACATGGCTGGATAGCAAACATACAGAACAAGTTCATTTCTTGAGAACCAGGATCATGTCTTGTGTTGATGAAAGAAAAAGAAAGAAAAACAAAAGTCTTGGCACCATTGAGAAAAAAAATTATCTTAGTTCCATGCCATTGAGAAAACAGAAGGAAGATAGTTTATCATGACACGGACAAGGAGTCATGTTGGGTAGAGAGCTCACCAGGAAGAAAAGTCACCATCTTTGTGAGAAAGGTCCAGTCTGTTGTGCCAACTTTTGGATATCTAGTGATAGTCAGGGCAGAAAAAAGCATCAGTTATTGAGCTGTGTCTGGCTGGGGTCAATGTGCCCAGGGCTTGGAGGGTGGGGAGGACTCAGGGCCTGTTGCTATAGCCTCCTGTGAGCATATGCAAATATTCTTTGAGCGCTATAAAACACTGGACAAGCACAGAGCATTATTACTATTAAAATTTGTCATTGATGATCTCCAACCCCTTCCTAGGCTTTCATTGAGGTGAAGCTGCCCTGTCTCTTCAAAGTGAGCACAATGTCTAGAAACACATTCCCAGGCCAGTTCTGGGCTCTCAGTACTGATATTCCACCTTTTTGGATTTTAAAAAATTACTATCTGTCTTTGACATGGAACTTCCGCTTCTGGGAATTTCTCCTAAAGAAACAATGAGATAAATGTTCAAGTGTTTGGTGCATGATATTAATCAGAGCACTGTCCATGGGAAACGATCTCATGTCCTATAAGAGGGGACTGAGTCATTCAATGGAGTAGCTAGTGGTCATTCAAATGTTGCCAGAGTCGTCTGTATCAACAACAGGTGTGTCTGCGTTATGATATGAAGAAAAAGAAAACCCAAAGTATATGCAAGCCTTGTGTGTGTGTGTGTGTGTGTGCATGCATGTGCATGTGTATGTGTTTATAGTGTTATGATCCTATATTAGTCTGGGGTCTGTACAAAATCAAGATTAATAGAAAATATATATGTAAAATTGTGTAAGGAGACCTATTAGGTGAGTTTATGGATTCTGCCACTTGTGAGATCAGAAAAGGGAGGATCCAGAATGGCCACCTGCCTGCAGGAGGACAGGAGGATCCAGTAGCTGTGCAGATAGAAAATGGAAGACACAGAACAAGAGGACCAGGGCTGCCACCTCAGTTTGGGGTTGAAGGCCTTGGAAGCAAGCTGTAGGATCATTGGTGAGAGTGTGTCAAAAGGCTGAAGAAACTGGGATCGACATCCAAAGACTGTGGTGTGGACTGGTGCTCTGCCAAAGCAGAGATGCTCCCTTCTCCTTCCCACCCCTGTTTTGTTTTCTCCAGCCTGCAGGTCTGCTAGTTGATTCCACCCACACTGGGGTACGTCTTCTTCCAGTTTGCTGGCCGACGTATCACTCATGTATAAACGCAACTAAAACTGTGCTTTAGGCATTTCTTAATTTTTCAAGTTAAAGAGTCTTATTAACGTTCACAGATCCTGTGTTATATTAAAAATCATGTATGTATATACACAAAAAGAAAAGTCAGGAAAGAAGGCCCTCACATCCCTGCATACAGAACTATCAGCTGTGTTCACTTTCTTTCGTGAATCTCATTTGTATTGTGGACTCTAGATTGCTACTTAGGTACAAATCTGCCTCCATGACTTTCTAGCTGGGTGACTGACACTAAGCCTCTAGCTATGGTTGTGTAGTTCGTTTCTTCATCTGAGATATGAGGATGAATATAGCACCATCTTTCTAGGTTAATTGGGAGGAATTAATGAGATAACCCAGAAGAAGCTCTTGGGTCAGGGCCCGGAACACTATAAGAGCTCAGTTTCTCTTATCCATTGTATCTGCATTTCCTACTATGAGCACGCACTATTCTTCGAGTTAAGAAAACAAATCAGTTCCTTTCCTTTCCAGAGAAATGAAGAGTTCCATAGAAAGAGGGAAAGAGAGAAAGAGGGAGCATGATTCCAGGTAGGGTTGGAGAGGTCAGTGGGGAACATCCTCAGAGCTTGGTTCCCTGAAGCCCTTCAGTGTGAGCTTTTGACCTTATGACTTTTTCTGTCTCAGAAGGAGATTGGCGTGCCCAAGGTCCTTAGATGTCAGTATCACCAGAAAAATATATCCAGTGGATAGAAACTCAGTTCTTTCTTAAACAGCATATTTTGTGCCTTAGCAAATCTTGAAAGCTGTTTTATGATTCCTTGTGAAACTTGTGAAACTCTCAAGACTTCTAGCATATTTTGGCTTTAAATCATGGCAGTTTTCCTATTACTATTAATGGCAAACTTATATAAGGAAAAATTGCATTTTACAAATTCTTTACAACGATTCTGATGAAAGCTTGAGTTAACTACGATGCCCTGGTGTCCCACTCTGCCCACTGGCTTCCAGGGCACCTATCCAGCCCCCACGTAGCCCCTGGTCCTAAAGCTTTCTTGGTGCCATCTGACTGTCTATTCTTCCTGATGCTTCTTCTTTCCCTGTTTATGCTTCTGTGATTTCTTTTTTTGTGTCTTCTATTCTCCATTGCATTTCTTCCCTTAGGGGAAATCCAAAAAAGAATAACTCACCATTGTTTTCCTGCAGGTACTGTCAGTCTGGGGAGGGTAGCTGAGCCACAGAGGTTGGGGAGGCCTCCCCAAGGACAGCTCCCACAGAGTCCCAGCCTAGACACTACTGTTCCATGCACCACCCTGCCCAAGAGACCTCACAGTTCAGACAGTGTGGCATCTCACCACCCACATCAAAGGGTACAGCTAGGTTTCTGTCCCTGCACTTGGCAAGTCCAGCCACCCTTCCTCACCAGGCTCCCTTGTTCTGTGCAGCCTGTAGAGAAGGTGCTTCCACTTCTGTCGCCCTCCAACTCTGAGCTAGTTCCCAAGCAAGTTCCCAACCTGCTTGTCCCCCCTGTGCTCTCAGATCACTGAGAGTTCATTGCACAGTTTAGGAATTCCAGATTCCACACGTAACATGCTCTGTCCCACTGTCTTAAGCACGCTGAGCCATGAGACTGTGTGTTGACCTTTGTTATTCCTCTATGTTGAAGACAAGTGAATGGAACCTTTGGCGCTTCCCCCCCCCCCCTCACATCTCCCTGCTCTGCAAACTCTCCCTTTCTCTCACCACCTGCTATAACCAAGTCTGTCCCAGGAGCTTTTAGAGGGAGAGGTCCCTTTGTGATTAGCCTGAATATCCAGCTCCAGGGGCTTGGGCAGCTGGAATTCAGGCTGGGGTCTCTAGCAGAGGGTCTGAGTTGGGCAGGGCAACCGAGATGATTGACATGAGGGTGGGAGAGCCAAGAGAGGGGAAAGGGCATTACGCTGAGAACGGAGTCCAGCCTCTGCTGTGGAGAAGGGCAGAGGTAGGGACGTACAGAAGGTATTTGTGGATTCTTGTGTTTCTGCCAAGCCTAACTATCCCTTGGCTCTGTCCCTGGGCAGGCTGGGCCTGAAGGTACCTGGTACAGTTGTCCCTTGGTGTGGCTGGATTCGAATGGGTTCCAGGATCCCTGCAGAGACTAGAGCCACAGATACTCAAGTCCCTCGTGTAAAATGGCATGATATATGCATGTAACCTATGCACATCTTTCCACAGACTTGAATTCCTCCCTAGATTACTTATGGTACCGGATACAGTGTACAGGTTATATAAATAGTTAAGTTGTTTAGGGAACAGTGACAAACAGGAAGTCTGTACATGCTGAGTATAGATACAATTTCTCTCCATATTCAGCCGTGTTGCTTGCGTCTGCATTATGGAGCCCGTAGAAACAGAGGGCCGGATGTCTTTAGAGCAGGCGGGCCTGGCCTGATACCTTGCCTGGGCAGCTCTGGTTAGTAGGCTGCTGTGGCGATCACACAGCCCTGCTTAAACTCATAACCACTTGGCCCCATTCACTGTTTTCTTTCCTTCCTTTGCCTGATTCTTCCAGTCCTGCTGTTGCTGTCCCCTAATCATTCAGGGCTTCCACCTCAAGGGTGAACTTCACATCTTTGTCCCTGAAACCTCGCTCTTTTTTCAGCCTGACTGTTCTAATCTTTGGTGCTCAAAGTGTGGTCTTGTGGCCTCAGATCGGTTGCATTGGTGCCCCCCTGGAAGCCTGTCACAATGGACACTTTTGGGTCCCATCCTAGCCCTATCGAACTGGAAACCACATTTTGAGACCCCAGGTGGGCTGCATGCACATTTAGACCAACGTTCTCCAAGCCACCCTTGATGAAGTGCCTGTTTTTTTTTAACATTTCTGATCCATCACAGACCAGTACCTTGTATAAAAGACCATGAAAATGAATTCTCAGAGCAATGAAAAATAAAGTCCGAGGTCGTATAAAATACCAGCCTCAGAAACACTAGATTCAGCAGGCATCAAATCACTCTTTAAAATGATAATCAAGGTTTCTAAATATTAACCGTCTATGTCTGTCCTTTTTGTCGTGTGGAAGAAAAACAGGTGTTTCCAGGCAGTGCTGGTGGGTGGACCACACTTTGAGTAACTGCTCTACACCTTAAACTGAACCTTCTTCAGAGCCTCCGGTGCCCATGTGTTCCATCCTGAAAGATCAACCCATCCTGTTATGACACTTTCCTGTGGCTCAGGTTTGGTTGAGCAGTTCAGGGTTCATTTGTGGCTGTCTTGGTGATGCAGGCCTGTAAAACGAGCATTTGGGAAGGCTGAGGCAGGAGAATTTCAGCCTGTGCAACTTAACAATTAGCAAGACCTTGCCTGGAGATAAAATACAAAAAAGAGCTGGGAATATAGCTCAGTGTGAAGACCCTGGGTTCAACCCCTGTACCAGAAAGAGGAAGTGAGGGGAGGAGAGATAAAGACAGAGAGATGGAGAGAGAGAGGGGGAGAGTGAGAGGGGATGAGAGAGAAAGGGAGAGAGAGGTAGGGGGAGAGAGAGAGAGAGAGAGAGAGATTTTTTTTGAGGCGAGGTCTCTGTCTGTAGTCCAGACTGGTCCTGAACTCACTGACTACACAGGCTGGCCTAAAACTCACAGCAATCCTCCTGCCTCAGCCTCCTGGAGAGCTGGGATTACAGGCCTGTGTGCTTCCTAGGCAAGGGCTGCAATCACAGTGGTACACACCCACAGCCCATATTTAAAACCGTTAAACAGCCCTAAGTGCCCTTGGGACCCAGGTAGTCTCCCTTCCCACCTTCATCCACTCTCCATTCTCCTCTGCGCAGTGCCTGAGGCAGCACACCTTCCCCTGCAGCAGCTAAGAACAGGACGGGAATTGGGGCATCTGTGCAGTGGCTCCCTCTGCTGGCTGTGTGCGGCAGAAGCTCCTTCCATCAGAGGCCTTGGCTCCAGCTCTGTACTGCCGCCTGGGGCTGCTCCCCTGTCTTGCCCATCAGACCCAAGATGGGAAGGGTTCTCCAGTCTTCTGAGCTTGAAGGAACATCGCCATCCTGAGAAGGTGTCTTTTGCCCTGCCCACATCTTTGTAAACAATTGCTTTATTGGACATTCCTCAGTCACCTCTTTTCTTGTAAGTTGCCTGTCTGTTGCAGGTATGGTATGTGACACGCAGCACCACTCTGACTTGCAAAGGACGCTTTTCTACTGGTTGAAATTTTCCCAGACTCCTTAGTGGTCATCTCTGAAAGAATAAAAGCAAATTATTGAGGCAGTGACTAAGCCGAAGTTTTCTGAAACTCTATCCTGTGTGTATTTCATACCTGCCTATGGTTTTCCTTCTACCCTTTCTTTTTTTATTGTTGGCAACTTCACATTATTGTTTTCTTTATGTCTTTTTACATTGCCCAAATTTCTTTCCAATCACTTTTGTTCCCTCAAACAAAATAGGATGTTATACAAGATAAATACAAGCAATATACTGATGAAACCATGTAATACGATAACTTTTCATTTTAGCCATATGTTTTTTGATTTAAGAACAGACTGCCAACATAGTCTTTATTCTACTGTGGTCACCCTAAACCTGAAAAATTTTTTGTTCATACAGAAATATATATTTTATAGTGTTAAGGATTTCTGCTTCATTTTGAGAAGTATAAATATAGTTCTGTGGAAAGCACTCAGGCTTATCTGCTGACTGTGGCTTGTGTTTTCTTTTGCTCCGTCTACTCGCTGTGAGTTATCACAGGGAGACTCAGCACTGGGTAGAGGCTGCCTGCAGAATGTACAAGGTTTTAATTTTCTCTTTTATAACCTGTAACACACAAAGTACCTGGTTTTACTCTGCTGTTTCCAAATTAGCTTTTTAAAAGCTGATTTGATTTTTTCCCCATAGCAAATACATTCCTTAATTATAAGACCTCATTAGCTATTGTACTATTTCTTTCCTAGATATTTTCTTTGCTCCCACGTGTTTCCACTGACATTTAGATAATTAGATGTGTAATAGCAGAGAGTGGGTTTGTGTCTAAATATAGTCATCCTAAGCATTCACACCATGATGTAATGCGTTGAGGTACTTTTTAAAAAAGACCCCTTCCTGTCCACGTTGTACCTCTTTCTAGCCATTATTTTTCCTTTTGTTAGGAGTTGTGGCTTACTTTGGAGGGCATATTCTGCACTGATTTTCTCTGGGGTACTGGAGATTGAACCCAGGAGTTCTCCATCACTGAGCTGCATCATCAGCCTTCTGTTTTAATTATTTTTTATTTTGAGACAGGCTCTTGATAAGTTGCCTCGGGGAAATGTAGATATAAATGGTATGTTCCAACGATTACAGCAGTTATTTAGGATGCATGTTTCTTTTTTCTAAAAAATGTTGTAAGAATTATCTCTGAGTTATGCATCAACTCACATAATCCTTCATGTAGTATGGAAGCTCAGATATTGCACATTTGTAAGATGGGATAGTATAAACCAGTGGTGATTTTTAGGGGAAATCCTCACTTGTGTGGGTAGCATTTGTGGTATAGAGGACAAAGAAGATTCCCAAGACTGCAGAGAGGCCTAGGGAAGACAGAGAAAGGAACAAGATGGTAGGGAGGATGTGGAAGGACCCAAGAATGAGTGGGGTCAGGCCTTTGTGTAGAGTCTGGGGATAATGGCGCTTTGGGGTCCCACCTATACGAGCTCCAGATTCTCCTCTTTTGGATGCCTGGTTACTAACTACCACCTAGCATCGAAAGATCCAGAACATTCCTGGGAAGAGGGGGCTGGGTTGCTTTTAATAGCGTTGACTTATGTTGGCGTGGAAAATGGTTTTCCCGCATAAGGCCCCTTCACTGCCCTTAGGCAGGGTGAGACTCTATTGCTCTCATGCCCGACAGTGTACTGTCCCAGGCTATTGGTTCCAGTTTCCCTGTTTAACCCACAGTAACTCCCTGGCTCCTGTTATATGTCAGGGTGCTTCTAGAGTAGGCTTTCTTCCCTGCCCTGTTGCCTAACAGGGAGCTCCCAGAACTGGATTTCAGGCAGTTGGAGCTGGGGGAATTTTGTTTCAGCTCAGCCAGTGCCACCTGCTTTCTCACTGGTGCTGAGTTGAGCACAGACCCAGATCCTGATGTCATCAGGTGTGATGTTGTCTTAGTCATTTTCTTGTTGCTTGGATACAGTACTTAACAGTCAACATTCCTAACTTAAGGACAGAGGTTTATTTTAGCTCACAGTTCATAGTCTTGGTCCATACACAGTCAGCTGATAACGGCAAGGGGAGTGGTAGGGCGACTTAAATGTGGACAGCTGTTCGTCCCTTCATGTCTGGAAGGCAGAGAGAAAAGGAAGGAGTTGGGGACATGAATACACCCTTTCAGATCAAGCCCCCAGTGATCGGTTTCTCCAACTAGTCCCAACTTCTAATACCACATACAACATTAATGAAGTAACTCTCTGATGACCTTGGCATACCTTCCAAACACACAAAACAGTTGGGGACATTTCAGAGTTTAATCACAACAGGACCCTCTACTCCTCTGCACTCTGCTGCAACTGTTCATGATCCCTGTCTTCCCTGTTCTCTGTGGTATCACCCTTTCCACACATTAGTCCTAGTGCAAAGGACATCATTAGGAGATCTTTGAAGGATCCGGAACCATGAGATAGGAGTATCTGACAATCAAGGGCATTTGCTCTGTCTAGATTTCAGCTGGGGTGTGCCTGCTTACCGCATGACTTTGAGCTATCTTGTTTTATGCTGAGTAAGTGCAATGCTTAGAGTTTCAGTCACTGTCAGCATTACCCTCACCTGGGTGACATGTGGGCTCTGTCCTGGCAGACAGCTATGCATGGCCAAAGAGCTCCTTCTGTAGCTTGTGAGTAGACAGGACATCCAACCCCATCGAGGGTGTGCAAGGCTGTGTGCACTCGAGAGGAATGCTTCATTTCTCTTGCAAGGACTGTTTTAGAGGAAATGCAGTTTTCCATGCAGCTTAAAATGCAGACAGTAACTAAAGTGAGAGTAGAGGGCTGTGCCAGTGCATAGCCATTTGAAATGTGGTTGGGATGGGGAAGTGAGGAAAGGCAGAGCTAGAAGAGGGTGTAGGTAAAAAGAAGGGGACCTTTCTCTTTTTCAGGATGACAGTGACCTTCGAAGCTGATGGGATGGATCCGGTGGAAAACAGAGGGTAGGGATTCTCAGTTCAAAGGGAATGCTCTGGGTGGAAGGTTCTGCCTTCTGCTGGTCTAGGGGGAAGGAGGGGAGGCTGTGTTGCTGCTAATGTGATCAGAGATTTGGGGAATCAAAGAAAGGCATTCCCTTTTTTCTTTGTAGTTTTGATTTTTGCCAATGAAAGAGAAAAAGTCGGCTCTGAGAGCAGAATGATCAGGGCTGGGTAGTAGGAAGAGGATCGGGAGCCAGAGAACCAGGCTCAGGAAGGAGTAGAGTGCCAAAGGCTGTGTGGTCACAATTGCAGCAGTGGAGGCCACTGCGGTGACGGAATGCTAGTTGCTACAGCTCATCCTGACCATGCAGTCAGCCTGGGCCTCAGCATCCACTGCTTCTCTCCATGTACATACAGAGGGCTCTTCCTGGGGTATGCTGTGACCTTTCTCAGCATACAGGTAGCAGATGGTCCAGATTTTATACTATTTGGACTTGTTATGACAGAAAATAAAATGTCTTACTTATTTTTCCGAACACCTCTTGAGAACTACCACTCTAGGAGCCATAGTGTTCAGAAAGTAAAGTCAGTGTGTAACCACAGGGTACAGACTGAGAAGAGTATTTAATCTGTGAATTTAGGGCCAGTCTGGACTACATAGCAAGACCCTGTCTCAAAAAAAAAAAAACAAAAAACCAAAAAAAAAAACAACAAAAAAATGAAAAGCACACATTGTTAGGCAGTGGGAACTGAAAGAAAGCACATGCATGGTAGCACATGTCTGTAATCCTAGTACTCTGCAGGCTGAGGCAGGAGAATTGCAAATTGTAGCCTACCCTGCCCAACTGAGTGACTTAGCAAGACCTAGTTTCAGAAACAACATCAACAACAAAAACCCTCAAAATAAACATGTAGCTCAGAAAAAAGTATTAGGTTTAATTTTTAGTAATGCAAAGAAAAAAAAAAAAGGAAGGAAGGAAGGAAGGAAAAAAAGAAAGAAAGAAAAGGAGGTCGAGGACCATGATGTAAGTATTTACATTGTGTGTGGGTTTCTTAGTCACTTTCTTGTCCTTGGGACACAATAGCTAACTAACACCCACAACTTAAGAGAGGAAGGGTGTATTTTAACTCACAGTTTCAGGCTATTCATAGGTGGCTGGCAATGGTGGAAGGGCATGATGGAGAGCCTAGTCAGAGAAAAGCTGTTCACGGCATCACAGCTGGAAGCAGGGAGAACAAAGTGTGGAGCTACCAAGGGAGGAACTTCTTTCCGCTGGTCCTGACAAAGCCCCACTTCTTGGCAGCACAGGGAGTCAGTGGGTTCGCTCACTGGTATCATTGTCTTCCACATATGTGAGGCTTTGGGGGACATTTTAGATCCAAACCATACCACTGAGTTCTCATGTGGGATGAAGGGTAGAACCCCAACACACATATCTATGGGGAGAAGGAATGATGAGAGATGGTGTTTGACCAAGCTCCCAGGAAATCTGTGAACGCTGAGACTTGTTAGCAACATTATGGGCTTCTGGGAGCCCGTGGGAGGAGCTGAGAGTTCTCCTTAGAACCGAATGCCGCACATCTTTCCAGGGCAGGGTGATGACTGACACAGAAGATGGGGTGCCCCTGTGGAGCTCCTGGCATGTGTGCACCTTGGCCAGGACTGAAGGATCCTGTTTCAGGCCTGCTGAGCTAGATCATCATCACTGGCTTTGATTGTGGTATGAAAATCATACCTCAGTTTGTAAAACTCCCTCAAGCTGTGTTCCTAAAGTAGAGTTTGATTTGATTTTGCCTCCACCTTCACAGTCAAGCAGCAAAAACAACTACTACTTTATATTTTTTAGACAAATACCAGCCACAAAAAAACTTAATTATTTGGTTCCATATTTAGTGATCTGTTTTGTTTTTCATAGCTTGTTATTGCATTTTGTACCTGGATAATGGAAATGTTGATAATTTAGTTAATAAGGTGTTTCAAAATGCCTCTTCACAGGTCACTCATTAATTATAAAAGTAAGATGATAACTAAATGGGGATATCTAGAGGACAATAGGATAACCTAGAAACTCTGCCTCCTCGTGTGATACACAGCAAAGGATACGTTCCTTATGTAGTCATCTTATCAAGAAGGCACAAACTGAGTCAAATTATGAGAAAACCCTCATGTTCAAACTGGGGCCTATTCTGTGATGCTCAGGTGGATTCTTTGATAGAATGTTCAGGCTATGGGTCATTCTGAACTCTTCAAAATGTAGCTGTCAGGAAAGACAAAATGGTGGGGATCCTGCATTCGTTGAAAAAAGACAGAAGAGACCTGACGGCTAAATGAATGTGATTAGGTCCTGGAATGGAAAAATAATACAAGGCAATTATTAGATAAATAAAAGAAATTTGAATAGGGACATGTATTAAGATTTTTGCACACATATTAAAATGTCTTAGGAATGAAGCCATATCTGTGTTTTGGGGAGATACATGTTGAAGTATTTAGACGTGCAAAGTTGTGATGTCTGTGACTTTTAAAGTATGAAAAATTAATGTGTGTGTGTAGAACAATTAGGAAAATGTCGGGGTGAAAGGTATGTGGGCATTCATTGTGCTTCTCTTTGAGATTTCCTGCAGATTTGATAAATAGTCAAAATGAAAAGTTAGGAAAAGAAAATCAGAAATTGCTTCTTTGTGGGTCGATGTACTCAAACTAAAAAGTTCATTCATCTTGTCCATGTAGATTCCCTGGGGCAGGCATACCATGCAGCCGAGTGAGAAGCTAATTTTGGAGATAACTTATAAGTACCTTTGCAAAAATACTTTGTGCTTTTACTTGTCCCATTTGTTAGTTTCATTTCATTTCAATAATGCATATAACATAGCTATTCTGAGAACGCAGGAGTGTCACAGTCTGATGAGAATGACAAAATGAAAATATGCCACAGTATATGATAAGGGCTCTTTTAGAAGAGGAATATGAAATTTATATGAGTCGATACTTTTGTTCCTCATTTTACCCCCACCTCAGTACTGAGGACTGAACCCAGGGTGCGTTGCTCTCACACCAAGTTACACTCACACCCCTTTTTCTTTTTTGAGCCATGGTCTTGCTGAGTTGCCTGGACTGGCCTTCACCTTGTGATCCTCCTGCCTTGGCCTCCTGAGTAGCCCCTACACTTGGTTCCTTTTTTCTATTTATTTAACAAATATCTTCTGTGATCATTTTGTGATATTATTTTATGGGCAAGTAAATAAACTCTCAGAGTGCTTAGATGCTAGGCCATGGGTGACGTAGCCTGTGAGTGACAGGCATAGATTCTCCCCACGGGGAGCTGGTCCTTCTAGTAATGTGACTTAGCTCAGGTGCCAGGGCAAGAGTGTCATTTTGGGATTCATCTCTGATTCTGTGTTTGCCAACTGGTGTCGGCCTCTTGAATCTAGGAGAACCTATCCATCTTTAATTTTGATTCATTGACGAGCCATTCATTTTCAGCGCTTACTGAACACCTGTTCCATACAGCTCAGAGAGCCCTATGTGAGTATGTGATAGGCTGGAGCAAGCTCTGATCTCAGGGGCGTCAGAGCTTGGACAGGGGGAGAAGCAGGGATCAGCAGCACCAACTTATCTACCCGCCCACCTGGACGTCTTTTGAAGTCGTAGGGCTGCACACTTTATGATTCTTATCTGCTTTATTAAAACATCATTTAAAAGATGACTTTGTCTCTCCCTTTAATCATCCACAGAAGTGAAGCCACCTTTGGCGCGTTACAAAAGCAAGTGGAGACATTAATAACTCATTCCTTTTTGGTCATTTTGCTCCCCACCTCCTTATCCTTGACCCCAAGATAGAACGTCTTTGAAAATGTACCACTTGACTGTTGCTTTTCTATTTGCAGGACTCCGTAGCCTGGAGCTTCCTAGCTTCATAAAGAGCCCTCCTTCCTACCGCTGAACCTCAAGAATCACTCGTGTGTGCTTTGAAGTATTTTTAGAGGCTGAAGGGTAAACATAAGTTACTGATAGGAAGGGAAGAGTTGAACAGAGGAGCCCTTTAGAAGCCATAGACTTTTAAATTACCAAGTGGGAGAGATGACTTCCCTGCCTCTCGGTTTAGTATGCCCGAAGCAGGTTGCGAGCCCTCTTGGGAGACGCTGCCCATGTGTTGCAGACCTCGCAGGGCCATTGGCTGCCAAGCTGGAATACTGGGCAAGATCTAGTGAAGTTGTGCAGCCGTGTTGATGGCAAATAAAGCGTAAAGTCTGCCAGTGCCAATGAAAATAGGAGAAAACAAGCGCAGCCTGCCAGTCAGAGCACTTATACGTGGGGAAACCTCAGGCATAAGTTTCCGAGTCAGAACTGGGAGGGCAGTGTTTTTAAGTGGCATGTCCTGTGTGATCGGGCCTGCACAATGAATCGGTGAAGTGAGCGGGCCTATTAGGCCCAGGTGGCAGGTTTATGGAACAAGCGAATGGTATATTCTTCCTGCTGTTGGAGTTGAGACCTTCCTTCCTTCCTTCCTTCCTTCCTTCCTTCCTTCCTTCCTTCCTTCCTTCCTTCCTTCCTCTTCTCTTTTTGTGATACTAGAGGATTGAGCCCAAGGCCTTCATGCTGAGTTCTAGAGGGCTCACTTCACCCAGTCCATTTTTATTTTTTGATTTTGAGATAAGGTCTAAGTTGTTATGTTGCCTAAGTTGGTCTCGAAATTGTGACTCTCCTGCCTCAGCCTCCCAGAATGCTGGGATTGCAGGTTTGACACCAGGCCTGGCTTGGAGTTGTGGTTTTCAATCATTACAGTGCTTCATAGGGATTATATATTACCTACCAATAAGATGAAGCCATCAGAGGCTTTCTCTGAGCCACTGAGGCCAGGTGGTTTATGTGGCTTTTCAGGGGAAGAAAATGCAACTCTGAAAAACAAGTGCAGATATATTATAACTTGGATCCTTACCCCAGGCTCCCTGTGACATCATTTTAACCTACTTGGAAAGTAGACTGTTTGGAACTTCTTTGACAGTTTATTTCCCCACAGACGAATTGGGTCAAACATTAAGTCATTATCAGGTCCTGTGACACAGGTGCTAATGCTCAGTAAGTAGAATACATGTGGGTTTTATTTTATTTTATTTTAAAAAGTTTATTTTAAAAATTTGTGTGTGTGTGTGTGTGTGTATTTGTACTGGGAAATGAATTCGGTATCTTTGAACTAAGCTATATCCCCTGATATATATTTTTAAAATTTTGAGACAGGATCTCACTACAGTGCCAGACAGCCCAGGCTAGACTCAGACATGCAATCCTCCTGCCTCAGCCTTGCAGAGTGCTGGGGTTACAGGAATACCCACCACACCTGGCAAGGCTTAGGGATTTTAAACTTGCAGGATGTGTTCTTGTCACTTAGCCTAAGTCACACTTTTTCTCTCTGTAAAATGAGAGGAATAAAATCCCCCTTTAATCTGTCTTTTAAAATGAGACCTAAATGAGAGTTTGTGATGTGCTTAGCCCGGTGTCTGGAATACAATACTCATTGAATCATAATCTGTTAAATATTTTTTGAGAGGGAGGGCTATGTGCCCTGTCCTGTGAGTTTGGTGGAAGAGGTAAAGAATGGTTGCAGGGATTCTTGTATTCTAAAATAAAATGCACACATCTAACAGTAATTTTATTTTGATGGAACCGCGGTATACAAGCATTTTCATAGGATATATAGTGATTTCAATTTTCCAAACGGGAGTTCTGTAGATTTCTCCAATATGTAATAATGGCATGAGTCTTTTGGGAATTACCATGCTTCCTGCTACATACTGCTTTATGGCTGTCAGAACACATTGTAATTCCTAATTAGCTTTCTTCCTAGGTAGGACTTTTTTTCCTCAAGGGGTGATTTTGTGAAACTGTTAATTTAAGCCCAGGAAAATATATTTTTTCAAGATAAAAAGACAGGGGCTTGATCTGGACAGAACGGGCTGAAATTCAGTAATTAGTGTAACAATTACTGAAGAGAAGAGAGAGGCAAGCAGAGAGGCTTCTTAGAGCAAAAGGTAAATCTCTGTGCAGATGAAGTGGTTCTCAAGCTATGGGTGAGGGTCCACGGCCTTGGGACCTTCCTTTTCCCCATCACAGGTCTCAGTGAGTTCGCATCTTCCCCACGTAGGTCAACCAAAACTGCACACTACATCAGCATGAACATGGAGGAAATCTGAGGTTGCAGTTCTCTTCCATCAACCAGAAGAGACTTGCAAAAATTAAGGCAGTTCCAGTTTTCTCACTAAAATTTTTGTTTTATAAAAACGTTATTTTTCATGAAAATGCGATATTTATGTTAACATAAGTTTATATGAATTAATAGTGTATATTTAAGCATTTTTCTCTACTTTGTTTTTTAAATATCAGTAGATAGAATCCACATAAAAATTGAGACAGCCTTAATAATTTTTAAAAGTATAAAGGGGTTCCGAGACCAAAGTATTTGAGAAATATTGACCAAAATATTTGAGAAACATTGTCCTAGAAATTTTGACTTACGTTTTGGAGTTTAGAACATTTACATTATCTGGTAGCTGTCAGGCTTAAGAAAGAATGACTCTTACCGTATGCTCTTAAATGTGAAAAAATAAAGATGAAATCCCAGGAGAGAAAAGAACTTACAGGAAAGGTTGGTCTAAGAACTCCCAGCCTCCCTGACTAGAGCTCATTGTTCAAATGGCTCTGGAGGCCTAGTTAATAGAGATGGAATGACCTTCTCAGAAAGTCTCCATGAAATCTGTTACTTGTGTGATCATGGAACTTGGGGTTGGGACAGTCCTTGTTTGTTGACATAGACTTGTTTTGGACTTGTTTTTATTTTCATACAGGACTTCAGGAAATATGTAAGTTGTCTCTTTGGTGATTGGTTCTATGATCCCTTCACTTACTTGCAGGCCCCACCTATGGATGCTCAGAGTCCCTTATCTGATCCTATATATTTTAAATTATCACTAGATGTTTTATACCTAATACAGTGTAAGAGCTGTGTAAATGTTATTCTACATTATGTAGTTTCCAATGGTTCCTAAACATTTAGACATCAGGGGAGTCAAGGACCAGGGGGTTAACACTCCATCTCCTGTCAGGTTCACAGGGACATTAAAGTCTTATAGGAGCGAACACACTGGCAGGAGGCGGAGCTTTGCTCATCAGCCTCAGTGGCTTGGTCCCTCCAAGGCCAGCGACCAGCCCAGCCCAGGGACTGTGGAACCCTAGTTTAGAGAATAGAGATAAGAGAAATGTTGGTACATGTTCAATGTGAATCATTTTTTTTCCTGGGTATTTTTGATCCATGGTTAAATTTGCAGATATGGAGTCACACATGTAGAGGGCTGACTGTATAATTGCAGAGTTCAAAATTAAAAGCAAGATTATTTGCAAGGGAAGGAGGTGGGAGTAAACTGCAAGGAGTCCCTGGGTTCACGTGAGAAGCATTGTGGAGTCTCAGAGTGCGGGTTGTGGAATCTCGAAGTGTGGGTTGTGGAGTCTCAGAGTGTGGGTTGCAGGACCTAAACGCCACCTCATTTCTTTCATCCTTTTGTATCATCCTGGCAGTGGAGCACAGAGTGATGAGGGTGACAAGAAATCTAGCAGGAGGGGAACAATCAGGAAATGAGGAGACCAGTGGAGATAGCATGGGGAGAAGATGCTGCCACCCTACCCAAAAGCTTCTCATGCCTCAATTCTGCAGCTGTGATCTCTCCAACATCTGGAACCAGGAGCCATGACACTCCTGGGAGATGCTCTAAGCTGTACTTTCGGTCCAGGAAGGGCTTAGTGCACTGTTACCAAACTTCTCTGATACATAGACTTGATATATAGACCTGAAGATGCTGTGTAAGTTGGTTGAAATTCAAGGGCAGATATTAGCTAAGGTGTGACAGAGACATTGATTAACATGATGTTTGTTAGAGAAAGGAAGAGAATGCTTCTGATTTTGAACATGATAAGCCTGAGAGACTACAGCCAGGTGGAGGTATCCAACAGGCAGTTAGACATGAGGATCTTGATCTTGGGACGGTAGTTGTGGTTATATATCGTGCCTTGAGATCAACATCCTACTGAAACGATTGAAGCTGTGGACAGATAAAGTGACTTTATAACTGTCTGTTTTGCTTTATCAGCTCTTCCATGTGGCCTATGTTTTTATCAAGTTTGCAAATTCTCCTCGTCCGGACCTTTGGGTTTTGGAAAGATCTGTAGACTTTGGAAGCACCTACTCACCATGGCAATATTTTGCTCGTAAGTATTCCTTTCTACCATGTTATACTAGTTATTTGTAACAAATCAAAACTATGGATTTGATTAGAAAATTAGGCTGTTGGCTTGGCTAGTTAGGGACTAGTTGGTTTTAATCTCCTAAGTTGCCTTGAGGACACTTTCATTTTTCGAGAATGTTTGCATTAACTTTGCAAGGCTGAGGGTATAGCTCCTACTATGACAGTTCTTATTGTTTGGGGATACCTATTACTGAGCCACAACTTCAGTCCTTTCCCTTTTATGTAGAAATAGAAACCAAGTCTCCTCTGTATGAGTACAATATTATACTCACTGAAGTCTGTTATCTTCACTAGTGGAGACTGTCCATGACTCTGGACCCTGTGATGAGCTGAGGCAGACAGGAATTTTGCTTACAAGAGCACTGAGTTTTTCATGAAGGCTCCGTAGAGGGTAAACTCGCCTAGTGAGGCATGAGGAAATTAGCACCACATCTCCAAACATTGTGCCTGAAAGTCAAGTGGCTTGAAATAGTTCGGTGTTTTCTTTCATGAACTAAAAACTTCATGCTAAGTTTTTGTCTCAAAGTCTAAAAGACATCTCTGTTCTTTCTTTTTTTCATGTGTTTTTTGAGGAAACATAAGACTTCTTAAAGAGATTTGCAAAAATTAAAATATTTTATTTTGTAATATTAAAATATTTTCTTCCTAGATTCCAAAATAGATTGTTTGAAACAATTTGGGGTGGAGGCAAACAGAGCTGTCACCCGGGATGATGACGTTCTCTGTGTTACTGAATATTCACGCCTTGTGCCTTTGGAGAATGGAGAGGTAAGGATTTGGAAGGCTGCGAGAGATAAATGTCACGCATGAATATGAGCACACAATTTTTCATAATTGTGAACATAACACTGTCAAGGAGATTTAATATAGATCAAGATGGAAGTCTCAAGGCTTGGGACTAAATGGCAAAGGAATCACATTGAGGACTCCTGGAATATGTGCTGTTGGAAAAATCTGTTTGTTGTCTTAAATTCTCCCCAGGAAGTCAGGATTTGAGATTTCAAGCTCAGAGGTCTTGAACCCTCCTTCCTGGTGATAGATTTAGAATGTGTATCACTGGTAACTGAAGTGATCCTTCACATATTATCCTCAGTAGAAGTGAGGAGACAAGGTTGGGTGGCGGCGCTGAGCCCTGGTCCCTTTTGGCAGGGTGAGCATTTCTGTCAGGGAGGAAAAAAAAAACATCTCTGTTTGCTTTGGGGCTTAATTTGTCCCTTGCAAAGTCAGCCCGGCTGTTGTTAGGGGAGATGGGCAAACACAGATGGGGAGATTCAGAGAAGAATTTTGTGGAAATGGTGAGGCGATAACAAATATAAGCTGATTTTCAAATAAATTTCCACTTAGAGCATCAGTTCCTCTCTGCAAGAGAGGATATCTTACTTGAGCAGTTGTATTGGCATCTTTCCGTACCTGGCGAGCAGCTTATGCTTCAAATGGTTCTCACTTGGACTTCTGCTCATGCTTGGAAATGAAACTTAGGTTTCAGATCAATTTTTTGGTCTATTTTTTTCAAACTCATTTAGATTTTTGGATTGTTGCTTCTTTGATGCAGCTTGACAAGTAGTTTTATAATATTTACAATTTTAACATTATATCTTCAATAAGTCATGGTGTTACAGCCCCACAACAACACTAGCAGAGTAAAAGGTTAGAAAAATGAAGTGACAAAGACTCCTAAAACTCTTGGAACCAGGAAGGGGGAGGGAAGATGGAATGAGCAATGTCTAAACATAAAGAAGCTCAGGGACCACTTGTGAACCACTGGTGGCTCAGAGTAGCCATTTGGATGATGGACTTTTTCCTCCCCTTCACGTATTATTTTAGGTTGTGGTTTCTTTGGTAAATGGTCGTCCAAGTGCAAAAAATTTTACTTTCTCTGACACCCTGAGTGACTTTACCAAGGCGACAAACATCCGCCTGCGCTTTCTGCGCACCAACACCCTTCTTGGCCATCTTCTCTCCAAAGCCCAGCGAGATCCAACCGTCACTCGGCGGGTGAGTGGCACTTTGTGAGTGCCTAGTCATTTGTATTGTTCCTTTTTAAAGAAAATTAATTAATTGCCTTGAGCTCCTTTTAAGTAACCTTTATAGCTATTATTCTGGTCTGAAATAGAGATGCAATTGGAAGATTCTTCTTTGCAATAGTAAGATTCTTCTTTGAAGAACAATCACGTGTTCAAAGATGAAGGGTGAATGGTTATGGTCAGTCAGGTATTTGTCTGGATGTGCTAACTACTGTTGCAGTCAACAATCACCAGATCTCAGAGGTTTAACAAAACCAAAGTCTGTTTCATGTTCACATCCCAGTCCCCTGTCGGTCAGCAGGAGAGATAGTGCCACATAGTCGTTCACAAAGCTAGGCTATTCCTGTCCTGTAGGACCTCAGAGTCCTCTGGTTCTCTGTCAGCCAGTCAGCGGCTGCAGGAAGGGAGTGCGTAGACAAGTTCGACCTGCTCCTAATGGCAAGTGTCACTTCCACAGCAAGTTGTGGTCATATCAGAGCCCCATCTACCAGGAGAGGTCTGAGTAATGTCATGTAGCGGAAGTTGAGGACAGTGCAGATACTGAGCTCCGGTACTCTCTACAGTGTTGGATGTTCACACTGGTCACGTGTCATCCTCGGGTGACAGGACAGTTCCCCATCTCCTGGGCACAGGACGAGCCAGCAGAGTAAATGCCCTGCACTTACTTGTCTTCTGCCTTCTGGTCTCCTGCAGACACTTTCTTATGGTCACATGCAACAAGAAGGCAGTAGCTGTAGCCTGTGCGGCTGTACCTGGGGGACTAGCATACCTAGAATTAGGATTTTTATATTAGTTGTTGTAGAGAGCTGGGGGCGGGGGGAGAAAATATATATGTTGCTACAGTTTGAAGCATTTTTCATAAATTCCAGGCACCTGTCTTCGGTATTTGCTGCCCTCTTACCTTTCTGTGAATCTCTGTGTAAATGGGGGTTGAATTTGGTACCAAGGATGAGTACTAACAAGGGAGAGGTGGGATTTCTGACAGCTTCAGTGGGACTCCAGCTCACCAGTCCCCCCCACCCCCCCAACGTAAGTTGTTTTTTTGAAGATTACAAGATTGTGCCTGCCCAATTACTTTCCACTTAGGCAGACACAGGCTTTCCCATTTCATGGTACATTCCCCATGTATAATCTTTGAACCGTCCAATCTAAGTTGCTTCTGTAATGGAGAAGCACATTGCCAGCTATTTTGTCACGTAGCTTCTGTGTACTTCTTGTACAGAACTTTCTGTCTCCCAACTGCTGCCCTGAGCACAAATGGACAGAGAAACTTCTATGGCAGTCAGTCAATAGCCTCTGGGTGCTCGCAGAGAGCCCTAGTGAACCCAGCTTCATCCAGTGTTAACAGTGTGGGTGTTTTTATCCTAGACTAAGTCAGCTGTTTCTAGGAGGCATTGACGTTTCAATAGTATCTAAGTAGGAAACCAGAACAGAACTCCAGCATTGACTGAATAGGTAAATACCTCCTTAAGGTAACACTCAACAACATGAAAAATATGGAAAGCCTCTGTCTCTGTGAGTTCAAAGATTTCTCCCCTGACAGGTCTTCTTGTTGGCAGCATGGCTCAATGAGAAAGACTGTTCCATGCCCCTCCCATTTCTTCCCAGTCCTGTGTTATTCTGTGCCAAGTCTGGGAAGGAGAGGAGCTGGCAGCAGAGGCCACCTGTTGTCCCTGGTAGAGAGTCCTTCAACCTACTGGAGAAGTGTATTGGCCTCAAGGTGACTTACACATATCTGCATGACCTGAGGCTGGCTCTGTCCTGCTTTTATTTTTTGAGCCTAAACTCCTAAATTTGGCATTTTTACTATAAACTAACAAGGTTTCAACAAGTAGGAACAAGTGGTGGCTCTTGCCAGCTTTATTCTGTGTCTGATCCATCTTTATAAATATTCTCTCCCTGGCTGTCTTCTGGCATGGTAGGTTGCACAAATAGGTACATAATTTTTGACACAGAATTCATTTTGATAAAGAATTATATTCAGTGTCCACAATTCAGATTTACAAACAGACTCACAAACTTTCAAGCACTTCCAGTAGGCTAAGGGTATGACTCTTTTTGATGGCAACTTTCTTCCATGCTTTTAAAGCAGTTGATTAAAAAAAAAAAGGCAAATTCAGCAGTTTTTTAAAAATTAAATTTGATTGAGGAATGCATGTGTTTTGTAAGACAAGTAACCTGAAAATGTGGCTCCTTTTTGTGGTGTCAGGAGAATTTGTCCAAGAATACAGAATTAAGAAAAGGGTAAATCAATGCAGACATAAGTTAAAGATGAGTGAGAGAATGTTTGTGTTGCTGTTTAGTAGAACTGACCTTTTCTGGTTTTGGTTGTCCAGTATTACTACAGCATAAAAGATATCAGCATTGGTGGGCAGTGTGTTTGCAATGGCCATGCCGAAGTGTGCAGTACAAATAATCCTGAAAAACTGTAAGTACGCCATGAATGAGCCTAATTGTTTCAGTGAATGTTTGTATCCATTAAATATTTCTAGGTTCCTGCTCTCGATAGGGATGGTTTAAGGTCAATAAAAAGTAAGAGTGTGCATACCCCTTCTCTAGTACACTGCTTCCTTTTAGAGACCCCTAATGTGCCCATAGCAGATGTAACTAGTTGATCACAGCACTCCACAAATGACATAGTGTGCAGCCACCAAATCTTCCAACTCAAGAAGATGTTCCCGGTACCCACTCATCACATTTCCTTGCAATTTGAGTCTACATTTGCTTGGTGTTGGGTTTCCTCATCTTTTACATTATCTTCCACAGGATGGAACAGGTAAAGAAGGTGAGAACACACCCTGGGCCTGTCTTATTATGAACATGTTTGTTCTCCTGCATACAGAAAACCGTGCATGACTTCCATTAAAGAGGGGATGACTGAGTGAAGTGGATTGCAACCTCTCTTAAATCCTCTGCCTGCACAGAGGAGTTCAAATATGAAAAATCTGGTTCTAAATAATCTATCTAAATAGGGCATTTGCATATATTCTGTTAGCACTTTTCTTTATTTCATTCTTTGGTTATTTAAAAGAATTGTGAAGGGAAACAAAACTGTTCAGTTTAAGTGCCTTTGGGGATACTAAAAGCACTCACCCCCAAAATACTTAATGAATGGTGATAAATATCCAAAGCAAATCTGGAGCAATCATGAATTTTGTATATCTGTTACAAAGAACTTATTAAAATATTGTAAATACATAAGCCACACCTACTGTTTGATACTACTGGTCACAGAAGTTTGAACCTTTGGATTCTGCCAGAATGAGGATTCTGGATATCCAGAGTGGGCTCCACTCACATTTTCATGGTATTCTCTTAAAGCTTTCTTTTTTCTCCTCTCTTCTGCAACAAATTATCAAACAATTATCAAACAATTTCATTTCCTGTCTTTTTTGACATAAAACTCTTCATTTTTATTGAAAACTTTTTTTTTTTCTTTTGAGACAGGGTCTCTTTTTGTAGTCCAGGCTAGTCCTGAACTGACTATGTAGCCTAGTCTGGCCTCCAGCTAACAGCAGCCTCCTGATTGTTGGCATTACAGGTGTTCACCACCACTCTCAGCTTACATGGTACTGGAGAATCGAACTCAGGGTTTTTCACTTGCTAGGCAAGTGCTGTAACTACTATGCTATTCCTCCTCAGACAAAAGGACAATCATGCTAAATAACCTTTAGCTCGGGTAAAAGCAACTCAGGAAAATCAGAGACCAGGGAATGCCAGTATGACTCAGACAGGTACTTGGCTTCTTGGGATGCTGTGCTTAATTTAAATTTCCCTGTGAGGATAGCTGGACCATATGCTCCTCAAACAGTTGTCCCTAAATATTCGTTCAGCCCAGCATATGCCAAGTCCTTCATCAGCAATGTGCTGAATTGCCTCCTTGACAGAGGCCATTAGGACCCCAGCTGTTGTGTGTTTTCCAGTCACTGGTATCCATGTGCTTCAGGCAGTCGATCAGGCAGAGACGTGGCACTTGCTCTTAGGACTGTGGCTGAACATGTGCCATCCTACCTCCCCTTAAAGCAGAGCTGAGCAAATCTCCTGGATCCTGCCAGAAGCTTCTTAGACAACCACTTTGAGTTCTTTCTCAAGTACAGATGAATGGAAACTCAAAGTTTATAGTTTTAACACTGTGCCAATGCTGTCACATTTCATTTTAACTTGGAAAAAAATTTTAAGACAGATGTGATTATTTTCAGATTTTTACACCTTTGCCTTCTCAAATGACCTCAGTTTTGGGCCCTGCAGTGGAGCTGGGGCAGCCTGTGGGGATAGAGCTCTCTGAGATCTTTTTGGTAGCTGTTGCTTGATAAGGAAACCTTGATGTATGGCCACCAATTTAAAGTAAGAAACATGAGCAGAACTTTCTTCCAGGATGACTCCAAGTATTGGTAAATGAGATACATTGAATGCATCCCAGGAATCTCAGCACAAGGTTGTCACTGGTCCATACATTGTAACCTAATGTGGTGCAGAAGAAAGTGCTTGAACTTCTTCAGAGTCAGGCATAGGTTTGAAATTTGTTTCTCTACTTATCACCACGTGACTTTGGCAAGTATCCTACTGTCTCTGCATTTGACATTCACCACTTATAAAAATCATAAGAAGGATGTGGGGCCTCGAAATAATATAGGTAAACGCCTTTGTTCTTACAATTGTTCGACCAGTGGCCTATGGGTCAAGCTGTAACTGTGTTCACGTGTCAGTTTCTTGCATAGAAATGGCTGATCATAACCAACACTTTTCAGTAACTGAGCTGCATTTTGCCCATTGCCAGGTTCCAGTGTGAATGCCAGCACCACACCTGCGGGGCCACGTGCAATCACTGCTGCGCGGGGTTCAACCAGAAGCCCTGGCAGCCAGCATCGGGGCAGAGCCGTGAGTGTGAAGGTGGGTGCTGGAATGGGGTCTCCTGGGTGGCTTCTTCATCCTCCACAGAGAACTGATGCCATGTTCTCCCCAAGCCTGTGAAGAGGCTGCGATCACATCAGCTGTCAGGAGTCAGGTCTGATATTATATAGTCATCCTTGGGGATAATAATTCTAGGACCCCTGGAGACCACAGGTTGTACCAAACCTTGAATGTGCCAGTTTTTTCCTATATGTACACACCTCCGATAAATTGAATTTATAAATTAGTTACAGTAATTGATTACCAACAATAATTAATAACACAGTAGAACAGTTATAGCAATATATTGAACTGCCAGGATCACTGCTTCTTCTACTTTGGGGCTAGAATTAGGTAACATAAAGGTTACTTAAACACAGGCTCTTAGATGCCCTGATAGCTGATTTGGTAATCAAGATGGTAATTAAATGACTAAGGTGGCCTATACAGTATGGACTCTGTACAAAGGAATAACTCACATCTCAGCTGGGACAGAGCCAGGTGGCATAAGGTTTTATCAGACTACTCAGAATGGCATGCAGTTTAAAATTTACAAATTGTCTATTTATGAAAATTTCCTTTTGATAGTTTTAGACCAACTTTGACTACAGGTACCTGAAACTGCAGAATGACTGCCGGTAAGAGAAGATCAATGCCAATGAAAATTCACTTCTTTAAGGGAGTATCCTACTTTTAAATGAGATAGAAATTTGAGAAGAAAATAACAATAATCATCAATATGCAATGTTGATTATTATATATGCAAAGATTGTTCTGAGTGCTTGAACATATTGGTTTCTTCGAACCAGGGGTATAGTTCAGTGATTAAAGCACTTGCCTAGCATGTGCAAGGCTCTGGGTTCACTTCCCCAGAACCACATAAAAATTAGCCATATGTGGTGGTACACACTTGTAATCCCAGCACTCAGGAGGCTGAGGCCTGAAGATTGTCATGAGCTTGAGGCCAGCTTGGGCTCCATAGTGGGTCCAAGACCAGCCTGGACTACAGAATGAGACCCTGTCTTGAAAAAAATTATATGGGCCTCTTTTTTGAAAAATGGCAATCAGAAACAGCTGATACAAAATTTTAATCATTCACTATTTCTTAGGCTGTGATACTGGATGGGAATCTTAACTACTGACCGAAGTCTGGAGAAAGTGACAGGTGGATGTGTATACAAGGAAATGGTGGCATTGAGGGAGGGGGGGCGAGGTGGGGCATATGGAAGGCCCAGGCAGGCGAAAGATGGAGGGGACCAGCAGAGGAAGGGAAGGATTAGGAAGCTGCTTTGAAGTTAAGGGTGTACCATAAGGTAAAGAAACCTTTTATTTTGACAGATAAGCCCTAAAAATTCAATTGTAAGTTTTCTTTAAAACCAGTCTTCTTGGGAAACCACATATTCATTTCAAGTCCATTTTGTGACTTTCAGAGACTGTGCCCCACTTTTGTGAATATGCTTAGTGTTTGAAGAAAGGCATTTGGATTTAGGTTTGTTGAACTAGGTAGGTTGTACTATGTATCAAACCTTTTTATAGGTACTAAGAAGTAAGACTGTTTTCCTACAAGCAGCTTATTTAAAAGACATTTCCTGAGAGGGGTTCCGGGGGTGTTTTGAGAGATGCTGACATTGTAGGAAGGTGTTGATGCTACTGTCGTGACACACACAGGTGAAACTCCACATCCTAAGGTGCTGGTTGCACGGTCCTTCTCTCTTTAAGAGCATGACTGAAAGGTTCCTTTTCATTAACTCCTCTAGTCCTTGTGTTAGATGCAATGAGAAGGAAGGACAGGAAAATAACCAGAGTTATTTCTTCTTCTGTGTTTGGACACTGTTTTAATATCTGTTGTTTGAATGGGTGTTATTGTGTGAACTCTGATATTTGCATCTTGGTTATTTTTCTAGACTATTTGGCTGCTTTAATCCAATGCACAGGAAAAAAATGTAAATTTTCTTTCCTCAGCTTTTAAAACTTAGCAAAATGGTTAGAAATGAAAAACATAATTAACGTTTAAAATTATAAATGCTATGTAAGTATAGTAATCAGGCCTCTTATGGTCTTTTGTTACGTGCTCTCTAAGCTTCATCTGAATTATGCAATCAAAATAAGCAAAAAATTTAAGGAATTGCTGACATAGTGAATATAAGCACCTCACCCTTTTTAAAAATTATGCCACGAGAGAGGAAATGAAAATAAGAAAATGCTCAGCTTATTAAAACAAGGTAACTTACCTGATTTCCAATTCCATCTTCTTCCCTAATATGTTCACCTGATAACTTGATTAAAATACAAAAATTTTCAAAAAGACTTGGGAAATGTGGTCAGAGTGAAAAGTAATGAGTATATATTCTGCTTAAGGAAGAATTTTATTCTTGAGGCATCCTTTTCATCTTGTCAGTGATGAAGATCCTAAATGGGTTTTATGTTACATTTTAAAATTTTAGAAGTATTATATACTGCTTATAGAATATCTTGAAATGATAAAAAATGAACTTAAAAAATCACCAGGAATTTTACACCACAAAGGGAGTATCTTAGTCCATTCAGGCTTCTGTAACAAAATGCTAATTACTGGGAGGCTTATGAGCAACAGAAATTTAGCTTTTGTACTTCTGGAAGCTGGGAAGTCCCAGGTCAAGGTGCCGGCAGATCTGGTGTCTGGGGAGAGCCCATTTCATGGCCAGTTGTCCTATCACCGTGTACTCATGTAGACAGGGTTGATGAACTCTTTCTGCCCTCTTCTTTAAAGGCACTAACCTCAGTCACAAGATCTAATTCCATCCCGAAGACCCAGCCTTCTAATGTCACATTAGTAATAAGGGCTCAACAAAGGAATTTTGAGTTGGACATTAAGACCAGACATTCAAGATTATAATATCTATATAATTTTATATCCTGATTTTCTCACCTGATATTTTTTATATTCCTTTCCTAAACTACCATGAACTCTTTATGTTATTTGTGATAGTGAATAGTGCTGTCTTCCTGTGGATTCAAGTCAATCCAACAAGTGTTTGTTGAGTGCCCTCTGTGTACCCAGGGCTTTGTTCTACTACAGACAAAACTTGTGCAGTCTGGATACTCACAGAACATACAGTCAAGCAATCATACTTGTGTCTCTAGCCATTTCCCTGTAACTAATCATAGCAACATTTTTCCATGAGTAAATAATGCTGAGATGAAAGTTTTGGCTTAAGAACATAGGTTTTGGAGTCAAATTCTGCCTGTCTTACTTCTGAGCTGTATGACTTTAGAGAATCTCTTGCTCCCTTACACCTCAGTTTTTCTATCTGGGCTATGGTAATAGTAGTATGCACCTTTGAGAGTTACTGAGTAGATTTTACACAATAACACCGTAAAATTCTTTTTGTGGTATATGAAAAGCTCAATTATTGTTAGCAGCATTATCAGTGATAGCAGCAGCCTTTGTGCATGAAGCTTAATTGGCATCTTGGTGCATCTTAATTTGTTGGAATTACATATCTTATTTTTAAAAAGAAACCATTCTCATTACTATCAAATAGAACTATAAATTCTATGCTGCATACTGGTATTTGTGTAAAAAATCTTTAAACTTCTCAGCGTGTCTTTGGTTTCCAGAATAGACTCGGTGAGCTGTAATATCATCTGGGGAATTTACCAAATAAAATAATGATTGGATATTGATATAGTATCCTTTTTTTTCAGCCTGTAACTGTCATGGCCATGCTAGTGACTGTTACTATGATCCAGATGTTGAGCGGCAGCAGGCAAGCTTGAATATCCAAGGCATCTATGCAGGGGGAGGTGTCTGCATCAATTGTCAGGTGAGGCATGATTTAAAGTCAAGTGGCTGTGTCTTCAACGGGACATGAGAATTCCAAGAGACTTGCTCCCAAAGTGACAACAGAAGAGTAAGATACACTTAAAATTATTGTCTGAGGCAATTTCTCCACTGTTGACCACAAAAGGCCTTGTTACTTATTAGCCAGGTGTGACCTAGGGGTTATAGGAAAAATAGGCCTTTGAGCATATTTTTCATTTTAACCCTTGCTTAAGCTGGAAGGAGTGTCCCTGGCTGTCATCCATGACAGCTATCCGTCTTAGGGTGGAAAGACTCTCAGGTAGGCGGGCAAATGGTCATCAGCTTCAGTGCTGGTCTTCAGTACTATTTTCAGGCTGATTCTGAATCTAGACAGAGTGAGAAAGTGCATTGTTTTTAGGCAATAACATCTGCCACAGACACCAAGTATGAAGCACTACATGTTACCTCTTCTGTAGGACACTTAGGTTCACTGGAATTCCGGGAAAACTAGGAGTAGAAGTGAATTCCTGCCACCTGATAAAGGATTGTTAATGAAATCTGACAGCCAGTGTCATATTATCCGTGAAACTCTAAATATTGATAACAGGGCCTGGAGGCTACACGTCATCACTAGCGTTCTTCACCATTATGAAGGGGCAAGCAAAAGGAACGAAAGGAAGGAAATAGCATTGCCTCTGTTTTCAGATGACATCACTATTCATGTAGAAAACTTCAAGGCATATAAAAAAACACAACTAGAACTAATCAGTGAATTTAGGAAAATTGCAAGTTACTAGTAAAAGTTAACTGGTCTTATTTACTAACAGCAAACAATAGGGGAATGAAATAAAGATTCAATTTAAGTGTGTCAAAATATGAAATAATAGGAAATATGTATTTTGCTATAAAGGCATAGAAGAGCTGTGTAAGAAAGCAATAAAATACTGTTGAGAGAAAGGTAGAAAGTTCTAAATAAATGGGAAGGAAGGTATGCCATGTTTATGGATTGAAACACAATATTGTTAAGGTATCAGTTCTCCCCAAATCGATCCAAAGATTTTTGTTTGAAGAAGACATAAATCTGAAAAATGGTACTATCCTATATATATATATATATATATATATATATATATATATATATATATAACTCTTTCATACCCAGTTACAAAGGACAATTCCTCAGAAGAAGTTTCTTAGGCTTCATATAGCAGTGACCATAAACAATGAACAAATTAGACATCATTAAAATTAGAAACATTGCTTTTAGACAATATTAAGAAAATAAATAGGCAAGCTGCAGACAGGGAAAAGATATTTACAAGACCTGAATAGAGACAAGACATAAATCTGACAAATGGTTCTATCTAAGATATATATTTAAAAATCCTTTCATACCCAGTTACAAAGGACAGTTCCTCAGAATATAGAAAATACTTAACCAGCTACTTTACGAAAGCAGATATATAAATTGATATTGAGTTCAAAAGGGCTTAATTTCCTGTGTCATCAGAAAAATGCAAATTGAAATTTTAGTGGCATATTACTACATAACAGAAATTATTAAAAAATTCACAAACACCAAAATTTGGTGAGGAGGTAGAGAAACTATGCCTATCATATGTTGTAGGTATGAGTACAAAATGGTACAACTTCCTTGGGACAAGGATTTTGTTATAAGACTAAACATATATCTACTCCCTTCACATGACAGATTCTACTCCTAGACCTTTATCAATAATAAATGGAAAATTTTTTGCACATAATTTATAGCAGCCTCATGCAGTTATCCTAAATTAGAAATAGTCTAGGTACTCATCAGTAGTAGAATGAATGAGCAAGTCCTGGCATAACCATGCCGTGGAATGTTAACGTGCAGTGAAATGATTGAACTACTCATATCTACAACATGTAGAAGGATCTTAAAAACATGTCTAATGAAGGTCAGAGTACAAAAGAGAATATCTATTGCGTGAGAGCCATTTGGATAGAATTATGAAACATAAAACTGGTGGATAATGGAAAAAATGAGAACTGTGGTTGACTGTGAGGATGTGGTGGAGGAGTTGACTGGGAAGGGGTGTGAGGAAGTTTCAGGGTGGTGGTATTGTTCCATGGCCAGATAAGGAATTGAGTTTCACATCTGTGTGCATTTGCCTTAACTCAGTGAAAGTACAACTAAGATCTTTGCACTTATCATATGTATGTTTTACACCAGAAGAACAAAAACTATAAAACAGTGTTGAATTCCAGTTAAGTAAGTTCTTGCTGAAATATTTAGGGGAAGGTGACTAGTGTCTGTAACTTATTATTAGTTTAAAAAAAAGATGGGTTAGTGGATGGACAGAAGAATGGGTAGATGGATAATTATTTGATAAAGCAAGTGCAGTAAAATGTAAAATTGAAATTTTTTCACAGCAAAATGTTGAGAGAGAAGGGCAATGGGAGAGTGCTAGAATACGATATTTTAAAATCGATTCTTGATTTCTTTCCCTTTAGTGAAATATTGGTATACTTAACTAAAATGGATGGTTACCTGTATTGCTTGAGATAATGCCTAAAGATATTTTATTTCCATTAACTAAAACAGTTGGATGTTTTCCATAGACATGAGAGTATTGATCTAAGTCTTAAACTTGCTCCCTGCTTGTTTGCTCCCTTCCTCTTCCCAGTCTGTTTATCTCTGTCACACGTACACACCACACAACTAAGAGGTGGGATCCAGAAACAGATGGAGCACATATGGCCACGTTCTCTTCTGCATCGGATCCTACAATGTGACAGAAAAGAGATTTAAAATCAAAACATACCCTTCTTCCAAAATCCATAATAACAGGGACAATTAAGGAAGACTGTTATCAACAACCCAGGAGTTGCAGGAGATTCCAGAAAGATAGAAAGTAAAAACACACAAAGAGACACAAAGCTAGGAAGGCTGGATTGATTTACAGGTGATCCAGCGACAAGAGAAAGAATTGATTGTAGAACTGTAGTGAAGTCTAAAAAATTTATCAAAGTTTTAAATGAAGACCAATAGGAGAGGTATAATGTATTTCCAGATTTAATACAATAAATATGTTATTTCTATGAAATCAGTCTATAAATTCAGGGCAATCACAACAATCAGAATTTTAGTAGGATTTTTGTTAAGGTAATAGACTGATTCTGAAGTTTTTGTTAATAAGAGCATATATAAGAAAAAGTAATTAAGAAAAAGATGAACAATTATGGGGTAAATGGCCTTTTGAAACCTTAAACCTATCATGAATCTGTACTGAATATAGACTTAATTCAGGGATAAATGGTTCAATAGAGCCTAACAGGCATTCTTGAAATAAATTCAAGCCGATGTTAAAATTTCATTTTAGATGAAGAGCATGGTTTCTAGGTGAGCATTCCATAGAAAACCCTTCCTGATGGGGCACAAGGCAGAGGTAATCAGGGTGGGATTCAGGCCCACAGAGATTCTATCAGTTCCTACTCCACTCTTAAGCTCGGATACTTGAGGTCTCATCTTACAATAACTTTCATGAAAATTCAACTTTAGGCATCCACTCCTAGCATGGCTGCTTCCTCCAGTGGTTTCAATATAGAAATTATGGAGCCACCACTGTCCTTGGATTTTAATCTGGTCTTGGCCTGTGTAGGACCATGGGGTCCATGAAGGGTTACAATGGTGCAGTTTGCCCTCAGGCCTGTGCAGGTCCTAGAGAACCATCCCCACCCAAGATTTTAAGGAACACTGAAAATCATATCATTTCATCTGCAGAGTAATTTGTTTTTCTCCCTTGGTTTTTTCAGCAAAATTCTTCGTGTCTTAAAAGCCTGACTTCTTTGTGCCAGGTGCTTCATGTTAAAGGGGAAATCTTGGAATGCCTACCTCAGAGAATGTTCCTCATTTTGTACTCCAATTGGAAAAGACTTGGCAGTCAAGGTTAACCTGATGTCCATTATCTGTGATAAGTCATGGTAGTGAACACCAGAGTGGAGGATTAGTTGGCATTTGATGTCAGGAATGGTGGGCTCCAGCTGTTTTCTATTTGTCCATAGTGTTTATGCTCATAATATTAAATTAGAGAAGTGGCCAGTGTGGTTTTTGACCTCAGTGTTAAAGTGAATTCAGATTTTAGCCTACAGGACAAGGATTGATAATGAAAGTCTGTAGTTAATAAAATCCTCTGAAACAGAGGAGAGAACACAGAATGGGTCTTTGTACTTCTCTCTGTGTCCCTATGCAGACTTTTCTGTGGGTCAAAGTATGTTATTTTTGTCCTTGTTAATATCCTATTGCCTTTTCTTTCAGTAATGAAAGGACACTGTTCTAATCGTTTCCAAATTAGAGACAGAATTGGGCTAGACTTATAGTGTCTAGTTCTTGGAAACTGGTGGTGCATGTTGGGTAATTTGATTTTTGTGGCCCAATTATAAGGATTCACCATGAAGTAGAAAAAACTGCTCAATATTGTACTTTCAAATGAGCTCTGTGTTGAGGCTCATGCTTACATTTTCCATTTGTATAGTAGAAATGTCTGGAAAATGTTTTTATGACTAGAGTACAGACCAAATTAGAATGACTAGAGATCAAGATCTGCATGTGCTGTTTATTCCACAACTGGAGAAAATATAAATGCACACATGACTTTTTTATTCCTTGGGTTAAGCCTAAAGGTAGCTTATTATCCATTCATTAGTTCTTCTCAATGAAACCATAGGCTCTAGTCCTCAAGGTTCTTTTTTTCTTTTTCTTTTTCCCTCGTTCAGATGTCAAGGGCTTCAACAAAGCAACTTCTTTGGTGGAGGGAACAGCCTGGTTTGTCTAGCTCATGGAACTTTTCCTTACTTCTCTTTTAGTGGGAAGTTTATTTTTCAGGGCCAAGGTTAAGCCAGTGTCCTGTGGCAGATATTGGATGCCCAAGGTCAAGATCAATGCTTATGTGTTCAGTTGCAAATGACAAATCATTTCCTTGCATGAAGAGTACAAAATCAAGATAATGGACTTTTCTCCAGTATCCTTTCTCCTAAGTTTTTGTTTCTTTCTTTCTAGCACAACACGGATGGTGTGAACTGTGAAAAGTGTGCTAAGGGTTACTACCGCCCTTATGGGGTCCCAGTTGATGCCCCCCATGGCTGTGTTCGTAAGTTTCACTTCACCTTGGTGAATCTTAGAGTGTGTATACTGCTTCGGGGAAGTCACCAGGCCCAGTTCTGACTGGTCAACAACCTCCTTCATTCCCTCTTCCTTCACGCTTTAGTTCTTTCTTAGCTGTTACATAAACCGTAGCCCAGATTTCTTGCATATAAATGGCAATGATAATATATTTCATAAGATTAAGTGAAATATTATCAGAAGCACCTAGCAAAATTCTCAACATTAGGTCTAAACTACAATGCATGTTAGTTCCCCTATGTTTTATTTCAACATGTCTGTATGATCCAGTAATTTCAACTTCTGTAGAATTAGCATCAAAACAACATAGTAATGAGTGCACAAGGATTTAATAATAGTCATAGTACTCATACTTGCTACGATTCATTGAATATTTGCCCTATGCAGGGCATGACCTGAATAGGTCTGAATAGGTCTGAATAGGTCTTATTCATTACCTCATTGTACAGTTATTCTCAATTTTAAATATGAGAAAACCAAAGGGTCTGAGTAGCTAAATATTTTGACTCATGTGACAAAACCAGCAACTGGTAGGTCCAGGATGTGGTTAATTTCTGCCTGACATAACTGTGCTCTAACACATAGATTATTTTTTTAAAAAGATACGAGTTTTCCCTGTAGAGTCATTAGTCCTAGGCTGTATTGTGGCTGGTACTATTCTCCATGTAAACCTGGAGCCTAGTCTGTTCTATGTTATTTGGTTATCGTGGTTGGAAGACAAATCCAGCCCAGGAATTGGTTTCTGTGCCCGTTCATCTCCCGCTGCCATGTGACTTCATATTGTCATTAGCATATGAGGACATTGAAGTCCAAAGAGTATGCCCAGAGATTTGCTTCTCTTTGGCTGTTTGTAGTTTTTTGTTTTAAGGAAAAGATTCTACTTTCCCTCCTTTTTCAACATCATTCTGCAACAGCAGCTCACTTTTCTGGTGCTTACCAAGAATAGGAAAGCAGAATATTGTTGCTGTGACTGTACTTGTTTGGAACCTTGCTTATTTTTTAAAGTCACTCTTCCGACCTTTTCATCCATCATTGAAGTGGTCACAGAAGTGTTAGAGCTTTGTCTAAAAGATCGATAGGACACGAACCATAAGCTAATTATACAAAGGACATCAAGAGACGCCGGTCACCCAGTTTTTCATAGGAGGAGGACTAGATGAGTCTTAGTTACTTATTCATTGTTGGGATACAATACCCTTCATCCACAACTTAAGGGAGGAGAGATTTATTTCAGCTCACAGTTTCAGAACATCTCACACAGTCCATTTATGGGTGTCCAGCAATGGTGGAAGCACATGGCAGAGGTCTAGTTGGAGAAAACCTCTTTCCAGCATGGCAAACATAAAGCCAAGCGAAGTGAAGAGCAAGTGAATGTCTGGAGACTAAGACAAGGCCAGAGCCTTCCCAGGAAGAAACTATGATGGTTTTTTTTGCTTCCTTCCTTCTTTTATTTAGTTCAAGCTGCCAGTTGGGCCACCCACAACCAGGGTGGTACTGTTCTCGCATTTCCTGGCCTACAAGTCAATCACACACACCTGAAAGCTCTGCCGTGGACATCCCTCAATCTCAACGAGTTGACACAACCTCCCTAGCCCCAGTCCCAAGCATCTGCCCCTTCCAGCCACCTTACACCTCCCAACAGCACACAGTTCCATAATTATCCCAGTATATCCAAATATATGAGGCTTTGGGGGACATTTGGATCCAAACTGTAACAGTGGACTATGACAGTATTTTTCCTGTCCAGGGTCATGATCTACCAAATCAAGGGAAGCCCTTAGGTGGTCGAGGGCTGAGGCTATTTTAAGCCTTTGAAATATAAGCCTAATAATTAGTATTTGGTTGAAATGCTGACTGCAGCGAGCCATGCCATTAAAATCTAACATTTACATGATGCACATCATTTGCTCTGTTGCCTACAGACTATATCCATGTTTAGTCATCCTACATTTATATGCACTGCCCAGCTGGATCACAATGGGCACTTCGTGGCATTCACAGTTGGCCTGTGACCCATCAGACCTGCCGGAACCTGCAGCCTAGTTCTGGCCAGTCTTTCTGATTGTAGCCTGTGTAGTTTGTCTCTGGGCAATGCTCAGTGTAACCAACAACAGTGACATCCTCTTCCTCTTCTTTTTCCTTCTTCTCTTCTCTTCCTTCTCTCCTTCCTTCCCTCCCTTCTCTTCTGCATTGTTTATGTTGGGGGTTGAACCCAGGATCTTTGCGCTGAGCTAGACCCCCCATACTCGCTTTTTTAAGTTCGAGACAAGGTCTCACTAAGTCACTAACTCTCTAGGCAGGGATGCAAGTAGCATCCCAGAGTACTGGGATTATAGTGTGAGCCACCACACCTGGCTATCAGTAACATTCAGAGCTTCTTGGTGTGGATGCTCCTAAGAACTTCTCTCTGATGGCTAGTGAGGTTCATTTAGCCAGTGAGAACTTTTAATCATGGATAAAGTGGGACACAGGCTGCCCTCTTCCTTGGACGGTCGGGCACCACTGATCAAATGTGAGACACTGTTGGAAAGTATCATGACATATTTGCTCTATGCAGTGAAGAACTGAGCCTTGGAAACTATTATTCCTCTTAGCTTGTGGCTGTGACCCTGAACGTGCAGAGGGTTGTGAGGAGGGCTCGGGCGACTGTCGCTGCAAGCCAAATTTTAATGGAGACAAGTGTGAGAAGTGTGCAGCCGGACACCATAATTTCCCATTTTGCTCAAGTAAGTTGAACAAGGGCTGTCCCTGCTGGTCCACAGCTGACCTCTGTGCATTAATATCTAAGGACATGGTAGGTGGAGAGGAGGGACAGAAATGGGATCAGGGAGGTTGTATTTACATGAAAGTGTTTCCAAAAGTTTGGAAAATAAATGTTATATAAGTTCATTTTATGGTCTTGCCCTCTCCAGAGTGTTATGTTGCACCATGGACATAGCTGTTTCATGGCCAGTAGGTCACAAAGTCAAATGTGGGACATTGCAACTTCATGGTCATCCATGTTGTAGCTTTTCCTAGTAAACCTAGAAATGGCACAGACTTCCAGATGTTTGCATGTATTTAGTGTGTGATATATTTGTAGGGAGGGATGCATTGTGCCCTTCCTGCTCTGCTGTAGGCCAAGTTATGAGGGTCTGCATCTCCACCCTCTCTGCAGTGTGCCAACATTTTTATGAAAAAAGGTTGAGAAATCTGTTGGAAACACTATAGACCACAGAGCAAGAGAGTACAAAATTTGCTCTGCAAACTTGGCTAGAGTATCGGTTCTGTCTGGTCTGGAAAAGCATAAAAACTGCACTTTTGGGCTACGACAATGAAACTCTGCCTGAGAAAAGTTCCCCTCCCCAGCTACTGGTTGATAAGCTCCATTTCCACCCATGCTCACAGGGCAGGACATGCGAATGGATGATTTTATATTCTACTTTGTATCTATTGTCGTAGAGTAATTAAAATAGCAGCCACAAGCTGGGCATGGTGGCACACACCTGTAATCTTAGCACTCTGACAGGCAGAGGCAGGAGGATTGTAAGTTCAAGCCCAGCCCTGGCATTTTAGTAGGATCCTATCTTTCTTAAAGTTAAAAAAAAAAATTTGAAAGGGACTGGGAATATAGCTTAGTGCAAAGTCCCTGGGTTCAATCCCAGTATGGAAAAATAAGTAAATACAGAAAAAAATATTTTTTGAAAGTTTCTACTTCCCTACTTTCCCCATGGGAGTTTGTCCTAGTCTGGATGATAATATACTTTTAAAGGAACCAATGTTTAATGTATCAGTTTAACATCTGTGATTATTAGATAGAAGCTCAGCACAAATTTCCCTTGGGGAAGAAAAGAGGAAGAAAGCTAAATTTTCTTTATGGCATAAATGAAGTTTAAGGGAAAATACATGAAAAAAACTTTTTTGAAAGCTGGAATCAGTTTATATTTAACAAACCCATAAAGCTGCTAAAAATAAAGCCAAGCTCATCCCTGTTTGGGTTGAGACTTAGCAATTGTGAGCATGAAACACCCATTTCTGTTCATTAAATTAATCTCAAATCAGAATGTCTGACCGGTCAGGTTTCAGTTATCAGCCATATTGCAAGAACAGCGATTTTGCCTTCCCCTAATGTAGCCTGTGTATGTTACTTTTCGCTAACTGAGGCAGCTTAGTATTTTTTCCCCAAACTCCTTAATAATTCTCTATGTTTTTTCATAAATGATTTCATAGGAGTTCCTGCTTTTCCTGTTTCCACTGCACATCCAGAAGACCCCGCAGCGGAGAATATAAGAGGCAAGTAACCTGCCTGTATTTGAACATCACTGAAAATGTTAAGTTCCCATCTTTTCTCTTGCTCCCTGTTCATATCCCTGAGCCCAGTTCAAGTTGTCCTTCCCCAAGGATGGCAGGGCTTTGCAGATGTGTCCTAATGAACCTACCACTACCCATGTTCTCTACCCCTACCCGTCCATTACAGTGTACAGCCTGATTAAGGAAACGTAACAGGGCTTGGATGATGCTCACTCCGAAAACCTCTGGTGGCACCCGGTAGTCTAATTTCTTATTTGGATTCTCTAAAAATAGGCCCTGGAAAAGGAATTAAATGCAGGTAGTTTATTTGGGAGGTAATGCCCCAGGGAGGGAGTCGGGGTGGAGGGAGCCAGGGCCGTATGCTAGCCAGTAAGGCCACCTGCAGACGCCAGGGATTCTTCCCTTTAGGCAAACACCAGAGAACCTGCAGGTCTGTGCTTAACAAGTGACTGCTTTAGGCACTTACAGCGTGGCTTGTAGGATGGTTCTGGAGTTCTGAAGCCAGGTGAAAAGGCCCTTGGCTCAGAGCAGCAGGAATGTGTAGAGCAGAGTGGTAGCTCCCAGAGCATGGGGTGCTACACCTACCTAATCACCTCTTCCAAGAGTGTGTTAAGATTTCGTATCATGTGCAAAATAGGGACTTAACAGTGAATGGAAGAGTAAAATTCCCAGCTCTCCCAGAGCTTATGTTCAAATGTAGGAGAACACCTATAATATGCAAACCACAAAACAAAACCATCTAATGTGTTAGATTGGGATGGGCCGAGTTGTGTCCTGCACAACAGTAACATCTTAATGGGAAAGGCATTAGCATTGTGGGTATAAGCTAATTCTTAGTACCAGAGTCCAGACCTCTAGGTTCCAGAGCTGCAGCAGGTTCCTGCATATGTTTACATTAGCACATGCAGGGAGCCTCACACTCAGAGAACACACCTCCCCCAAGGTAAGGGTGCCACATGCACACACCCCATGACTGTGCCTTGCCTGTTCATGCTTGGGTCACCTACTGAGTAAGTTCTCCTCGCCTCTCCGGCACCTGCATAGGCCCAATGGTCATGTGTTCGTCTCACTGGGAAGGTGGTGTGAGGAATGTGGGGGAGTGTGGGACTCCTTGTCCTGTGGTATCTAAGTATGAGCAGGCAGAGAAGTGGCCCTAGGAGGGCTTGTCTTGGCAGGGGACTTGAGGCTCTGCAGTCATGTAGTAACTTGGGTTCTGGGATGCAGAAAATAAGAATCGTGATAAAAATAAGGTGGAAAGGGAGGCTCATAAATTGAAATAGATAGGTACAGGAAGGAGCAAATGCAGCAAAGTCCCTGAGGCAGGAGTGTCTGGTGTTTAAAAAGAGAATGGGGTGTGAGAGTTGAGTGAGGGAAGGGGGAAGTACCAGAACCAGGTTGCCAGCCCTCATCAGCTCTGCAGAGGTCTCGCTTTTCCCTTCAGTGAGAGTTTTGCACAGGGAAGTCGATGTCGTAAATGAGGATCTTTGTGGATACTGTGTTGAAAACGAATTGTAGGGTAAGAAGAGAAGCAAAGAGACCCGCTGAGAGGCTGCATGTATCTTCCCTGGGGAAGAGATGGTGATGGCTGAGGCCTAGGAGCAGCAGACAGATGGTGGTTGTGATCTGAAGGGAGGCCTGTCAGGACATGCTGGGGTGGGGGTTGCTGGCCTGGGGCAACCTGAGGGGCAGAGAGGAGACTAGGGTAGCTGCAAAGCTTTGAGGTTGGGCCAAATGAAGGAAGAAGTTGCCCTTTATTGAGATGGGAAAGGTTAAAACAAAGAGAAGAAGGATTGCATGAATTGGGGCGCGTACAGCGGTGAGGGACTGTGGAAGTGCACTGCTCCTCCGGTGGTTTCAGAAATAAAATCAAGGCACAAAGGACAAGCAGAGGCCTTGGGGTGGGGGAATCACCCTGGAGCAGGGGGAGAGTGAATAGGCTGGGACCTGCCATTAGGTCTGTTGGGTTGCACAAAGGGCTCACTCAGGGTCATTTGTCATGTGACCCCTGTTTACCTTCCTGCCTTCTGTCCTGGTTCTGTTCTACCCATACCTGCTCTTCTGTTCAAACCTGGCGTTGTGCCTTGCCCATGTTCTTGTCATGACCTTGGGCCTGAAGACAGCAGCTGCGTTTGCTTGGTTTGTGATTCCCCCAGGGCTGACCAGCCCATAGTGGCAATCAGCAAACACTTCCTTAAATATCTGTAAACTGCCTAGAATGAAGCTTACTGTTTGTGCCCTGATTACAGCACACACCTCTGATTTTCTTCCATGGGACTGTTCACATCTCCTATTTACAGTAATCCAATTATTATTCAATTGGTCCCTCTCCCTATATAGACTGCTGATAACTTCAGAGAAAGAAATTTAATTGAGCTTGAAGGGAGACTCAGATATCTGTTCCAAATTGTTTGAGCAGCTGTGGAACACTGCCTTGAGAAAGTTTCAGTTAGTGCGATTAGATTTGCTTGTGAATTTGAAGGCACAGATGTCCAGTGTGCCTTAGCCTATTGGTGCATTATTTACAATACCATTTGGGACCATTTAAATATCATTTTTAAAATCTGGGACCTAACATTAGAGCACAAATTTGTAAACGGCCAGAAGACACAGCACTGGACAATACCAGACACCCTCACATCCTCAGGAATTTTCAGTCTTTATGGACTATTGAAGATTCTAAGTCTTGGACGACTGTGATTCTTAAACAGGTGTGTTTTTACAATACTTTGCTTTTTCAAAATACAAATTCCTGTCTATCACCTGAGATCTTAATCTAGATTTCTATACAGACCAGGCTTGTTTTATTCTTTAACAAGTTTTCTAGAAGACTGATACAGGTTACTTGTTAAGAACCACTGTTAGTAGAAAGTCCTGTTTAGAGGTTGGCAAACTTTTCTGGGAAGAGTTAGGATAATGAAGATCTTGGGCTTTGTGGGCCTTATCTCAGGTCCTCAACTGCTGGTGCAATGTGAATACAACCACAGGCAATATGCAAGGGTATGTGCTTGGCTGTGTTCCAGTAAAACTTTATTTACTAATACAGGGACAGATTTGGTCCTCAGGCTCTGGTTTACAGATGCTAGGATAATATTGGAATCTCTGAGTGTGGGATTTCACACTCATGCAGTGGTATTTTTACCAGCAAATTCCAAATTGCAACCAGCTTTAAGACCACTGTTCTTGAAAATCAGACCTCCATAGCTGTGGGTTCCTTGTAAGCTGACTACCCACAGATAGAAAAAAAAAATTTTAAGAGTGCCTGTACTAAACAAGTGCAGATTTTATTTCTTGTCATTATTCCCTAAGTAATATACTCTCTCTCTCTCTCTCTCTCTCTCTCTCTCTCTCTCTCTCTCTCTCTATATATATATATATATATATATATATATATATATATATATATATGCAGATAACATGCAAATGCTACTGTGCCTTTATATATACTCGGAAGTTTAGGGCATCCTCAGAGACAGGTATCCTGGGGTCACCAAAGGATGACCTGACTTAATTCCAGACAACAAAGAATTGAACGGATGAAGAGAAAGGTTTTGCAGATGAATATGATTTCAGATTTCTCCCTCTATTTTGTAACTCTAGGAATTATTAGAATTTTCAGCTCACTGATCAGTTATATCCACATAAGAGTTATTATCTGGAAGTTAAGACATGATAGATGCATCCTCACAGGCAGCTTGTGGCAGCAATAGCATATACCAAAAGCATATGCTCTGGCTGAGGGTGCCTCAACCTCGGGCCACAGTACCTGTCCTTGACCTGCTAGGAACTGACCCATGGAGCATGGGGCAAGCAGCAGGGCAACCTAGAAAAGCGTCATCTGTATTTACAGCCACTCCCCATCACCCACATTACCGCCTGAGCTTTCCCAAGGTGGATGTGTGAGTGGAATGATGAGAGGGTCACTGTGCCAAAAGCAATAAGGGCCAGGCTGGGTAGAGGGACCAGCCTGGGCAGAGGGCCAGGCCAGGCAGAGGGACCAGCCTGGGCAAAGGTCCTGAGGCAAAGAGTGCTGGACTGAGGCAGTGGAAGCTGTCTGGCTGCTGAATAGATCATGTTCTGGAAGATAAAGTGTGACAATACAAGGGAAGTCCCCTGTGTTGGTTAGGGTTCTCGGTGAGGCAGAATTGACAGAAATTATAAAGATGGGATTTATTTGGAGGGCTTTTAAATCTGAGGAGTGAAGTAGTCCAGAACCACACATCTGAGGCTGCAAGACAGCTGTTGTGAGCCTCCTTTGGATCCTGGTTGTTCAAAGATCAACGGCCAAGGTTGGAGACTGAATATGGGAAACACGTAGACAGGAGCAACTTGATGTCCATAGACAGTTGTGAAGGCCAGAGCTTTCCCAGGAAAATCTGTAACAATCTTTCTTATTCTTTCCTTTTTATTTAGTTCAAGCTGCCAGTTGGGCCTCCCACATCCGGGGGGGTGTTCTTCCCTCATTTGCTGTCCCACAGGTCACTCACATGCACCTACAAGCCCTACCCTGGGTGTTTCCTAATTCCTTCAAGTTGGCATAATCCCTTCAATGGTCATATCCCCGAAGCCACATCAGCATGTGTTAGGTATGAATTTATGTCAGTATCTTTTCTCCCAAAAAAATGGAAGGTGGAGGATAAAAATATGTTCAATTTTAAGATTGCCTACTACACTGAAGTTTTATTATACAAGACTCAGATTTGGAAGGAAATAAAAGGAAGAAATCCCATGGAGGTCATTGTTGAAAAATTATAATTTATGTTGCAAACTAATGCTCTTTTCTACATTGGTTGATTGTTTAACTGATTCGTTTTGCAATACTGGGAATTGACCCTTGCTGTCCTACCACCGGCTACATTTGCAGGTCTCTTTCTTACCTTTTCTTTTGATAGGAAATCTCACTAAGTTGCCCAGGTGACATTCAAACTTGGAATCATCCCGCCTAAACATTTTAAAAGTGGTATCTCTGGCCTTCCTGAATCCTTATTTCCTTTTAAGATACAGTCCTCTGGGTGGACAGTGTTTACAAACCATAGACCATTCATACCCTGTTTTCCAATCATAGAAGCTGGGAAAGGAAGGAATTAACAAATGCATGGAAGTGGAGGCCCTTCTGAATATCTCCGGTCTTTGTCCTTTGCAGGGTGTGACTGTAACTTGGAAGGTGTCCTCCCAGAAATATGTGATGACCACGGCAGGTGCCTGTGCCGACCCGGGGTGGAGGGCCCCAGATGTGATACCTGCCGCGTAGGTTTCTACTCGTTCCCGATTTGCCATGGTGAGTGGGCAAAACATCGCATGTTGATTAGCCACTCTGCCAGGATAAACATCCTCCCTTAGAGGAGAAGGGGGACTTCCTGGTAGAGCTGTGTGGCCTGCAGTTTGATAAATTACCCCTAGCTTACATCATGAATGCTCCCCATACCTGTCCTGCTGTCACCCCTCTTCTTGTCATTCCAGCTCTACCCTTCTTCCTCCTGGGTGGGTAAGGCCTGGGTTGTGGAGTCTGCAGAGGAGGTAGGGTCTGGCCAGAGTATAGGAACCTGCCAGGAACAGGAGCGAAGGAGGTGGGTTTTTTGAGGGAGAGGGAACAGTGTTGCCAGGTACAACATGCAAAGCCAGGTACAGGAAAAGGCAGTCACCTCCTTCTCCAAGTTTGTAGCCCAGTGTCACTTCATAGTAAGAATCAGAGCGAGTGGAGGAGCAGGGAGGAAGCATCTTGCTCAGTCTCTAGAGCATCATAAGCAGAAGACAGTGGGCAGATGAGCAGAGGAACACAGGACTCTGTGCCAGGTCTTTCAGCTTCCTCCACACTGTTGGCCTTCAGTCTCCCCATGTGGCTGGTGTGGCCAGGAGAAATGTAAGCTCTTTGGGTCAAGGAGTGGACAAGGATATCTCATGTTATATTTTTCTTTAGCTGCCATCCTTTCAGAGAAGAAACTTCTCTGTGACAGAAAGTATCTCAGATAAATCTTTTCCCTCCTCAACCAGCCACAACCCTAGACTCGTGCTGGTAGAATGAATGTACAAATATTGCATCCCAGTTATTCACATGGGCAGGAGAGTCAGACCGTGTTCTCCTACGTGTGAATATGAAGGTAAGGAGTACTGCGACATTTTAAGAATGGTCCTCTCCACGTTTCCTCAAAACTGGAACAAGTTCATTGGAAGGCAGGTAGTAAATGCAAGCGTGTGTTTAAGATAAAACACAAGGGAGATGGGGTTCCCAGATTGATAGAGTAAGGAACTCAGTAGACCTTTTTTTCCAGCAAACCAAAAAATTTAACTAATGAAATGTGTTTTTAAAAAATCATTTAAAGTCTCTGTAAATTGTCCTATGAACATGCAGCAAGTGAAGACAAATATATTGAAGGAAATCTAAATGTCAGAGCATGAAGAATTGCTGCCCTTGAACTATGGCCTGCTTTATTATGTACTCATTTCAAACTTTTTAAAAGTAGGAATTCTACACAGGGCAGGTGAGACAAGAAAATGGGGGTTCTCTTTTTCTAGTACTCCAGTATGGGGCTATGGTTGCATGCTGGGAAGGACTAGCTGCTGCTGTTTTTCATCACTCTGTAACCCTGTGTTGTGGAACTCTGTTCAAGGTAGACTGAGCAAAGAGGACCATGCCTTTTTTTTTTTTTTTTTTTTGCCTACTACTTCCCAACTACTATAAGGTAGAAGTTCTAATCTAGGCATTTTACTCAATCACTCAGCCATAGAGCTGGCTCATAGAGCACAGGTTCCATGTGGGAGGGGCAAGCTGAGACCAGGATCTTCCTCCTCCCTCATTGTCCACTGGTAGAGAGATGTGTCACTTCTACATCCGCCTCTGCTGGAACAGTGATTCCACTGAGGAGGAAGAGTAAATCATAAGGGCAAAGAGCTCTTAGTTTTGCTGTAGGGAATTGCCTATTCTTAATATAGTAGAGAACTCTGAACCCAAAGATGTTGTGGAAAATACTAGAGGTCTTCGTGGATCACAGTTAAGAGGAGGCTGATGCAAACACAACAGCAGAGCAGCCAGAAGTATGATAAAGATAGTTGCAGAAAGCAACAATCAGGAGCATATTGGATTTATAGATGATCCTTGGAGTTGGGAAGGCTGTGTGCCCATTGCTAGGCTTCAGCCACTCAAGAGCAATTGGAGGAAGGCACAACTGAGAAGTATCCCCAGAGTATAGACAAACTCATTGACACAGGTTGGAGCCTCACTGGCCTCAGAGTGATCAGAGAGGGAAAATCTAAACTAAGAGTCATTGGTATAAGCTCCCTAACTGTGATTGCAGCCTCTGTGCCCCCTACAATAATAAAGGGTGAATGTCTAACTGACCAAGTCAGTGTAAGCGTAACCTTCAATCAAGAAGTGGCTTGTACAAACCCAGGGGGACCTTGAGGTATTCAGATCAGAAGTTGAAAATACCTATCAGGAACATCACAGGTTGAATGTGACAGGGGAAAAAGACTTCAAAAAAGTAGTTACGCCGTGTTATTAATCCAATAAGCAAGCAACTAATAATACTCTTGGCAGTGATGGTGGATCAGTAGCTAGGACTGCTATAATGTATTACTGAAAATATACAGTTTTCTCAAAAAAATTGTGTTTAGAAAAATAAGGAAGTAGAAATCAGGCAGCTGAAACTGCTCTTAAACTTAGTGAGAAGGTAGGCTGAGTAGACAGACTTCAGAGCAGCTAGTATGAATCTGTATGAAGAACTAAAGGGAATAAGGATTTCCCTGAGTCTAAGGCTGGCTTGGGCTCCATAGTGAGTTCAGGACCAACCTGGACTACAAAGCGAGACCCTGTCTCAAAACAAAAACAAAAACAAAACAAAACAAAACAAAAACCATAAAGGGAATAAGGCCTGATAAATACATAATGACAACATAATTAATAGGGGATATCAACAAAGAGTAGAAATTATTTAAGAGAAACAAATTGGAGTTCTGGAGTTGAAAAGTATAATAGCTGAAATAAAATTTCACTTAAGGGACTCCACAGTAGATTTGAGCTAATGAAGGGACAATCAACAAATTCAATGATAGATCGATAAAGATTATTCAATATAGAAAACAATGAGAAAAGAGAATGAAGATAAACAGAAGTGCAAAGAAAGATGAGATACCATGAAGTGCACTAATATATGTGTGATAGCACCAAAAGGTGAGAAAGGGGAGAAAGGGATAGAAAAAATAGAAAAAATAATGGATGAAAATAATGGATGAAAACTTTCCAAATTTTGTTCAAAAACAATATATGCTCCTAGAAGAGTAAATACAGTGAAAGCCGCACCCATGCAACATTCTTTAAGAAGCAAACAATAAGATCCCCAGCTTCTGTTGCCTTGATAATGTCAAAAAGCATGTCCCAAAGATTTTTAGTAGTCCAATGGCATTGAAATCCAGTGTTCTGAATGGCCACACTTGCCATACCCTTGCAGCTAGGAGTAGAACCAACACATTTTGACACCAGCAATGGACAGGGCATGAGTGGTGGTTTCTCTCATGGAAATATTGGAGTATGACTGCCTACGTGAGATGGCAAAAGTGCATATCCGATCGTCAGCTCTCTGAGAAAACTCAGTCCTCCAAGTTCCCCTGAAAGATTAGAAACTTCCCTGACATGTGACTGCTGCATCTTTGTTTTTAAGAGCAGGGAGCTTGGCATGGAAACCTCTTCAGTCAGCTGCAGTGCAGGAAAATGGTACTATGTTCCTTGTTTTAAATGATTGGGGTCAGACTTTGTTAAAAATAAGAACTGATCTTGCATTCTTATGCATATTTTTGGTATGGTTGGATTACACCTCCCTTCCAAAGGTCTCTGGAAGCTTTTTGACCTCATCGAAAGCAGGAGAATGGCAAGGCTTGTTCACAGCTTCTCAAGAGAGAATGGAGGACACCAGCTGGCACTGTCTGGCCCCATGGTTAATGTTTGTGGTTAGCCTCTGCTGGGTCTGTTGTTCAAAGTCATGGCTATAGTTGGGGAAAAGAGGCTCAACCTGTATAGCAGAGAAGGGCAGGTAAAGAGTATCTTTGAGTATCTCCCCCTTTTTGTTTTCTAATTGTTCCTCAGCTCCACACAGAGAAAGTGAATGGGATGGTGGTGAGGAAAGCATTGTTTAGGCTTTGACATTTAAGCTGGAATTGGGAGAGCAGCTGGCCTGGTGTCTTGTCCTTGTGGAGAACAAATGCATATTAATGCATGACCCACCTCAGGGAAGCCTGCGTGTGCTCTTGAGCTATTTTCTGAGTAGTACAGAAAGTGATGTGCCATCACTTATTCTTGGATGGTGTCTGGATTTTTCCGCTAGTCCTGATGTGTCAGATTGGAAACATTCTGGGAAGAGTTCGGGGTGACCCAGTGTGCTGTGTCTGCTAGTCATCCTTCTCTTACTCTGGCCTTTCACCACCCCCCCCCCCCCGATATTTTTGATAATTAGATCTGTTGAAGTTTAGAGTTTAGTCAACATAGCCCAAAATGCTGTATCCGATGATGCAGTATATCCTGGCCAAAACCAGTTCTTAGGGCTATGCTCTTTATTGCTTTACATATTTAAACAATCCTTTAAGGGAATTTAAAAACACTTCTAAGTTGTTCTTGCCAACTACAAAGCTGGATTTATGTTTTGCCTTAAATTAATTGAGTCCAGACTTTTCTGAGTACAATGCTGTATTCTCATCTTGACTTCGGCTCATTGAAATGCCGTATAATTTTCTCTCTTAGGAGTATAAATGAAATCATTGATAAGACACAAGATTGGCAAATTACCTGTCAGTCTTTTATACAGGTTACATTGATGTTTAAGGTTGGTTCAGCTCTGTCTTCAACCACAGAATGCAACCACAGCTCTCTTGGTTAATCTGGTTATGGGGGGGAGGGGTGACTTGGTCTTCCCTTTTTCTTTTCTCTTATCCCTCATTCCTGCCCTCTCCTCCTTTTCTCTCCTATCTTCATGACTCCTGATCATCTCATTCCCTTGTCTTTTCTTCCCTCTCTCCTTTCTTTTCTAACAGTTTACTATGGAGCAACTACTTTACACTTAGAACAGAGGGTGAAGGGTAGGAATGTGGAAACCAGTGGTTGGTCCCACCAACTATGAGCTGGAGGCACACAGAGATGCAGCTGCCCTTAAAATTCAACTCCATTGACCTGACCAGGGCCCAGAATTGTTCCCACTAGAGTTTGATGACATCTTTGGCCTGTGGTAACAGAAAATCCTGTAAATATGTGGTCAGCCAGGTGGTCAGCCTTCTTTTCCCTGTTAGCAGATATTTGTGAATCCAGCAAACTAACCAAGATGTGAGGGCAACCCCTGACTGACATCTAATGGCAGATGTTGTGGGTCGAGATTTCTGGCCTTGGATACTCCTAGTAGAGCCTCTGAGCCTCTCCAGGGGCAAAAGAGACCATGTGGCAGGGAACATTCTGAAGCTAGGTTTTGTGCAATTTTGCCTTTTCCCTTTGTAATTCAGTTTTTGCCTAAGAGAACATTGAGGTGGTTGGTTGGAAAGACTTAGGATTTACTGTATGTTTGATTTATCCAGTGCCCAGTCCCAGAGAAGTGGATTGTGATTTTGGAGAAACTCCAAAATCATGGATAATAAAAATATTCTTTAAACTATAAGAAAGCTCTGTGCAGCTTTTAATTTGCATGTTACAGTGTTAGTAAAAACAAACACTTAATAAGTTCATTACTGAGGGTGAATAGGATGATGTTACTCTTGGTAATACCTGTCTTACGGCAGCAGTGCAAGAGTCAAAAAGATAACACATATCAAGGCCTTAATCAGGTCACAACATAAGTGAAGATCTCCACAGTTTCTTGTGCTCTCCTTGAACAGCTGTCTTTTTGGCATGTACTGTGGAATGAGACTGATTTTGAGAGATCCTGGAAAGTGTGGTAGACAAGCTCTGACCTCTTCATCCCTTTTTACTGAGCATCCCTAATTTGAAAACCCCAAATCCAATATACTCTGAAAATCCAAAGCTTCTTTTTTAGCACCAACATGGTCTCACAAAAAATTCTGCTTTGGCCCTCACATGACAGATCACACCCAAAATATAGGTACATTAAAAATATTGCGTAAGATTACTTTCTGGATACATATCTATGGTATATAGGCATTTTATGTCTAGACTTGTGTCTAATCCATAAGGCACCTCATTATGCATTGCAAATATTCAAAATCTGAAAACACATCTGCTCATAGGTATTTAAGATGAGAGATACTCAACCTGGATTATTTTTTACATTCCTGATACATTCCCAGGGAGGAAAAGTGTCTTAGCACACAACCAAGGAGTTGTAAATGGGAAAAAGTAAAACAAAACAAAAAAAAAAAAAAAAAGAAAAAGAAAATCAAAGGACCTGGACCAAAAGAAAGAACAGAATTAAAATATTTCCAAAGCCTATGGCATTTCCGAGAGCAAGGAAAGGATGGCCAAGTCCGAGGTTTGGGTTTGGGGTTTGGCAGCTATCATTGAGAACTGGGTTGAAATGAGTAGCAAGAGGCCAGATTTGGGTAATTCACTTATAACAATGCATGTGCTTTTGAAGTCAAGTTTTTGTTTTTACCTCCAGAGTATGACTGTGTCTTTTGGGGCTCCCTGGATAACTGTGCCAGTGTCTGTGCCACCCACATGATGCTACAGAGCTGCAGCCACTGCATTCCAAGCAGCTACCCCAGTGCCTTCCTGAGTGTTTTTCTGTCTGAATTCACTTTTAGAGCTGGAATAGCAGAAAGAGCCTGAATTGGCCAGAGTTCTCCAGAAAAGCAGAGCCAATAGGGTGTGTGTGTGTATCTAGAGAGAAACCTACCTTAAGGGATTGGCTTAAACTTTATGGGGGCTGGCACGTGTGATGCCTGCAGGGTAGGCTGCCAACGAGGAGACCCAGGGAAAAGGTGATTTTACAGCTCAGAACAGAAGACAGCTGGAGGCAGAATTCCTCCTTCTTTGTAGGGGCATATCAATCTTTTTCTCCTAAGGAATTCAGCTGGTTGGATGGGGCCCACCACACAAGGGCAGTCTGCTCTGCTTAAAGTCTACTGATTCAAATGTTAATCTCATCTAAAACATACTTTCACAAGAACATCCTGATTAGTGCTTCATCAAACATCCAGACACTGTGGCCTAGCCAAATTGACAGAGAAAATTAACCAACACAACTCATTCCTTGTCAATATGACACCATATTTAGTCTCTAAATAAAGACTATAAATTCTGCCTAACGTGACACAACTAGCAAGCATACAACAGAAAGCACACTCTATGCTAAGAAGGACGTGAAGTCATACTCCACTTCCATGTCCTGTAACATACAGCGCAAAGTATGTGCATCTTACGTGATATACTAAGAGGACAGGGGAGGGGAAAATGTATTTGTGTCAAATACAGATAGGCACATGTACACATATACACCACATTTGAGTAAAATTTGGAAGAAATACTTCTTACAGTTGTGTCCTGTTTCTCTAACTGATCACAAGGCCATAGCTGGCATCGTAGCTCACCTTTCACTGTTATCCTTGCCTTCAGCAAGCAGCTCAGCTGGTCATAGTTCTTTACCATGGCCCCCAGTGTCTTGGGGTTGTTAACACTTTCCATTGACATTAGTCACAGAGCATGTGATACTAAAGAACACTGTAAGGAACCTCTTGTGTTCCACATCTGTTCTTCTTTCCCCCATCATAGAATCACCTTCTCATTTCCCCGTGGTGATCAGGGGGACAAAACTACTCCTCTTATCCTTGCCCGTCGAGGCATGAGGAACTCAAAGAGGCCAGGTAGCAGTGTTAGCTTCTAGTTTAATGGAATCATTGTCATGCGCCCCTGGTGGAACTATTCCTCCACGTGGAACTAAAGTCTCTACCACAGCAGAACATAAAGTAGCTGGAGCAAAAAAGCAAACCTTGCTAGTTGTTTACCTGGGTATGGTGAGTGATGTCACTCACATTTTCATCCTCTGATTCTTGGATTTGTGAATCCTGCCTGTAGAAGAAACAGAACCACATATTGGAGGCTGATTTAGAGCGCATGCAGCCTAAGTAGGTTCTGGAAACTTGTGTAGAGGAAGATCTGATGGGTTCCATAGATCTTAGTAAGCCTCACTCCACAGATCAGGGAACAACGAGAAGATGTTGATAGCTGGTCAGTATTTCTGCTTATGATTCCACAACTGGAAAAATGCCACATAATAGGTTAGAGGGCCCTGGGGATACTGGGAGATGGCCCTGAACTACGACTCTCTTGATCACACCTCCGTGCTATGACTGAAGTGGGACAGTGACTTTGATTCTTCTAGGATTAATGTCGATTTAGAGCCTGTAGTCCAATATCCCTGAAAGTTCTGATTATTTTCTTTTCCACACTCAGTCACACTGATAAAAGGCCATAGGTCCCTTTGTGGAAAGCTAGAAGAAAGATAAAAATGACAGAAGTTTTGGCAATGTACAGGAGTCTTTCCTCAAAGAGACCCAGCCTCCCCTTTGCTCAAGGAGTTCTGGATTTGTAAACTGGCTCCAGTCTGGGAGCCGAATGAGGAAGCATCACTGTTTGTATGTTTCTAGTTACTCTGTGTGTACTTGACCTAGAATTCTTCTACTTACATAGACCAAGCAAACTACCCATGTATTTTTCTTCTAAAAACACTGTGATCACTATCAGTTTGTGCTTCAGATTGTTCTGATTGCTGTTTTGACTCTATTGGCCATTACAATTACCATATTCATGTTGCTTTTGTGGTTGGATAACATATTTGGCCTCTGGTGCCCCAGGATCCCCATTAAATTTTGGTTTCCTAACTCAGTGGCAGCGTTCCCACAGACTTAGTGTTCATTGTCACACCAGTTCCTCAGATGTATGTTTAAATTGGGAAAACCATATGGTACTTACACATCCTCATGGGTCACAATTTGTACTTCACGTTCATGGTCTGCTGGGATTCAAGTCTGGTTATCAGCCTAGAATAAAAGGGTGGTAGTTAGGGTCAGAGAATGGGCAGTGTCTTGCAAGGGAACTACAGTTTCTACAAGCGAAGGAAAGCTAATCTACTCGATGTGGGTGAGGTAGCTGCTTCTACAGGTAAACAAGACCCATGGGACTTAGGGGCTTAGCGTTCTCGTCTTCATCCTGACTTTCTCATATGTTCCAAACCAATTCTGGGGATCCCATTTCTTTTCAGTCAGTTTTTTAAAAGCAGACATCCTATATGTTTTGGAATTCAGTCTGCCTCCTAGTTCAACATCTCTGGGTTGGGTGTTGAGCAGTCTCAGCCCTGACGGGGGTAGAGGCCTCTTTTGGAAAAGACACAGAAACGTCTTGATCATTTTTGCTGTGCCTCAGCCAAGCATTCAAATCTTTGAACCCCTCTTTTCTCAATTCATTAATTAGGAACAACCAATCAGCTTCATTATACCCATTAGTTTTATTTTAACAAGTTCAAAGTGATCAAATGTGTAGTCACTCAGAACCTTGCCCCTTTTAAGTATTTGATTGATTGGGAGCATCCAGTTGTGATGTTTGTATGTATGTCTGCGACCACGCTGAGCCCTGGGCTATTGTGTTCTTTCCACTGCTGGAAATAGAGTCATTAGTGTCTCTACATCTAACTATGTTAGAAAACACACTCGAGAAACTTAGAATCAACCCAGAGAACTTGTTCTTAAGACTCTGTTCCTCTAGAAACACTCCTCTTGATGCCAAATCCTATATTAGAGTTCTACATAGAAACAGAACCATTCTGAAGGTACAGAGAGTGTGTGTAGAAAGATAATATGTAGAGAGGTTCACTTAATTTTAAGAAATTGGCTCGCACAGTTTTGGGGACCGTCAAGTCCAGTGTCTATAAGGTAGACCAGAACACTAGAGATCCAGAGAAGAGTTTACTTTGTAGCTTGAGTCCAAAGTCCATAAATAGGCAGGATTCCTTCTGGGGCGGGGGGTATTAATTAAGGCCTTCAACTCATTGGATAAAGCCTACCCACATTATGGAATATATTAATCTGCTTTACTTAAAGTCTGTTGATTTAGATGCCACTCTCACATTCAGAAACACATCTAAGCAGGTGTTTGACTTAACATTTGGGTACCACAGTGTAGCCAAGTTGACTCAAAAAATTAACTATCATAGAGGCTAAGAACGTATTTCAGAAATCTACCAGTTAAGTGGGAACCTAATGCCTGCAGATGGGCCCGGTGAGGGAATGGGGCAGGGAAGAACACTGATGGAGATGGCCGTGGGGATCTGAGCCCTTGTCCATCTGCCTCCCAACAGCTGGGGCAGAGTGGCATTTGGACATTTCTTGTGGGGTAGGTAGAGTGCTTCATACTGTGCCAGTAATTTTCTAGCTCTTCATCTGGAGTTTTAATTCTTGGAGATCAGGGACTGTATTTTTGGGTTTACCTTTGCCAGAACACTCAGCCATAGTGCCATCAAACACAATAGGCCTCCAGACACCATCTGCTGGCTGGATGTAAAACAGGAGGCTGAGTTTAAGTAAACTGTTTGGATCTGCTGCCAAGCATATCCCTCTAAACAAGTCACATAACTGTTGAACTTCAAGATAATTTGTAAAACTAGCTTAGTTCCCTTCTATTGGTGAGAAATGATTTAATTATTCCAATTACAAGCATTATATTGTTACTCAAAAGCATTTTCAGAGCAGGTCCACACAGGGGCTGGCTGAGTCCTGCCAAAGAGAGTGAACATGGTATGGTCTTGTCCCTAGAAGGGCTCTGTGCTTGGAGGCTTAGTCATGTGGAGCTTTTCTGAACTCAGGGGAACTATAAAAAGCGAGAATTTAGTCTGTGGTTCTTTCCTTTCCCACAGTCTCAACTCGTTTTTGAGCTCTTGCAAACGAGATTGTATTTTTGACTGAGTACACCAAATTTAAATTTGGAAGTCATAAATACTCATGAATTGATCTCCTTGATTTAGTGTGGACTATAAGGAGCATCTTCCTCAGCAGCGGGGAGCAGGGTGGTTAGGATGACAGTGGTAATGAGAGCAAACGGTGTTTCCTCTGTGCTTTTCATGAGTAATGGCAGGTGATCCTCTAACCCCCCCATCCCCATGATGTGGGTACTGTATCAGCTCCAGTTTACAGAAGAGAATGCTGAGGCTTAAAGAAACTGAGTAACTTGCCCATGATTGCACGACTACGTTGAGGTACTCAGCTAATGTTGGTGCCGTGATGTGTCTGTGCCCATTGCTGCAGACTTACTTGGCTGACTCCAGGAAGGACTGCTGCTTAACATTTGAACTTGACCATGCAATGGGAGGTTCAATGCGTTGACCTCTCCAGTCCTTTCCTGTTTTTAGTGGGGCCATTTAGATGCTCATGCCTCCCCAGGATCAGATTCCTCACTGCAGTGGGAGCAACACTCAGAGACTCCAGCCCTGCAAGAGTGTAGCTTCAGAGAGACCCTGGAACTTGCTCTGGACAGAGGGGAGCCGAGAGATAGCCGGGTGGTCAGGATCTCTCTTTTTCCATCTGCTTGCAATTCATTCACTGTGAGCCAAAGAAGATGCTGTAGCATAAGGTGGGTCAAAGGATGCTGGGATGCCTTTTCCGTCCATTCCCATCCTTGCGGCATTGCCTGCCCCAGAATCATGCAGGTACACTAGACCTTGAGAAAACAGGTAGAAGAGAAGAAGACAGAGAACAATAGGAGGACCCAAATGGTTGTGCCTGAGCGCCAGTGGGATGTGGAATGAGACTAGCCCCTCAGATGAATCTTGTTCCCCATCAGGTGTCCCCTTGATTGTCCTCTTTTGAGCGCAATTACTGTATGTGAAAAGCACCACTAAAGCTGTTGCCACCCACCAGCCAATCTTTATGGATTCGGAACTAATGGCAGCAATACAGATGAGCATTTACTAGCTGTGCACTGTGACCAGCATCGTCCTACCTATTTCAAGTGATCTTCACAGTGATTTGTCAATAGATGCTCGTGTCCCTCCCATATCAGAGAGGTGAAGCTGAAACTCAGAATGCGTGTGCAGCTAGCTTGAGGCTCTGTGTCTATTCAAAGTTGGAGCTGAGCCAGAATTTGCATTTAGGTCTTTCTGACTCCATCACAGGGGACTCATCCAGGATGCTATACTGTCCCATGCCTGTACCCTGAGTGTAACTAAGTTTTTCTCATGCAGCCTGCCAGTGTTCGACCTTCGGATCCTACCCAGTGCCATGCAACCCAGTGAGTGGACAGTGTGAATGCCTTCCAGGAATAACAGGACAGCGGTGCGACCGGTGCCTCTCAGGGGCGTATGACTTTCCCCACTGCCAAGGTAGGGAAGCCACAGAATGCTGGAGGGCTGGTTCTTCTGAGTATGGGCAGCCACCCTGGGGAACCTGCAAACCCCCTGCAGAGGCACCCCGTCACTCCTACAGGGACCCCTCTACCTCAGTAGGAGGCTGTTGAAATCACTTACGCATCCTCATAGGAATTAAGAAATGATTTGATCTAAATTTAGAAGTTTCAATTTGCATGTATTATAAAGGTGAAGATCTCAAGTCACCTGTCAGTTCTCTGTGTTGGCTCCATCTCTCTCACAGCACTATGTCTTCTTCGCTGGCTTCAGTACTGATGCAGGCTGGGCAGGGGTCTTTTGTCACAGGCTGAGCAAGACCTGGGCTGTGTCTGCTGCTGTCTCTTCACTTGCCTCTGGCATGCTGGGCACTGTGTCGCTATACCTGAGCACAGGTGCCTGGAGAGGGACCAGGGGCACAGTAGAGTGCATGCAGTTGGGAAAGAATGAGCCAAGCAGAGACTGAGCACCAGCCGGCCATGCTCGGTGACAGAGGAGGCAGACATGAGATGCCTGTGGCTCTCCCTGGTCCCCTGGTGTGGGACGCCTCCCGGGCGGGCCATGAGCTCTGCCTGTCACTCCCAGAGGCCTCCTGTTCTGTCAAGAGGGATTTGTAGCTGATGCAGACTTTCCATCAGATGAACGTGGCCTCATGAGCTCCTTCCCTGTGATGTCTAGAGCCACTCAGGATGGACCCACAGTGTAGACCACATTTCCCAGGCCTGTCCCAGCTGGAATCCTGGGAGCAGGGTTTCTGAAGGTGGGATTGTAGACAAAGGTCAGAGCGGCTGCTCGGCCCTGGAGGGTGAGGGCACCTTTGGGACCAGAAGGAAGTATCGCGGCCAGGGGTGGACAGTCACGTCCATCATCCTAGGAGGAACCCAACTCTGGGTGTAGCCAGGCTGGAAAACAACAAGAGTGGGAACATTGGGTTGACTAGTAGAGGAACATACAGGAACTGGAGAGAGAGAGGAGGATCAAGAAGAAGCAGAGGCAGAGACGGGAAGCAAAGGCAAACTCAGAGGAACAATTTGTAAGAAGAAATGATCCTCTTATGGATCTGCTTAAAACTTAATTTGAAGAGCTAGGCTCTGGACAGGGTTACTCATTGCGTTCTCAGTTCTAATACTGTTTAGTAATACTGAGACACTGCAAGTGCTCAAATTATATTGGCTTATAGTGCTGTGCTCATGAAGGCAGGAGAGCAAGTGAGTTGGTTTTATAAACAAGTTTAGTATGGGGGGAGGAAGGGGTTATAATATTTAGAGAATTAACTCGGTTAGCTAAGAAATAAGCCTAGAAATTCTGTGACTTATAAATTGACAATTTTAAATACATCTTTTGATACAATATCGCCCTCTTCTGGAAAATTCTGAAAATGCACAAAGTGCACCCTGGAATCAAAAATTAACAAGTTTACTTAGGAGGCAGGGAATAGAATTGTCAGTGACAATGGGATTAAGGATCATAACATTATTTGGAATAGCTTTATGTGAGATGCTGACAAAGTTTTTTTTCCCACTCATCTATTTAAAAATGTAAATATAATTGCACTATTTATAAAAGTAACTAACTTAAGACAACATATCAAAACAACCCCAAACTGCCAGATATTTGAAACATTTCTAATCAATATACAGGTTCTAGCAGCACATGTGACCCCAGCGGGACAATTGACTCCAGCTCGGTAAGTAGAGAGTCTGTTGTAAGTACACCATTTTTCTGGTACTTACTCAAGATGTTTGAAATACGATGTATTTCTTCTTCAAAGAAGGCCAAATTCTTAAGGAGGCTAGAATTCTTTTTCAAAGGGCCTAACTGATTTTTTTTTTAAACATAAGAATACTTTATTTAAACTTTTGTATTCTAGAATCCTGGAGTTTAACTCTTCCTGTAGGTTGCGCTCAGGGTGTTGTCATCATGGACCTAGTACACAAACACAAAATCATTACCGCTTCTTTTCTTTTATTCCAAGTATGTATTTTGATATTCTGAACAATTTTCTAAGATCTTTAGAAATTATTTTGCAACCTAGAGATGTCCCTCCAGGCATTGGGTGGAGAGTGGGAAAGGGGTTTTACCATCAGGAGGGTGGGAGTTTTAGACATATCTTGCATAAAACAAATGCAGATAAACAATGCAGTTTTTACTGACTTCCAATATGTTAAAACGTTGAATATTTTTCTCATTTAAATTTCTAGCCTCTGTGGTAACTGCATGAGCAGATGTGGACAATGTCAGATATGGGAAAGATATTCAAATTTTCTTTCTTTGTGTTTTCCAGTTTCTTTTTAACCATAATGTAGGTTATGTGTGTAGCAAGTAAATGAATTTTTAAAAGGCAATAAGAGTAAGCTGGGCATGGTGGCGCATGCCTGTAATTTCAGCATGCGGGAGGCTGAGACAGGCGGATTGCCCCGAGTCCAAGGCCAGCCTGGCCTCCATAGTGAGTTCAGGACCAGGAGCGAGACCCTGTCTCAAAAAAAAAAAAAAAAAAAGCAATGAGAGGGCCTGTTGAACTCAGTCTCTGGGTATTTTTAATTCACTTTTCATGGCTGAAATATCTTTCTGTGACAAACCTTTGCTCAGAATGTGTGTTTGCAGGTAGGTCCTAATTCCACCATGTCAAATGTTGGCTTGATTTTTCATGTATAGGGGTATTGCCAGTGCAAGCTTCATGTTGAAAGTCCGACCTGCAGCATATGCAAGCCATTATTTTGGAATCTGGCCCGAGAAAACCCCAGTGGATGTTCAGGTTGTGTCTGATACCCTCTTACTTCCTATGTTGTGGCTTTCTCTCAGTTTTCTCTGCTTTAATAGCTAAACTCACAAAAGAGTTATTTCTGAAATTCTGTGAGATATTTTGATTTTTTTTCTTTTCGTCAGATCTTCTGTCATTTTCAAAATCTCAGCAAGGGATTTACATCCTGTTTCCATATTTATTTTGTTCTTTGTGAAAGCAGCTATTTGATAAATGATTTTTACCTCTTTTTAAAGCACACATTTTTGGGCTTGATTTAATTTTAATACATGAATTTAAGCCGGAGTTACAAGTTAAAGTCACTTAGTTAGAGATATACTACATCAGTGGTCTCCAACCTTTTGACACCAGGGACCAGTTTAGTTGAAGACCATTCTCCCAAGGACAGAGGGAGGAGGGAGGTCTGGGGAGGTGAGGTAACTGCTTGCTTTCCAGTAGGTTGTTGGAAGATAGATTTGAAATGGCGCTAGCACCAGGAGAGGAGGGGGAGTGAAGCTCCACTTCTGGTCAGTCAGCAGCATAGAAGCTGATTGGAGTGCGCTGACAGGAGGCGGAGCTTACCTCTTTCAAGTTCGCCAGTCTTCTGTCCAGGCACCCTGTCCTTCCAAGACCACTGACCCATACCAGTCTGGGACCTGGGAATTGGAGACCAGATTAAGTGAATATGTTTATATAGGCAATATTTTCATGCCAGAACGTCGGTAAAGACCTTGACATGCAAATCATTTTGAAATCCCATGATGTTGCTACTTTTATTCTAAAGTAGCCATAAACTAACCATTACTTCTAGATGGATTGTATTGATGGGTCCCAGAAAGAGTACAGTTTTAGCCACAGCTGTGAAAATTATAATGCTACTAAAGTATACAAGCAAGTCAGCACCTGTTGTATTATAGGTATACTCTCTCCCCAGTGCCAGGGGATTGTCTACTGTGTAACTTTTGATCCATGAACACTTTTTTTTTTCCCTTGGCAGAATGCCAATGTCATGAGGCAGGAACACTGAGTGGAATTGGAGAGTGTGGACAGGTAATATGGGCTGATTTTTGATCAAACTTTAGAGAGGTGTTATAGCAGTTGATTGTGAGGTTTCTGCATGGAGGATGTTGCGGTATCTTTTAAAGATTCTGGCTACCCTGCTTCCTATTATGTACTGCACTGGGTTTCAGTCTTAAAGATAACGATTCTGTAATTCTGTCTGATTTTTTTTCACTTGGCGTGTCCTACAGGAAGATGGCGACTGTCACTGTAAGGCCCATGTGACTGGTGATGCCTGTGACACCTGTGAGGATGGATATTTTGCTTTGGAAAAGAACAATTACTTTGGATGTCAAGGTGAATCCACCCAGTGGATCCTGAGCCAGATAGCATTAAAGGACAAAAACTTAGAGTCATCTTCCTCCTGCATTTGATGTCTTCAGGCCCACTTTCTGGGATCACACTGAAATACTCTGTCTGGGGAGTCTGACCAAATACCTAGCTGGCACTAGCTAGAAATTGCCAAGAGGGTAGCTTCTACTTCTTTTCTACCAACTCACTATTGGTTTAGTTAAATATATAGTTTAAATAAACATAATTGAGATGGAAGGGCACCTGTTAATGTTATTAAAAAAATCAAGACTTAGTCATTTTAAAGCTATATTTTGTATTACCAGGAAAGCCACTTTTTAGAAATAGGGTTGTATTAAATAATAAAATTACAAGAAAAGTTGAATCCCTCTCCTATCTTCTCATTGGTAGACATAACTTAATTATGGTGCTTTGTATAAGGCAAATCTAGGTCCCCAGCTGCTGACGCCTTCACACTGGCCTGCAGTGGTCCACCTCCAACTTGAAAGTGGACTCTTGGAGTTATACCATTTTTGCTTGAAAGGTTCCTAAATGTTTTAAATTCCTGTCAGATATTCAAGATGTGACAGAGGAAAGGTGGTACCACAATGCTGAGGCTTTCAGTGTTCCCTTCCTACAGAGAGTAGGAGGTGTTCAGTGTGGAGATGGTTTGATGGGAAGCCATGGCTGTTTCCTTACTTTCAGGGTGTCAGTGTGACGTCGGTGGAGCCCTCACCTCTATGTGCAGTGGGCCCTCAGGGGTGTGCCAGTGCCGAGAGCACATTGTGGGGAAGGTGTGCCAGCGGTGAGTCTTGGGAATGTATTTTCTCCCTATGTTTGGTGGAAGACTACCCTAGACCTTTCAGATGGTGCTATAGCTCTGTCGTAAGGATCAACGGCAGGTAAAGCTATATGATATAATTTGAAATCTGGGTATCCGTCCATGAGTTAAATTAAACAGGCAATAACTATGTCCATGAAGCTTGTTGCATTGTGAAAGCCATGGAGCGCTGCATTTAAAAGTCCCTGGATTTAAAAATGAACAGGTGCAAAAGCCAAGTGGGCATGGTGACACCTGGAAGGTGAGCCCCCCTGTACAATGGACTGCAGGGGGAGCTGAGTGGAGTGACCAGCTCCAGTTCTAGGAGAGAGAGAGGAGAGAAGAGGGGTGGATGGTATGTGCCCAGGTTTCCAAGCCACTGAGACCCAGTTTCTGTTTCTTCCTGGGGCCCAGGAGTGAAAGAGTAGAGTGGGCAGGTGTGTTGCAGTTTGAGGGACAGGGAGGTTTTCCATCTGCTTCGTCTTATGCAGAAGCAGATGACAATGAGCAAGGAAGCAAAGTGGAGTCCGCGACCCGGAGGGGCTGGAGGAAGTAGGCTGCGTGTTGTCTCTCAACCCCTGTTTCAATTTCTGTATATTCTGAAGCCAAGATCCATCCATAATCTCTCAGCAGAGACAGGAAAAAAAAATAAGTTTAAATATTCTGACTTAAAGGCTGGAAATTCTGCGAAATGCAAATTCTTCTAAATTTGAGGAACTGTCATTACCTGCATCTCCCATAGCTTAATAAATCTTTTTATGGTGGCTACAGTGAATGATATTTATAGTGCTTCTCCTTCTTTCCCCGCAATGTTTCCAGTGCTTAGATTCTAAGCATCAGGTGGCACCTTGCTGTGCTTTTCTTCAGTCCTCCTAATTGGCTACCACTGTTGAGCCTTGTCATAGAAGGTACATGAAGAAGACACATCTGTCGATTTATTTTTGATCCTTCTGTGTTTCCTCAGTTGGATTCTTGAATCTATTCATAAATCTATAATTTCAGAGAAAATATGGCTTGGGAAAGTCATTCTTGTGATCAAAAAATGTATACAGAAAAAATTTTAAACTTTGTAATAATTTTAGCATATGGAATGTCTTATATCATGGTGCTTAGCAACAGTGCCTGAAATGTAGATATTAATATTTGTATAAAGAGTATATAAATGAAGGAGTGGGTGAACAGTAAGTAACCTAATTTGACTTTGCTCAGCTGTTGGCGACCACTTAGAATGTTTTAAAAGATACGGCAAAGAACGGGAGTTGGGCTAAATGACTTCCTCACTTCAATGCTTGGGATGAATAGGTGTTGAGTGTGGTTGTGTGAATGTTTACATGAATGAAAGCAATAATTTAGAGAAAGTGGGTGTGTCTGCTCGCCTTCATCCTCATGTGATATATCCTGTCAGCTTGGCAAAGTTCTTTTAACAGTACTCAGTGGGATTAAAGAGTATTCAGATAACCAGTAACTCTAACTTGCTATATCTGTTTGTTTTTCATTTATAAAGGCCTGAAAACAATTACTACTTTCCGGATTTGCATCATATGAAATATGAGATTGAAGATGGCACTGTCCCCAGTGGAAAGGACCTTCGGTTTGGATTTGATCCCCTGGTGTTCCCTGGGTTTAGCTGGCGAGGTTATGCCCAGATGACCTCAGTACAGGTAGGTAGCCTCAGCTTCATGGCAGGGTAACTTCTTTACACACTCCCAATACTCTTAGGGTGCCCCCAAAAGTGAAGTTCCCCTAAAACCAATTCCAGGATTCCTTTTCTCTAGGGTATAGACTGGGGTTAGAGTTGAGGTTAGGTTTGGAGTTTTCAGTAAAGCTTAATTTTAACTGCTAAGTGTACGTGAAGGTTTAATGTTCTGTTGCTGCTTCAATTTGGTCACTAAATCAGAAAAACAAGAAAAAAATTTAAATGGTGTTTTTTTTCTGGAGACTTTCTGTAAAAAAGAGAAGTTTCTTAAACAGCATTGGGTTATATTACAAGGAAAGGGTCATTAAAAAATGTTCTTTGTGGAAAATAAATATTAGTTGACTTAAATAATTCTAGGAAGCTCGTATTACTGATTTTTGACTGAGGTTTTTGTAAAATTCTGAATAACTATGTGAACAGAGACTAAAATAAATGATGGGTTTTAATTAGTGCTGTTGAGTTTATCTTTCTTTATCTTTTATCTTTTTATATTTCTTTTTCCTTCATTCTTCTCTGTAGTATCCATCTACCTGGGCTTTGCGTTAGAGCAACTTACATACTGTTTACCTGTAGGACTTACAACAAAATTTCTATAGTGTTGTTAATTTTGTGCTCAGATTTTCTGTATTAGTTACTTTCTTGTTGCTGTGACTCAATACTTGACATCCACAACTTAGGGAGGAAAGATTTATTGCAGCTTACAGTTTCATGAGGTCACAGTCCATTCACAGGTGGGCGACTGGAAAATGATGGAAACATATGGCAGGGCTGGAGGGTGGACAGGGCCAGAGCCAGAGCTCTGGTGGCAGAGATCAGAACCAGCACATGCCCCTCCAGGTCAAGCCCAAAGCACACCTTTCCCCCTTCTAGCCAGGCCCTACCTCCCAACCCTACACAGTATCTATGGAACCTGAGGTATTTGGGGGACACTCCAGATCCAAACCCTGACATTCTACCCCTGACCCTCCAAAAGACTCATGGCTACCTCCTTATACAAAATTTATTTAGTCCCTTTTCAAAAATTGCCCAAGTCTCAATAGTTCCAACACTGCTAACAAGTCCAAGTCCAGAGTCTCCTGTGAGACACAAGGCAAACTTTCAGCTGTGAGTTCCTATTAAAACAAAAGAGTTAAGCACAGCCGACCTAAAAAGGCATAGGGTAAACATTTCTATTCCCAGCGAGAGGAATAGAAGGATAAAAGTCAATAGGACCAAAACAATTCCTAAACCCAGCTAGGAAAAGATTAATTTCTGTAGTCCCATGTCCCGCACCTGGGATAAACTGCAGCAAGATATGAACTCCAAAAGTCTTGGGGTGGCCCCGCGCCTATAGCATCACTGCTGGCTGCAATCTCCATCTTAACTCCTTTGAGTTGGATCCACTCACAGGCTATGGCTTTTCTCAGCTGATATCCAGGCTTCTGGCTTCTCCAAATCTCCGGGTTCTCCACTGCACCTTAGGCTTCTCCTCTGCAACTTCACACATTGCCCTCCCGGGGCACACTGCCTGGCCTCCAAGGCCTTCCTCTGAAATCTGGGGGGATGCCTCCTTCATGAACCCACAACTCCAGCTCCTCACAACCCTCCAAAGCCAGGACCGTGTGGTCGTCACCGGGGCCTGCCATTGGCTTCAGCAGTAGCCTGGGCCCCTAGTACAAATGCTGTAGAAGTCTCTGAGTTCTTAGATGGTTGAACTCCAGGCTGCTGAACAATAAAAGACATTTTTTTTCTTTTGGCCCTGCAGTACTTGTCAGAGCAGAGTCTTTTTCTTCTCCACCCTGGAGCAAAGGGTGAAGCGAAGGGTCCTGCTGACTATGGAAATGCCCTCCAGGCATCGTGCCTAGAGCCCCTACGTTGCTTCTTTTTAATGCTATTGTGTTTAACTTCCCTATGCACCTGCAGGCCATTTTGGCCTGGCATTGCAATCTTTTGATACGATATAATTTTTCTCTGTTACTTTATCTTGTCTTTTACCATAGAGCTGGCTAAAAGCTGCAAACAGCAGCCATGTAACAGTTTGAACGTCAGTCTGCCTTGAGATTTTCTCTACCAGAGTAAGCAGTCCACCACCCTTAATCTCAGTTTCAGGCAAAGTCTCTGGACAAGGACAAAATCCTGACAAACTTTGTGCCAGAGCATAGCACACATGGTTTTTAGGCTATTTGCCCATACAGTCCTCCTTCCCATCTGAAACTTCTTGAGCTTGGCCTTTCCAATCCACACTTCTATCAGCATTCTGCTTTTCTGAGCACTGACCACAATCTCCCTTTAAGCTTGGTTTAGAGTATTACAAGGCTGCTCCAGCCAGCACCCTCAGACCTTTCCAAATTCTTCCCACAAACCAGTTTGAAAAGTTTCCAGACAACGTGGTCAGGTAAAGTCTCAGCCAACGACCCACTCGCGGTACCAATTTCTGTCTTAGTTACTTTCTCATTACTGTGACTCAATACCTGACATCCACAACTTAGGAAGGAAAGATTTATAGCTTATACTTTCAGAAGATCATGACAGTTTCTCTTTGAAGTTGGTCCTTTCAAGCTGTTTGTCATGGAGAAATTCAGAATGAAAGGAGTAAGCTGATGATCATGGTAAATCAACACCTTTCCTATTCACTAGATTGAGGTCTAGAAGAGTCCAGAGAAACTGGGACCAGCTCATAGTTCTTCTGGACACTCCATAAATTCTAATGCTGCCTGTTTTGGGACAAGCTGTCTTTCCTGAATAGAACCTTAAGACATCTTTCTCTTTTTCCTTCCCCACCCAGTATAAGAATTCAGTTTTTTTAGTGTCCTGACCTTATTTCATTTTTCAGAAAAAAAAAATTGAATACATTCTGTTGACTCACAATAGCATGAGAGTATAGTCAGGGTACAGACAGGCTTGTTCATAGGCATATATGCTTTGAAATAGTAGCTAGTGGACACAAAGGAATGGCTTTCTAAGGATGGACTCTCTGAGAAAGGACTTTTGGTCAAAAGATCTTGGTGGTGTCTCTTGAATGACCACTTATATCGCTGTGCTTCTACTGTGCTTTGGCATATGTGTTTGCCAACTTGGAACCAAAATTGTAAGGTGAATTCAATCAAATGTGAGGCCTTGGAGGAATTCCTCAGTTGAGGTCATGCACAGCTCTGGGGCTTCCAGAGCTTTCCACCCAAAGCCAGCTTTTGTTGTCACCAACAAATATCCCTTCCGCTGGAACCAAAGGAGCAAAAGAACCACTAATGTGGGGAACTTCGATGGTCACAGACTTTCCTTCAGCCACAGCTCCATCTGGACATGTGATCTGTGACTCTGCATTAAAAATTGTCTACTCTTTTTACCAAGAGCATGAACACCACAGTTATTACAGAGGATTTAGTGAGACCCAGAGTTGGGAGTCCACAGGACTCCTCCTTTAGGTCAAAAAGCCAACATATGTCCATGGATAAAGGCTTGAGACAGATCTTTATTAGACAAAAAAAGTATCCTTTTGTTACAGCCCGATTTGACCCCTAATATGTTCAGGGTCTTTAACTGTTCCTTAGCCACTGCAGGTTACCATGTACATTTAGATGGTATGTATGTGAAATGGGTCCCGAAGTCATCTCTCTTCGTGGGTGGTAGTATGAAATAACACACTTTCCTTTCCTTCTCTTCTGCCTTTTTATTTTTCCCAGCCAGTGGTGGTTTCCCCGTCACTGTCACTATGGTTTTCTTAAACTAGTCCATCTAATACTCCAATCTGTCTGCCTGGAAAGGGTCAAAAGAGGATCCAGTGGCTGAGGGAGTACGTTTTCACTGTAACTCTCATTGTAAGTGTTCTTAATTCATGGGTAGATTTGCCTGTTTTCAGTAGTTACTTGCTGCTTGTAGAGGGGGTGTGAATGTGCATTTGTGTGTGTGTGTGTGTGTGTGTGTGTGTGTGCATGTGTGCATACACTCTATGTACAGTAATGAATAAAGCATGCTCAGCTACATTTCTTGAGTTTCAGTGTTCTCTTGTATAATTCATGGCTTTTTGGTATTTTTCAGAATGAAGTAAGGATATCACTGACTGTGGGGAGGTCCAGTCTCTCCTCATTTCGCGTTATTCTGCGATATGTTAACCCTGGATCCGAAGCAGTGTCTGGCCATATAACTATTTGTCCATCCTGGTCAAAGGCAGGTGGGTAAAATTTCAAGCCTCTTTTTAGTTGAGAAATGATCACTAAACATTTTATCCAGTTTCACAAAGTCGTTCAGTCTTTGAAAATCTTACGTCTAGTACGTGATCTATTAGTTTTTAAGTACCCCTGGTTATTTTTATGTTCTCTAAACTTTCTACTTATTTAAGTTTTGCATTAAATTATCATTAACCATCATTTAAAAAATTGCTGTAGCAGCCTTTGTCCCTTAAATAGACCTTTTAGGTTATGACCTTGTCCATCCATGAGAAAAGCTGCTGTATAGGTCATTCATGGTGAAGAGAGTGGCATCTCGTCCGTGTCATGTTAGAGACCTTGCCTGGCCTACTGCCCTTAATTCTTCCATCATTTTAAGCAGACCAGTTAGCTCAAGGGGAAGTGGATCAGGATAGGATTTTTTAAAGGTGAAGATTGTAATGTGCAAAGCTTATAAGAGCTCCAGGCAAACCCCTGTCAGGGTCAAGGGACTCCTGAGGGTCTGCAGAAGAGACAATAGCCGTATCAGAGACAAGGCCTCGAAGGCTGTTCTGTGAGGAATCTGGGCTTCTAACAGTCTCGTGGAAACAGATTCCGGAAGCACTTGGATTTCCACAAGGACATAGAATGGTCAGTAGAAATCTAACCTAAGATCAGGGTGTCATGACATTACTCCCAAGTTGTTCTGGCCCAGCTTGCGTGGTTGGAGGCTGATTAACTAATGCCAGTAGGAAGCCCTGGCAGGCTGCCTTTGTGCTATGCTGGATACTTCCGCACCCGTTGTCTCAGAGAAGTGCTTGTGGGCTGAAGAGGGTTGAAGAGAAAGCAGAGCTGAGAGGATTGGTAAATTGCACAGCTGGTCTTTGTCAACAATGTCTTCAGATTCTAAACTCTTTCTGATAGAACCCTCTGCCTTCTGGGTGACAATGCCATCCGTAGTCTGCCCTCTGTTAATTGCACAGTTGGAATACATTTTTTGTTTCCTCAACCTCTGTGGCACTTTTCCCCAAGTCTGAGTCAACAGCCCAAATATGCATTCTTATGGTAACATGAGTTGAATTCCCTTCATATTTCTGATATGGTAACACGTGACTCCTTCCAGATGCCACTGTCAATACGGTGCTTTGTTCTCCTGCTTTCTAGCCTGTGTCTCTCACCTCTCTGTCCCACCACCCAGGAGCAGAGGTCACGTTTGCTGTGTTCACCGCCTTGTCCCCAGCACAGCATGTGGTGGGCCCCGTAGCATGGTTAAGAATGCAAAGGTTTGGAGCAAGCATTTCTTTTCCAGAAAAAGTCTCAGTTGAAGTCAGGTACAACAGTTTTGTTTTATTCTGAACCATCTGCAAAAGGTTCTCTATGTGTTCGGTGAAGAAGGAAACACATTACAGTGTGAAAACAGCATTTTTACTGCAAAACGAATGTGTCCTCATAAATAAAAATAAAAATTATAAGTCTCATATAAACAAAGAAAAAGATAATTTAATAGTATAATATATTGAACACAATCCTAAATAGCTTTTAGGAACATGGAAAGAACATTTCCAAATAACTTACAGGTATTACTCCTTTATCACATTAAAAAATTACTTACAGGTTGGATATGATGGTGTTTACTTGTAATTCCAGCACTGGGAAGGCTGAGGTAGGAGGATTGTTCTAGGTTCAAGGCCAGCCTGGGCTGTATAGCAAGATCCTGCCTCAAACCAAGCCAGATCCTTATAATTCTAGCATATATAGCTACATCTTGCTACTATCATTCTAGTCTGTTTTATAGACTATTTTATACAATTTAAAAAATAAGATCAGGGGATGGGAACATAACTCAGTGGGTAAAGCCCTTGCCTAACAAGTGCAAGGCCTTGAGTTTAGTTCCCTAGCAACACAACATAAGCTAGGTGTGGTAGTGCATACCTGTCATTCCAGCACTTGGGAGGTTGAGGCAGTGGGGATTGCTGAGTTTGAGGCCAGCCTGGACTACAGAGTGAGCATCTGTCTAAAAAAACCAACCAAACAAACAATAAAAGTAAATATCAGTATATCAGTAACTCTGATTGGTCCCATGATCAGTCAACACTTTAAACTTTTTTAGTTGTTAAGCTGAATGTTTTAAATGGAATTAGCTATAGTTTTCACAGTGGCTGTTACAACAGTGTATTGAGTGGTTCTTCGTATTTCTGATAGGTGCCACACAGAGCAAGGAGATCACATTCCCTCCCAGCAAGCAGCCAGCCTTTGTCACTGTCCCCACAAGTGGCTTTCCAGACCCGTTCTCACTCACTCCAGGGACGTGGGTTGCTTGCATCAAGGCAGAAGGAGTCCTCCTGGTAAGACGGAGCTCTGAGTGGTGAACTCCATGCTATTTATTCCCTGAGACGGTCTCTGCCAATGCTGGGACCCACAGTGACCACAAGACAACCAAGGGCAGTTCCCTTTACTGCACGGAAACCTAAGGTGGCCTTTGCCCCCCCATGACATAATGACATAGGGACTCAGATAAAGTTATAGTTATCTTTTATATATTTTTAACCATTGTCTTCTGGACAAAACAAACAAACAAACAAACAAAAAACAGAAGTAAAACAAACACATCACATTGTAACTCACAGTGACGTATAGTGGTCAGAACAAAAGCCTTCATGGGCAGAAATGCCTGCATTTTAAAATGCAGGTTTCCCATCTAGAATCAGGATGGCATCTAAAAAAAAAAAAAAAAAAAAAAGAGCCTGCCTGAGGATCATGCAGAATGAAATCAGAAGGTCCTGTGGGATGAGAAGAGCCCAGTGCTGCTGAGGTTCTGGTGGTGAAAAGGGAAGGAAGTGGCCACAGTAGCCATGCTCTCTCCTGACTCGCCTCCTGCTGTCTCCTGCCTTAAACGCAGGCATGGTGTAACCACACTGATTGCCTTTTCCAAGGAAAGGCTGTGTTTGCAAACACCGATAGAGTAGCCAGAAAGTTTTGGGGATCAGGAGCGCTGGAACCTGTTCTCTGGGGCACCCCACCTTGATAGGTGCTTTAGGTTTACATTAACTTATAGCACAGTCTTGGATAAGGTCTTTTGAAAAGTATAGTTTCATACAACTTAACTGGAAAATACACAGCATTTTCCTTCTGGCACAGTCCCAGCCACTGGCCACCTGGAACATCTTAAGGAAGTCCTTCGTTCCAAGTCTGCCTCACTTGCTTCTTCCAATCAGTGAGCTCAGTACTTGACCTTCGAGGTCCTTTCCTAATCTGGGGTCTCAAATATAATGTGAAGTTTTATGCTGTCCATTCAGATCTTGTCTTCATTGTATCTTCTTGGTGGAAAGCTTTTTGATTAAAAAAACAAAACCAAAGTTTAAGAGTGTACTGCAGGTGCTAGAGAAGAGGAAGAGGAAGAGGAAAATTCCATCGATGCCAATAAGGGGAACAAAGTTGGACTTGTGGAAAGTTCATTATAAGTCACTACGTAGGTATGCAAGGTGCCTGATGGCATTTAGCTGCGCAGTTGTATAGTAGTACATACACAGGCTTCCCTATTATCCCACTGTCCAAAAACCATCGCATTGAGCACCTATCAACCTTTACTGCTCTAGGCTCTTTGAGACCATAGATTAATGAAGAGATCAGTCCCAGCCTCAGGAAAATTACTAATAGGATGATATTATTTAGTATAACTATCTTTATATGAAAACTCACTCCAGTAGTAAAACCACTGTGTTCCCTGGGCCACAGTCCTTCCCCCTCCCTGACATTTCTCTCTAAGGAAAGAACAAGGACCATGTGTGACCCCATCTCTTTGCAGTTGAGGCAAGTGTCTTTCCTCATTCCCTCTACAGACGTGTGGAGGAGGAGGGACTTTGTCAGGGTTGCTGGAAAGATGTCAGGTCACCCGTGGCTTGAAGTCCAGAACATTGCTTTTTCCTACAGAGCTATCGAGCAGAATTTACACTGTGTGCTTCCTTGGGCCCACCCAGGGAATGTGTTCTTTTGTCATTTGGTAGGACAGGCAGGGGGCCAGTTCCACCCTGAGTCACCAGCTCATAACGCCTCACTTTGTACACTCCACTGGGCGAGCATTGCCCTGTTGGGGAGCAGAGAGCCTTCATACAGGATCTGCATCTGTGTTCCTGAGTGATGAAGGTAGCCAGAATCTCAAAGAAACATCGTATTACTGCTTATTTCTTTCGCTGGTTTTTGGATTTATAAACAACTCAGAAGAGGCAGTGGAATCTACCTGTCCCCCACCCCAAGATGTGAAATCCACCCATATTCCTTCTGCCCTCCTCCCTCCGTGCACACAAAGCCAGGGAGGAATTGCCCTGTGCAAGCCTGAGTGAGGATGAGAGGCTGACACGGAAGGGTTAACTGATGATGTCATTGGGCTATTATTAACTTGGACAGTATGTTTGGTTGTTTTATCATCTGGGTAGAGCTGCCAACAAAATGACTAATTCTCCTCATGGTCCTTTTTTTGCTAGGATTTCCTGGTGCTGCTCCCCAGGGACTACTACAAGGCGTCCGCACTGCAGCTGCCAGTCACAGAGCCCTGTGCCCAGGCAGGACCACCCCAGGACAAGTTAGTATGGGGCAGAAGGTGCTGCCAGGGTGTAATCAGAGTCCTCTAAATTAGGAGCCTTGAATGCAGCGGTGCATGATAGCCTGCAAACTCACAACGGTGGCAAGATACACTGGATAACTCGTGGTTAATTATATTTTGGATAAATCGTGGTATTTTTTTTCTTTATCTTACTGTGTTCTTCAAGTAACAATCACAAAGCATCTCACATATTACTGTGATTTATGAGCATGTGAAAATTTTGCTGTGTGCCCAAGTAGTAACCTCAAGGTCAAAGTCATGCATCTGGGGAGGGGAAGAGCCTACCATAGGACCTAGATTTAAAATTTACTGCTCAATTTCTATAGTAGACACTGAAGAATCTGTGGAAGGAATGATGCATGAATGAGTGACCTGAATGACTGACTGGCATGGCGCTGCACATTGATAGTGTTTCCTGTTCTTGATTGTAACTCTTGTGTTTTGTTGTTCTTGAAGTTGCTTACTTTACCAGCATTTGCCAGTAACGAGATTTGCCTGTACCCTGGCTTGTGAGGCCAGCCTCTTCTTGCTGGATGGGAATCCAAGACCCTTGGTAGTGAGGCAGCCCACTCCGGCACACCCCATCATGGTGGACCTCAGCGGGAGAGAGGTGGGAGCCGCTTTTTACTTTCTGGCAAAGCTAGTATTCCTTGTCTGTTTGTGTCTGGTGAAAACGCTTGGCACTGAAAAACAGTTGTTTTTCAAGTTCAAGAGAAAATGGAAAAATTTCTCAGAGGTGTTCATCAGTATTTGCTGAGTTCTGCGGTTTGGGTCGGGGTGGTATGGTACCTTTCACTGAAATGTGGAAAGACTGTTTTTTGAGCATTTTTCCGACATTCCAGGGGAACCAGGCAAATGCAGAATCCTTTCGTTTTGGTTACCTAGATCTGTAAGACAGCTTTCTCTTCTATCTATCTCAGGCCTAGATCTCTCTTAAAGATTGATGAGGCACACCTTTTATGAAAGGCCTTTAGAAACCTCATGGCTTACCCTAAAAGGGAGCAATGCTCACTGCTCAATCCCACCAGCTGAGCAGTTTGTCACAGCTGAATCCCTGGAGCTCAGTACCTGGAACTGCTGAACCCCCAGGCAGCTGCCTCATCGCTGGCAGGAGGGCAGGTTGCTACAGGTCTGGCCATTGCTGTCCTTGGAGTTCCTCGAGCCTCCTTTACAAATGTATGAACATACTTAAGATTTGAGCTCAAAGTATAGTTTATCAACAATAATAGTAAGAACACACAACACCTAAAAATAAAGACACTGAAAAACAGCTTCCTCCACTTTATCTTCAGTCCTTATTTTCTGTAGCATTCTCTGTTTTGTACCTTTGAAGAAAATGTTCATGGGGGATAAAGTGTGTGGAATGAAAATATCTACTATCTTAATTCTTCTTGAATGTATAGATGTGTACATTTGGATAAGCAATAATCCTAAGATTCTGAAGGTAGTAGCTAAAGATACTAAGTTTCTTTTCTAAGTACTGTCTTCATTTCATCTCATTACAATTATTTTTCCAGAATCATACGTGCTTTCTGTGTCAAGGGAAGCAATGTAATATAAAGAAATAGTGAGAAAAGCTAAGTTATCTATTATTCACTCCATTCTAAACTTAAATGTGTGGCGTCCTTCCCTGTCCGTACTGCACATATATACACAAACATGGATAGGTAGAAACTTACACATGGGCACATGAAAATGCACACATACACATGTATTTGTGCGTGTGTGTCTGTGTTTCCCAGGCAGCAGGGAGGCACAGCTGAGAAGCACCAGCATCCAGGAATGTAAACTGATGGCTCAGGAGGTGTCCTCACCTCCAATTTGGTTTAGAGCCACAGCACTGAGCTGCTTAGGAGGACTTCTTTGGGCTGGTGCATAAAGCTGCTAACTCCTAAGATATCCATTTTGATTCTATTTCCTTTTTTACTATTTTATCTGAATGCCTACTGACCCGTCCAGTACCGTCGCCTTTAGAACCATGTGGACGTGTAAAGTTAAAGTTATATGTGACGAAAATTCTGTTTCTCAGTTGTACTAGTTGCGCTTCAAGATCTCCCTAAGCAGCCAGGTGTAGTGGACGCCTTATTGGACAGTACAGAACATAGAATATTTTTGTCTTTTTTCTCCTGTTTTATTGATATGTATAATGCAATACATAATGTTACATTAATCTTGAGTATTTTGTGCATATACATGTAGTGGCAAAATTACAAATCCTTCCCCTTTCCCTTTTTTACTCTCCCTTCCATTTCCGATTATTCTTGTCAATTAGTTCTATGAAATAACAGATAGGTTTGAGGCTTTTGTAGGTCAATGGATTCAACATGAGACCATCATGCTCAGTGAACTAAGTCAGAAGCAGAAGGTTAAATATCGAATGATTTCTCTGATATGAGAATATTTTTGTCTTTGCAGAAACTTCTAGGGAGAGTGTTGTCATAGACCATTATGCTGAAATTTAAGGATTTACAGAGTTAAGAGAGATCTTAAAGGCATCTGATTTCATTTTTGTGAAAATTTTTAAATAAATTCTTTGTTAGATTCATTTACTTTTTTTTTTTTTTTGAGATATGATCTCACTGTGTAGGCCAGGCTGGTCCTGAACTCACCATGGAGCCCAGGGTAGCCTTGGACTCAAAGCAGTTTTCCTGTCTCAGCCTCCCGAGTGCTGGGATTACAGGCATGTGCCACCATTCCCTGCTTATGTGGCACTGAGGAATCGAACTCAGATACTTAAGTGCTTGTCTTAGCACTTGCAAGGCAAGTGCTTTAACCACTGAGCCATTCCTCCAGCCCCTCATTTACCCTTTTATGTGAAACAAATGAATTTCATATTTAGACTTGAGTTCCATCTCCAATATATTTCATTATGTATCTGTAAATATTTTAGAATCTGGGAAAAAAAGCCAAATCTGGAATGTTCATGTTCAGCGGTCCAAGTATTTTGGATATGCATTTTTTAACCCATATCCATCCTCATATTCCTCCATGATCTCTGCATAGCTTCCTAATCAGCTCACCCACATCTCTTCTTGGCACAGTGTCTCCCAATCCACTTTCCACTTTATAGTCAGAGTCTTTGTTCTGATGGAAATATCTAACCATTACTGCCCTCACCAACTACATGTACACACAAATGCATGCGTGTGCATAAATACACACACACACACACACACACACACACACCACATACACTCAAATAGAACATTATAATAACACCTCATTGATCTTAGAGTAGAAACAATTTTAGCCTGTATTATAAGGCTGCTGTTTTTTAGCTCCCCATTGTGTCATATTATCAACTCTTGCCCTCAGTTCCTTGGCCATTTGGGTACCTTAATTCACTTGGATTTGTGTTGTGTGTGGCGCTACAGCATTATGAAGTGTGTTGTAGAGGGCCTCCTGCTGCATGCTGTTTCCTCCCCCATGATGGCCTACGTACGTGTTCCTCCTTCTCCATACACAGCAAACTTGTTCCTACTGAACAGAAGCCATCCTTCTCTCCCGCATCTCCCTGACTAGCTCCAGCTCCCATCTTACACATTTCCATAGCTTTTTTCCAGAGAGTTTATCCCATGTGTAATTTTATACTGAAATTGCCTACTTGCAAATTTTTTAAAAACTAAAACCTGTCTGAGGGTAGGGCCTTGTTTCCCATGACAATGCTTGTTGTCCAGCTAGGACGCTGGCTTGTCCCAGGCACTCAGTACTGCTGACCAGGCCATTGGCATCCCCACTTTAACATCAGAGATGTTAATTGTCCTTCCTACTTTCCATGAGAAACAGATTCAGAAACTCACCTATGATTTTATCTTAAAGAACTTGTAACTGGGAGAACACAGTTCTGTGCTACAAAATTCAGTTTGACCCTAGTTGCGGTCATTCCCCTTTTCCACAGACAAATGCAGGATAACAGCAAACATAAAGTTTCTGTTTGTCATTTTAGTGCCATTTGTCTGAGTTCCTCAAAACCCGCTTTTATCATCAAATATTTTTAAGGTCTTCCAACATGTCTTCTAAAAATCAATTTGTAGAACTTAATGTATATAACAGAGGGCAGTGATTGAACTTGCAGCCAGATTCCACACCCCAGCCTCCTAAACAAAAAGTGATTATCGAGGATGGCTCACTTTTTCTTTAAAAGACCAGATAGTAAGCATTTTCTGTTTTGCAGTCTGTATGGTCTCTGTCATGATAGTCCAGAAGTATCCTTAACTGCCTACTATGATCACAATTTCCCTTAAAAAAAAAGAAAAAGAAGTGTGTGTGTGTGTGTGTGTGTGTGTACAGCCAGGTATGGTAAATGATTTGAAAGTATATAAACCAAGTAGCAACAGCTTTTACCTCAGGAGCGGGCGGGTGTGTGTGTGTGTGTGTGTGTGTGTGTGTGTGTGTGCTTCACTTCTATAATATTTTCATTCAAGTAATTTGAAATCTCTTAAAGTAATGGTTAAAGAGCCTCGAGGCACTCTTCTATTCCTCTTACCTTCCATTGACAACTCATTCTTCATGCATGCGTTGAAGTGTCTTTGCTATGAGAAAAAAAGCAAATGCTTCTTGGTAGAAATAGAAGCCCCTATATGTAGAGTTGCTAGGTGTAGAAAATAACACGAGATGCCCCAATAAATGTGGAATTCAGGTAAACAACACAGGACTATTGTTTCTCTGGACTTCAAATTTAACTGGGCTTCCTGCATGTTTTCCCATTCCCTCCTTGGAGGACCATGGGGCTTACTGTGTTGATATGCAAAACACTTTGGGAACCTTCTCTGTGTTTGCCACTGTGTATGTAAATGTGTCCACTGAGTTCACCTTGGCATGATGGCCTGCCTGCTTGGGCTCTCTGGCAGGTGGAACTGCACCTGCAGCTGCATGTCCCCCAGGTCGGTCACTATGTGGTCATGCTGGAGTACGCCACAGAGGCAGACGGGCTGTTCGTGGTTGATGTCAGTGTGAGGAGTTCTGGGCTCAACCTGGCCGGCCAGGTGAAGGTGTACAGCTGCAAGTACAGGTAACTGCCTCAGAATGCCTCTGTAAGGGACAGACAGGAAGTCGGCCTTAGCACTCTGCTTTTTTACTTGTGTTGGAATCTTGTTCCCTTTTTGAGGCGGATCGGAGAATTAATTATCCGAGTCCTCTCTGAGCATGGACTTGAAAATAATGTATTTCTTTTTAAAATCTGCATGCTGTACTTAGCAGTTTGTTTTAGATTCACATGGAGATACATAGCTTCTGTTTGATTCGCTAGCCCTTGGGTGTGGTGGCATGAACTTGATTTTCTCACCTTAAAGTCTGTGTTACATACATGGGAGCCTGGCACAGGGGACTGACTCGCCTCGCAGCAGCATTAGGAGGGGCACATCTGCCTTCTCTCACCTTCAGAACCGGGGAAAATGGTCTTTGATGATCATCAAGTGTAAAAACAAGTCACAAAGGCCTTTATGTTTGCCCCAGTGAAGGTCTTCCTGTCTGAAAGTACTAATTGAGAAGGGTTTGATAAAATGTTTTTTATTGTGTAATATTTCAAGCACATGCTGTAATGAATGAAGCAGCACAGGGCTGTTTCCACATGGGGTTGAGTGCCTAATAAAAGGCACTGGAGCACGGAGAGTAGTACACGTACCCAGTTCTTGGCCCACACCTTGAGGATCACAGCACCTCCACTTTCATGTGGCTTTCTGTCAAATCTAGTACATCTTGAAGTAGTTGAACATCTTCTCTGATGAGAAAATGGAAGAACTTTAGCAAAGAATACCTAACACTTGATAGCCTAGAAGGGAAACTTCAAAGATTAGATGAAATGGCTATTGAGTTAACGTTATGTCCAGAGAAACTCTAAAAATGCAGCTGCGAAGGCTTTACTCTGGATTGAATTTGAAAACACCAAAAGAATACATAGATAATTCTATGTGGATTTTCTTTCCTTTTTTTTTTTTTTTTTTTTTTTGGTTTTGTTTCCGTGATGGTGGTGCTGGAGATTGAACTCATGGCGTTGTGTGCACTAGACAAGTGCTGTACCACTGAGCTGCATCCCCAACTCTGTATTTGGATTTTGAGCAGGAACATGAGATGAGCCAAAAAAAAACTTCTCCAGGATGTTTTGTTATTATCTGAAAATGCAAATTGCATCTCTAGGTGATATTACTACCACGAGAATGTGTGGTCTCTGATGGGAAGCCACTGTGTCACCTGAGTGGCTTAATTCCTGTTTCACAGCCAAAGTAGAGATAGTTAAGGAGACAGGAGGAAATGCTCACAGTGACCCTGGTGATCCCAAATCATCTCAGAAGGACTCTGAAAGGAGGGTTCCAAAGCCAGCCTTCCAGGATTCCTTGAGAGTTGTTTGATGACATTTGCCAGAATGGACTTAGTGAGGGAGAGGATCATGACTTTCTGATGATCATTTGACTCTACCCACAATAACCCCAAAGTTTGTCTTACAAATGTCTACCATTAGAATTCCAGGACAGTGATTGCATGAGATTAGAAATAGTTGCTTTATATTTTGCTGCTTCCAAGAAAGTCAATGTATTTTTTTCACTTGGTTAAAATATTTTCGTTTACTCCAACTCCTCTATCATGTGGGCAAGTGAATAGGCTACAAGTATAAATGTCCAGAAATATGGTGCTGTTGGAAATATCTGACTCATAAAAACCTCAGATGACAGGCCCATTCGACATAGCAGTGTCTCTTGCTGGGGGATGAACTTTCCCCAGCATTTCTCAAGTGAATTCAAACTATCTTGCTAGTGCAACAGTGATGCTCACCACCTTTCAAAATCGTGCTGTACTAAATCAAGTCCACTCTCCTCAGACCCTTTATTACCATTAATCTCTTTCTTAGATTTGAATAACGGTTAAGGATAAAACTAAATTTAAGTGAGTCACATACATGCTTCACTCCCAGGATTATGCCTTACTCCAAAAGGAATGTGATTTAATTCATCCACATACACAAAGGAAGTGACTACTAAGCTCCTAATATATTCAGAAACTCTGCTTAGCTCTTTGTATACTTTATATCATTTTATCCTCACCAACAAAGTTCCTGACAGCTTGCCCCACCCAACCCAGGGCCTTCACACTGAGCTACATCCCTAGTCCTTTTATATTAATTTTTTAAAATTTTGAGACAAGATCTTACTGAGTTGACAAGTTGCCCAGCTTTGGCTTGAACTTGCAGAAAAATCAGAAATGTTACTCAAAAATACTTTCTTTATGGGTTTAACTATTAGAATATAATGCTTTGGTGCAAAGCTAGGGCCTTCCTGAACTCAGTAGCTCACCCAGTGAGGTGATGGGAAGGGTGAAGTGTTAGAGATGAGCAAGAAGGAGAGGCAGACTGAGCCTGAAGGCAAAGTCTGGGCTTCCCTGGTATTGACGAAGGCCAACCACACATACTGGCTGGGTGTGGGGTGGACACTGATGGGTAAATTTGATTGAAAATGGTTCCAAACATATCAGTTCCATTTCAAGAAGGCTATATGAAACCTATCAAGAAGCTCTTTGTCCTAGTAACTAAACCAAGTATTCCAGTAAGCTGGGTAGAAGAGGTAAATATGGCTTTTAGCCCTCAGAGGTATAGCAGTGGCTACAGTGGGACTTTTTTTCCCCCACAGATAGTTTGAGCTGTATCTTTGTGTTGCCTTGACAGAATATGATATACTGGATAATTTATAAGGAAAAGAAGTTTATTGCTTTGGGAGTAAGCTCAGTGACAGAACACTTGTCTGGGGTGTGCAAGGCCTTGGGTTTCATCCCTTGCACATCCGAAAAAAGAACATTTATTTCTCATGGCCTGGCCCCTCATGAAGTCTCAGAGCATGGAGCTTGCTTCTGGAAGAATCCTCAGTGCTGTGTCACCAACAGCGGGAATTGGAGGGGCAAGAGCACACGTGCGTGACAGAGCCCATTTTTATAATAAAATCACTCCCATCATCCCTTTGTGGTGGCAAAGCCCCCGTGCCCTGATCACTTCTTAAAGGTCACAGTGGCAGTGACATTTCAAAATGAGTTTCGGAGGGGATATTCAAACCTTAGCAAGCTGCATTCCTCTTCAACTGGCCTTGCAGGAAAAAGAAATCAGTATTATTCATCTATATTAACAGAAAAACTAAAGAACAACCTGCCGCCTGTAGAGAGGGGCACGATGAGGGAGACTCCGGGAGGTGGGCTGAGGAGAGTCTGTCCCCTTTTGCAGTGTTCCCTGCCGGAGCATCGTGATTGACAACAGGACTCGTGTTGCCGTGTATGAGCTGTTAGCGGATGCGGATATTCAGCTCAAGGTGCACAAGGCCCGGCTCCTTCTGGTATGTCCCTCCTTTGCCCGTTTGACTTGGCAGCATTTTGATATCTATAGTTTTTAAAGGCTTACTAAATTTTCGTTAGGATTGCATTATATCTATAAAATAAACCTGTGAAGAATTGCCAGTTTAATGTTTATTTTCGCCATGTGCAACCTGACTTGCTTCTTTATTTATTTGACAGTTTTTATGCCACCTACTAAATTCAGTCATCAAATATGAACATATCTCGCAAAATTCCATGTCATTAGTTTTGATTCGCAACTGAAATAATCTTTTGTCATTATATTTCCTACTTGATTATTATTACCAAATAATAGAAATGCCACTGGTTATTGTGTGTTTTTCCCCATTTTATTATCCTATTTAGCTTCTTGGAAAATGTTATTAAACTTTTAAAGTTACAATCAGCTAGTTAAATAACAGTCTTTTGAAAAAGAGTATTATTCAACTTATTGGATATATTGTCTTAAGAGTTAAAGTTGCAGGCTGGGATAGCTCAGTGGTAGAGTTTGCCTAGCATGTATAAGGCCCTGAGTTTGATCCCTAGCACCAAAAAAGAAAAAGAAAAAAAGAGAAAAGAAAAAAAGGGTTAAAGTAATATTGGGGAAAGAGATTAAATGATTAAGAGATTAATGATACAACCTGGACATTGAGAGTTATAGTGAACAGACAATGGAGTCGATTTAGGAAGATGGGCCAGTTTTATAATACATATCTTAAGGGAACTTAAGATTATCTAAGTATGAGCAACTTCCTGTCATTGCTAATGTCAAGCATGTATCACACCCTGGGAAATGCCAGGCCTGTCTATATGAATGTGCATTCAGAATTTGTGCCTGACAGTGTTAAAAAAAAAAAAAAACCTTGGAGCTTAAGAAGTAGCTGAAGTTCCATTTTTAAACAATTATTATAAAATTATAGCTTTCTTTTTAGCACAATGATCCAAGTGAATCTAACCTCTTCATCTTTGGAAATTATCCTGGAACATAGCCTTTAAGTATAGGTTTGACCTTGTTGAGATACCTTCCTGTCATTCGAGGTGAAAGCTGACGAGATTAGCAGCTCCAAGGGGAAAGGTACATTCCAACTTGGTCCTACTATCTCAGAGATGTTCAGTAAAAAATTTATTGTCACTGAATAGCTATGTAATCAGGTCAGTGATACAGTTGTGATTCAAGTGAAATATGTAAGGGCACTATGGTATGTGTTGAAATTAGAATATTACAATAAAAGACACAATGGCACGAATCTTTCTCAAAATCTTCCCCTCACCTCCTCATTCTAGCCACTTTCTGAAACAGAGCTGAAAGTGAGTTTTTGTGAGTTTTTGCAGGGTACGTTTAAAAACACAGTGAATGTTGCTGCTGAGCACCGTCCAGCTGGAGGCTCGTAAGACATTACGGCACCCCATCCATGTCATTCACCAGACCTGGCCCTTCGTGGTTTCTGGCTCTTTCCCAAAGTCAAACTTAACACGATAGGTAAATGCTTTGAGCCAATTCAGGACACTGAGGCAGCCACAGCAACACAACTAGAGGTGCTCGTGAAAGAGTACTTCCAGAACTGCCTCAGAAAGTGGCGTCAATGATAAGTGTGTTTAAAGCAAGAGGAGGGGGAGTATTTAGAGGGAGATTAATGGCAGTGTGTCTTTTACTACAAGAGATTTAAAAAAAATTTAAACATTCACAGCATGTTTTGCTCATGTGTTATTCTGATACATTAATTCATTTCTTGTGTGATGTGGAAACTAACTCTGAACAGACACTTTAGCAGAGTCCGAGTGTAATTGAAGCATAATCCATCTTTCTTGAGAAGGATTCTTCCAGGAGCAGCCTCTCAGAACAGCAGGTCCTCCGGCCACCCACCAGGTTTCTACTTTTCTAAGTAATGGCTGTTAGGAGAACACCATGCAATAGAGAAAAAGGAGGCACTGAAAGTCACAGAAATGTATTGTCTTTGCAGTTTTTTGTTCTCAGTTTTATTGAGAAAGTCATTCCAACAGCCAAAAAGAAATTTTTTAAAAAAGGAAAAGCAAATGATTCCAATAGCATTTTAAAGAGTGATCATTCCATAACAATAAAGAGGATTTGTTGCCCCAATCATGTCCTAGGGCTTGGCCTCATTTGTTTACTACTTCAGAATAATGATGATATTTTTTCTGGATGAATTTTTATTTAATAATATTTTTAAAATGTATTTAACCATGCCATTGTTTTCACTGATCACTGTAACATGGCCTTTGTGTGTTGGGTTTGCTCAATAGCATCAGATTTGTATCATTCCCATTGAGGAGTTCTCAGCTGAGTACCTGAGGCCTCAAGTCCACTGTATTGCCAGCTATGGGCCGTTTGTCAACCAAAGGTAATACTTATTTGTCCCTTTTCCCCTCTGAGTGCCCTGAACGATGCTTACATGGCTGAAACATTCAAACACAGGTTACAGAACCCTTAGCTAAAATTCTTAGAATCAGAAAGGCCTCAAATTTCACATTTTGTGAAAGAAATTTTGCAATATTTGTATATGTATGATGAAATATCTCAGGGATGGGATCTGATTCTAAAAACAATATTCATTTGTGTCTTACATGTTGTACTTGGTATCCATAAACTGAGGGTGATTTTATATAATATTTTTATTGGGTCCATGTTCTGTGACCTGTCACATGAAGTCAGGTGAACATGGAATTTTCTTCTTGGGGCAAATTACCTGGTGCCTAACAGGTTTCAGCTTTTGGATCAGGGATGCCCAATCTGTACTTAACTATAGAAATGGTCATAGGTCAAGGTATTAACGTCCTGTGATCGATGTTAAATAAAAGAGAAACCAACTAAATCATTTCTCTCAGCAGCCAGTTTTTCTAAGATGCCACAATATCTGGGTGCAGACATAGTATAGCAGCTAAAGAAATGTTTTAAGTCCAGCCACACTGGGCAGCCTGTTTTCTATTTTGGGCCTTCACTTTGTTCCAATCCTTTAATCTCTGTGTCTGAGACTCTTCACTTAAAAAAAAAAACCCCACAGAAATAGTGAACTATCTCACAACTATGCAATTAGAATTACCTAACTAATGCTTAAATGTTGTTTTAATAGGGTTGTGTTTCATATATCTACTAATAATTTTTAGACACAGTCATGAAATCTTCTGTGCATGGTTAGGACCATGGAAACCACCAAGACAGTGCAGATGTGGCTGTGCCTAAAGAAATAGTGTGTACTCATTTGTCCTTTGTTACATCAGCCTTCCTAGAGAGAGGCAAATCATGTTTCCGTGCATTCATCTCATTTTAAATAATTATTTGTATTTTGGAAAAGAGAAGTTATAAGTAGTTTCAATCTAGTTTATTTTACTTCAAAATTAAGGTTTTCTAGATCTGAGAGTATAGTTGAGTGGTGGAACAGTCGCTTAGCTTATGGGACCAGCCGTAGTAGCCTGACTTTTTCAGCCCCAATGTAACAAATTTGCTGGGCCCAGCAGTTGGCCAACCAATAAGGACAACCCTGACCCCCCGTGGGGAACCTGTCTCCCTTTACTGCCCACCTGCCTGCTCTCCCAACCTACCATACAGCCCAACTTTGTTCTCTTCTGGCCGATCCCTGACCTTCATGTTGATTTGTTGACCCATACTAAATAAAAACCCTTTCGCCTCATAATTGGTACCTTACACTTGGACTTCCTACCCTGCCGTAAGGTCATGGGGTGATAAACTTTCATTCAATATTCTCTTGCTGCTGGTCATATTTTTGGTCCCACCTGGCTCCTTCTTTGACCTACCACCCTGTACTGTCAAAACAGAACAAAATAAAATTCGTATTTTTTTCCATTTTAGCTGATGATGCTGAGCAGGCAGCAAGAATAACCTTGGCCATAGACTGTACTGACTGTTGCTGTATAAAATCTCCTATGGGCTGGAAGAGTAGCTCAGTGGCAAAGCATTGCCCAGTGTGTGTGAGGCCCTGGAATTAAGTCCTGACACTTCATATATCATGAAACAAACATAAATAATTCATAATAAAATATACCCAGAGTTTTCTGGGTTCCCCAGCACAAAAACCCTTCCATGGTCCCTCTGTCGTATGTTCAAATTCTCTTTGCTGCCAGGCAGCTCTGCAGAGTTTTGTTATTATGAAATATATGTTTTAAATATTATGTTTTTCAGTGCTACCTGTGTCTCCCTGGCCTATGAGACTCCTCCTACAGCCTTAATTTTAGATGTTCCTAATGGGCAGCCTTCCCCTCTCCTGCCCCAGGGATTTTCCCCTTCCGAAGATGTTATTCCTGGACTCACCTTGCAGGCACCACAGGTAGGATTTCCCCCAGGGGGGCTGTTTCTAGACCTCTGGTTCTGAAAGTGTGGCCCCACCCAAACAGCACTCAGGGCATCTAATACTCTCTTGGAAATACCTATTCGTGGGCTCCACCCTAGACCTCCTGCATCAGAAGCTCAGCGATTTGTGCTTTAGCAAACGCTCTGGGTGATCCGTTGTTAGGATTTCTATTCTCCACTGTGGAGAATCCCAGAACTGCAGGGTCTGGTTAAAACTCCACGCGATCATCCAGGCTGTGGTACTCTTCCCTCTTGACCTCTGTTACACTCACTTCGCACTTTGTCATGGCCCATGTTGACATATTTTCATGGGCTTTTGCTGTTTGGCATTGTTGCGTTTATTATTTTTCTTTCCAGGTTAATTGTTAGGACTCCCAGAATAGCTGCTGTGGCAGGTAAACTTTTATGTGTCTCCCTTGTACCAGCACAGAGCCTTGCAGGTAGGAAATTGCCAATACATGTTTATTTATTAATCATCCAGAGTGTGGAGATGAACTATAACCAGTTTGTGTGGTTTTTCACCATAAGCTATAAAAATCATAAGACTTGTAAAATTTTGGACTATGGAAATATACTTAGCATTCTGATATTATGAAGTCTTTGTCAACACAAATTCGGCTGTGTTTATTTATGTAGCAAAAGTTTGGAAATCAATAGAGATTAACATAGAACAAGGATCCCATAGAAGAAAGGTAGCCTGGTAATAAAAAAGTGAGTTGAAATTAAGACAACAGATTTTTTTTTTTTTTTGCCTTGGCTTTTCAATAAAATAGCAGGTGATCGTTAGCAAGTTAATTACCCTCCCTGAGTTGGACCTCTTCCCTGAAAAGATGAGGATAATCTTGCATTGTGCTGTTGCTGCCGGAGCTTTTGAGGGTTAAATGACTGCGGCATACTTGGTGAAGTTTTTTGGGGAAAGCAGGGCTCACAATGATGCTTCAGCAAAGGGAGGCATGTAGAGCTGGGTTCTATTAAGGTGGGTGGGATGGGGTACAGTCCAGAGTGAGGTCTCCTTCTCCCATCAACTGGGATGGCTGTGATTTGGAGTTTCTGCCTATGCCAAGGGAAGGAGTGTGGCCACATCTGGAGAAGGCCTTGTGCTGTGCCTTAACATGACAGAAGGCAGCACATGGCAGGCCCTCACCAGATGTGGCCACCTGGCCTTGGATTTTCTAGCTTTTCTGAGTATGAGGCAAAAGGCACAAGGAATAATGGGATTTGAAACCTTTCAGTGGTGTGACATCAAGAACGGTCAGACTGCTTATCTCATAGGTGATGAGTCCTACTCTGTGGTTGGACATTCTTATGAAGCCTTTTGGCAAACCTGTTGTGCATTTCTGTCTGGTGCATCGTCAGGCACATGCCTGCTGGGTTGTGTGTCCAGCTTCGATAAGTTCTGCCTAAGAGTTCTCCGAGATGATTTACCAAATTATATTCCCTCTGACAAAACATATGGTTGCACCACTATTTCTTTGTCCATTCTGTAGATAAGAGACATTTGGTTTGCTTCCAGCTTTTGTAATTACAGATGAAGATGCTGCAGACATTCACATGAAAGTGTCTGTGGGAATAGAAGTAGTCATTTTACTGGAGTTGTTTCACCTACCTAGGTAGTTTCATTTTGAACTTCTTTTGATTAACTTTTGCTGTAAGAGGGTGCCTGAAATTTGAGTAATTTATGAAGAGAAGAAGTTTACTTGGTTCTTGGTTCTGGAGGATGGGAGGGTCAAGTTTGGGTGACCCCATCTGCTGAAGGGCTCATACCTTCATAACATAACAGAAGCCACCACACAGCAGGAGCAGTTGTGACAGTGGCAAGTGACACCTGCAGAAGAGAGAAGAGAACAAAAACGGGCCCGTGCTCTATAACAACCCACCGTCACAGCACCCGATTCCACCCTATGAGAGCAAACCCTCGCTGCTGCAGGATGGACTCAGTCTGCTCACGGTGGCTGTGCCCATAAGCTGAACTGCTCCCACTGGGCCCCATGTCCCAACACTGCCACGTTGAAGAGTTGAGGCTCCACAGGAGCTTTGGTTGCAACAAAACATACTGTTGCAGATCCTAGATATTCTAATTATTTGTCATTGCTCTTCAGCTAGAGGATTTCCTTTTTTTCATCTTCCTTTTTCCCTCTCAGATCCAAGTGACCCTGAGAGGAGTCGTACCGCACCTGGGCCGTTACGTCCTTGTCATCCATTTCCATCAAGCATTGGAGCCATCATTTTCTGCACAGGTGTTCGTGGATGGAGGGCAACCGCGGTCAGGTGAGCTGCTGTGAGCAGGCCCCTGTGCTGCGTACCTGGCAGTGTCCTGCCTGTTGTATGACAACAACTCTCCTCTGCCTGCCCAGGTTCCTTCCGGGCCTCCTTTTGTCCCCATGTGCTTGGCTGCCGGGACCAAGTGATCTCAGACAACCAGATTGAGTTTGACATCTCCCAGCCCGCGGTGGCTGTGACTGTGAAGGTTCCGGAAGGAAGGTCCTTGGTATTGGTGCGTTCTGCGGGTCCCTTAGCTTGCTTCTCACCTGGCTGCCCCTCGATCTGCTGCTCTGTCTCTCTCTGGCTCATGGCAATGATTTCTCCATGGAGTTGAAATCATATTTGTGGACAGATGTTGACTTTTTCCAGCTTTTACCCCAGAAGAAAAAAAAATGTGACAGTTAAAATCAGGGACAGAGAAATAATGGTGAGCAAGCCTCTCCCCTGCCCACCAGACCCTGATTTGCCTTTGTCTGGCTGGTCTTTCTCCGCAGCACTCTGCACTCTTCCCTTTCCCCCCTTTTTTGGTGCTTCCTGTCCTCCTTTTTTGGTGGATCTCTTTCCTCATCATCCCTGTAGCTGCGGGTCCCACAGGTTTCACGCTGAGCCCTCGCTATCAGTTTTCTTTGAATAATGTCAGTGTGCTTGTTGATTCTTCGCCACTTCTCCAAATTCATTCCTGAACTTCTCTGAGCTCCAGGCCTGTTGTGTGACCACCTACTGCATATGCCCAAAGCCAGAGGCCTCGCTAACCCTTCAGCCCCGGCTGGCTTCCTGCTCAGCTCAACACGTCCTCCACTGTACGTTATGATGAATGATGGAGTTGTGGCCTCTCCAGTGCTCAGAGTCATGAGGACTCCCCCTGCCCACACGCTGTCAATCACACTTGGTCATTATGCCATTCTTGGTCACATCCATTCTCTTGTAGTCCTGGTGCCCTTGTAGGCTGCGTGCTCTCTGATGTGGATGGCATAGGTCCTCCTATGTGGTCTGCCTCTGTTTTACCTCGTTCCTGCCCAATCTTGCAAGCTCCAAATATGCCGTTTCCTTTCATGCCACTAGGCTTTCTCACATTGTTCCCTCAAAATACTGTCCCTTGCTTTCGACATACTTGTCTCACCATTCTTGCACTTTCGGAGGCAGTTCTGGAATCCACCTTCCACAGGTTTCCTTAGGTGCACTGCTCTAGCTGCCTCGGTATCTGAATCAATTCAAAACATCTACCTCTCATGGTCACTTTGACTTTGGGGATGAGCTAGATGTCTCATGTGCCAGCTCCACTGAATAAGGTAGTAGATGGGGATACACTGTAATTTTTTGTTTTTTGAAACAGGGTCATGCTCTGTAGTCCAGACTGATCCTAAACACACTGTGTAGCCCAGGCTGGCCCCGTGATGTTTTTATTTGATATAAATTGCTGTTAATTTGAGGGCAGCATGGGGTACAACATGAGTTTAGGACCAGCCTGGTCTGCAGAGCAAGACTGTGTCTAAATAAAGAAATAAATATTAAAAGATAGACTGCTGTTACGTTTTGAATTGATTCAGAACATCAAGGCAACTGTGAAAAGACACACACACAAAAAAAAAGACTTCCAGGACTAGACAAATGGCACAGTAGTTAGCGTGCTTACCTAGCAAGTACGATGCTCTCAGTTTGAGTCCCCAGCAGCATATAAACTGGGCGTGTTAGAGACAGGAGGATTGCCGTGAGTACAGGGCTAGCCTGGACTACATAGTAAGTTCTTGACTAGCTTGGACTACAGAGTGAGACCTTATCTCAGAAAGCAGCAGCAGCAGCAGCAGTAGAAGAAGACTTCCAGAACTGCATCAGAAGCAGCAGGAACAATGGGATAAGAATGGGATAAGTGCACGTGAAGTGAGGGGTGTGTCTTGGAGGGACTTAAGGCATCGTGTCTCTTACCATCGTACATTTAAAAAATTATTATCTAAGCAGTCACCATAATTTTCTGATCATACCTTATAATTTGATCGGCAACTGCAAAAACAAGAACTATAATTATTCACGATGAAGTGCTAAGTAAACTTCTGGGGCAGCCATGGTGTTAGGTTCCATGGTAGTTCTGTCATATCTGTTTGCTTACCTTTAAAAATACAGAACAATCCCTGGAGATCCGGGAGCATCCCAGGCCTGTGTTGCAAGGGGCACATGGCCTTTCTAATAGCCCTTACTCATCCCTCAAGATCCCCTGACCCAGCCAGTGCTCCTAGCCCCTGGTCCCCAGAGCAAGTGTTCCTAGGGGTCTGCCCAGGGCTCGCTGTTTTCTAGCAATGTGGATTGATCCTCTATCCCTGCCTTAGTTTTGCTCTTGTGATTCTGTTTTGATAAGTCCCATTTCCCTTGGTTGTGGGTGGAACAACAAAGGACCTGCTTTTAGCCAGGTGGAGAGCAATAGGAAGGTGTATCCCATTGTTGCAAATCCAAACAGACATTGTTTTTGTTTTGTTTTCAGTTTCGAGTTCTAGTGGTGCCTGCAGAGAATTACGACTACCAAATACTTCACAAAAAATCAGTGGACAAGTCTTTTGAGTTTATCACCAATTGTGGAGGAAACAGCTTTTATATTGAGTAAGTATCACTTTGTGGAAAGGTCCTGGCTTACGTAAGGGCACATTCACACTCCTGGCTAGAGAGGGAGAGGAAGGCTCTGGGTCAACCCCCTTCCTCCTACCACCCAAAGGAGCAGTAGTGGTGGTGTTCTTCCTCTACATCCACTGCTCTATAACAGACCTCACCATGCACTGTGCGGGTAAGGTGACCAGGTTTGCCCTTTGAGCCACTTAGGGAGGCCTCCTTTTTTTTTTTTTTTGCAACTTCTTCTTTTCTTTAAATTTGAGATAGGGTCTTGCTCTGTAGTCCAGACAGGCTCCAAACTTACTATATAGCTGGCCTCAATCTCACAGCAGTCCTCCTGTCTCAGCCCCCTAAGTGCTGGGATTACAGGCATGCACCACTACACCCATCTAGTATGCAGTGCTGGGAATCAGACTCAGGACCTTGTGCTTGCTAGCCTTGCGCCCTACCCTCTGTGCCATTCCTCCAGCCCCAGTGACGTCCTTTTGCCATTGCAGATTTCTAAAAGATCTCCCAAAGAGTATCGTCCACTGAGAAGTGCATCAGTCCTGATCCGCTCTTGCCTGTGCTGTTGCACTGAGTGGGGAGTGTCAGAGCTGTGCCTTCCTACATCTCTGAGTGCTGGCAGCAGGAGAACCCAAATATGAGCTCTTCTGTGGATCCCAGTGCTCAGTGTAGTTTCCCAACAGCCCCAGAGGCCCTGGAGACAGATGCCTTCTATACAGTGATTAAAAGCAAAGGCTCTGAAGCCAAGTAGCTATGGATCTAGATGACTCCTCAGCTACTTCACACTGTCATCTGCAGGAATGTTGCTTAATTTCTAGGAGCCTTAGTCTCCTTGTCTGCAAAATGGGGTTGAGGCCCAGTTGGCTGGGTGGCTGTGGGGTGAAGTGAGATTAGGTACAGCGTCTTGCACACGTCCTTCAGTAGGTGTTGGTAATTTTCCTCTCCTTTCTCCTTGTTATCTTTTTATTATTTTCTTTTTCTTTTTAAGTTCTAAGCAATTTTTTAATTCAAATTTTAAGGGAAAAAGCTCTCGGTGCAGTTATCTTCATCTATTGGACACTACAGATAGAAAACTTAGTTAAGTATTATCATACTATTTCTATAGCCAAAGTATTTTAGATGCCTAATGCATAACAATAGCTAGCAGACAAATGCAATGAATTTTAGATTTTACTTATGGTATCTTTGAATGAGACCCCATCCTCAGTCTACTAGATTAATTTTTCCTAGCTAAAAATTGATTACTTTATCTCCTTGTCTGGGGATTGGAAAATAAATCAGTAAGTTAAGGTAAAAGAACTGTGAACAAAGATCCATTATTTTGTTCCAAATACGTGAGACCTCTCCTTAGGGAAGTAAAGACCCCAAGGCTTCCACTGCACTTTTATTTGAATGTTAGTATTTGGGACAATTGTCTAAAAGGGCTGGTATTTCCCAGTTTAATATGAGATAATAAAACAAACAACAAAACAGTGTTTGGGATTTCACCCTTATCATCAAGACTCACTGCCTCCCATCATCAATATTGATTGAGCTTTTACCATGTACTAGGCACAATAAGACATGCAGAAGACATTGTCCCTGCTCATGAGGAGCTTGCATGCTAAGAGGAAAATATAAATACACTTCTTTTATTTATTTTTTACATTAGTTAATTTGTCTTCTTTTTCCCATTTTATTGATATGTATAAGTGCAAAATTTAAAGTTTACAATGAAGTTGAGCATTTTGTGCACATACATATCTTGTCAAGGTGACGAGGACTTTCCCACTCTCCTTTGGTCCCTCCCTCTACCCACACTGGCCCCTGGTTCACTTTGTTTTTCACTTTAAGTTCCATGAGATAGTTGTGATCTGGGTGTCTCATATCAGAGAGACCATTTGATGTTTCACCTTTTGCTTCTGACTCACTTCACTAACTATGTTGTTCTCAAGTTTCTTCCATTTGCCTGCAAAAGCCTCCAAGCTGTTGGACTTTACCGATAGATAGTATTCCATTGTGTATAAATATCACAGTTTGTGTATCCACTGGTCTGTTGATGGGTATTTTGATGACTTCCATATAAAACTCCACTATGAAGCTCTTGGAAATAATAAAAAAAAATTAGCCAAACCACAGGCTACAAAATTAACACTAAAAAACCAATAGCTTTTCTCTATACTAACAATGAACTTATTGAGCAAGAACTCAGAAAAACAATTCCATTCTCAATAGCTCAGCAAAAAATTTAATACCTAGGAGTATACCTAACCAAGGAAGTGAAGGACATATATAAAGAAAACTACATTACATTGAAGAAAGAAGTTATGGGGACATTAGAAAATGGAAAGGTATCCCCTGCTCTTGGATAGGCAAAATAAACATAGTCAAAACGACTATACCACTGAAACTGGTAGATTCAATGCAGTTCCCATCAAAATACCTACAAATTTCTTCAAAGAACTTGAAACAACAATTCTTAAATTCATATGGAACCAAAAGAGACCAAGAATAGCCAGAACAATCCTGAGCAACAAGACCAAGACAGGAGGCATTACAGTTCCAGAGATCACGCTGTATCTAAAGCAAGAGTTGTAAAAACAATTTGGTACTGGCACAAAAACAGACAGATAGATGAGTGGAACAGAATTGAAGATGCAGAGACAAACCCAAATACCCTCAATTACTTAATCTTCGACAAAGGGGCCAAATGCATACACTGGAAAAAGAACAGCCTGTTCAACAAACGGTGCTGTGAAAACTGGACATCCACATTCAGGAGAATGAATCTAGTCACACACCTATCACCATGCACCAAAATCAAATCAAAGTGGATCAAAGACCTAGACATTAAAAGTGAAACACTAAACCTTCTAGAAGACAAATTAGGCACGTATTTAAAAGATATAGGCATAGGCAAAGACTGTCTTAATAAGACACCAAAAGCAAAGAAATTGTCCCCATTATTAATAATTAAGATCATGTCAAATTAAAGTTTCTGCACAGCAAAGGAAATTATCAACATTGTGAAAAGAGACCCAACAGACTGGAAAATAATATTCACCACCAGCATCTCAGATAGGAAGCTCATAACTAGAATATACAGGGAGCTGAAGAAAAGTAAGCCTACCAAAATAAAGTATCCTATTGAAAAGTGGGCAAATGAAATGAAGAGGCAGTTCACTCACGAAGAAGTACAAGGAGCCAATAGGTACATGAAAAGATGTTCAACATCCCTGGCCATAAGAGAAATGCAAATCAAAACAATGCTAAGATACCATCTCACTCCAGAGAGAATAGCCTATATCTACAAATCAAATAGTGATCAGTGCTGGCAAGGCTGCGGGGTGGGGGGGTTGGGGGGGGAAAGGAACCCTCCTGCATTGCTGATGGGAATGTAAATTCGTACAACCACTCTGGAAAGCAGTATGGAGAGCTCTCAAAAGACTAGAAATAAATATTCCCTTCAATCCAGCGACACCCCTCCCTGGAATATTTCCAAAAGAGGTCAAAACAACACATAACAGAGGTACATGTATACCCATGTTCATAGCAGCACAACTAACAATAGCTAAAATACATCTCTTTTAAAATGGCATTTTTGTTTGGTGTTTTCTGTAAAGTACTGAGGAAATATTCTGTAGGGTGAGCTTTGGGTATAACTTAGTCCCATCATTATTTAGAGAGAAAAGAAGGGTTTAAAGGCAGATAATGATGAACCATTCGGGATAGGAAGGGTTTACAGGGAGACAAACACAGTGTCATCAAGTAGGGAGAGTTGTACTGTGGCGAAGAGTAGGAGGAAACTAGTTCGTGGGTTGCAAGGAAAGGAAGTGGGGGATCTCAGACATTGAGTGGACCCAGAAAGATCATGCAGTCTTTTCCCAAGCACGTGGCTACCAAGTAAAAATGGTTGGTAACAAGACAGAAGGCTAAAAAAGGAAGGTAATCTTGTGCACCCGACAGGCAGAACAAAGGATCAAAATCGACAGCAGGTTAAAAAGAGTATTAAGAAGTTCTTAAAAACCAAAAGTGATTTGGAAGCCCAACATTTACAGGTAATGTTACCCAATAGTCATGATGGGCTGAGAACATTGTGACTTCCTAAGTTAGAAAATGCCAGGTACCAAAAGTTCGAATAGAGCACATAACTTTTTTCTAATCGATCTCCCCCTCTCCCAGAAAAACAAAACAACTTTTTCATTTTTTATTTTTTTGAGGGAAGAGGAAGAGTACGGGATATAGTTGGGAATGGTAGCTTTACTAGTAATAATTTTGTTATGATAAACTTTGCATTTAAAATTCGTAATAGCTCATTAGCTACCACAAGGGATTAAGTAATAAATTTCTAAGTATGTACAATTTCCTCTGGAGAAGTCCAAAACCAAAAGACTAATTTACATGAAAAACTTCAGAGAAAGTAGTTGAAAAGTTCATGCATGAAACTTCTATTCTAGGTATATGAACGTAATACCTTTGTTCTTAACAATTATGCTTGAGTTGTTCATGAAAACTTCATTAAGACATTAAACGAAGTTAGTCATCATCTCAGGTTATTTCCCTGTTAACTTTTTTACAGCACATGCATGTTAGGCAAGTATCAAAAAAAAGTCACGAAAGCAGAAAAAAAAAAAACTAACAAAAGTTAAATACATGGGATTTTTTTGTTTACTGCTACTCTTGATATACACAAAGCAATGGATATCAAGCAATTCATTTTCACTGCACCTTTACTTTTACATTTGTTCTTAGGTTGCCTAAAACATTTAAATACAAATAAAATGTGGAGCATAAATAATGAAAGCAAACAGCAGGTGGCTTTACAAATAATGTAATGTGAACCGTTTCTGTCCTTTTCCCGAGTTAATAGGTCACGACTTGTCTTAAGGAACATCTCTGCAAGTGTAGTTAAGTGCACACACTGAGAACGATTACTCTGATTCCCACACATGTAGGATCCACGGGATATTTGTTTACACCACAGCCTCATAAAGTACACAATAACTACACCTGTGACTGGAACCAAAGGTCCTTTTGGTTCCCCAGCAGAACACACCAATATGTAGGCAGCTTTCTTTGCTTAGACATGGACGCAGTTTTAACACAGGCCCTTATGAAGCCACAATGTACCAAAAGTACTATGCCAAACATTTATAAATTGTATAAAAATTCCACTTTCCTCATATTGGCCACCTCAAGATGAAAACAGATAACTCCCTATATGTTAACTGGCTGTACTTCCCTAATACTAAACATAAAAACCACATGGGAAATATAGAAATTCAAATAGAAGTAACATAAACCTGTCATAAATCATAAACAAAAAACTATTTGTGGGACAGCATGGATGACAAATGATCTACTCTGTAAATTTTAGAATGAGGCAGACCAAAGTTGGAAGGCTGGTTAATTTTCCCCTCCTCCTGCCTCAGCTCCGTCTTGGGTATCCACAATGTCAAGTTCTCTCTCAGTAACTGCATTATTAGTGTGCTGCCTTTGCATGACTCTTCACTTAAAGTATTAAGTTCAGCGATGGCTTCATCCAAAGCCATCTTTGCAAGAGAGCCGGCTTTCTCTGGGGAGTTCATAATAAAACACAGAGAAGTTAAGAGCCAGACCCAATCTGATCGAATGTGTTGGTTGCATTTCCTTTTTGCTGATCTCAGAAGCTTCTTGGTATTCCTGTTGTGACTGGCCCACAGTATTTTTTTTTTGACGTCACCAGCAGTAACTTCGTCCAAGCAGTGGTAGTAGTCTCATTTCATTTTCAAATAAAAGACTTTGCTCTCTGCTTGTGAAGCACTGGGGATCAAGCATTTTTTCTAAGAGACAGTGCTTCATTGCAGATATCTCTTAGCTCTGTCTCAGTTTTCTCTCTGTATTCATGGGCCATCTGCCGCTTTTTCAGAACCTTCTGTCATTTGCTCAGTACTTGAGACAACCCTCCAAGATGACCTACGGGCTCCTACAACATTTTTGTAAGCAACTGAGAGAAGATTCCTCTCCTCATTAGATAATTCAGCTCCTTGCTTGGTTACAGACTTCATGCAGGCTGCCATATCATCGTATCACTCAGCCGACTCAGCCAGTTTGGCCTTTTGTACCAGCTCGTTTTTATCCATGATTGGATGCTCTGCTGGGCTGAGGTGAAGAGCCTTTTTATTATTTTCTACATAACTACTTCATTGAGATATAACTCACCTTCCACATAATCTGTCTGTAGTGTATTTTCTTTTTTGATTCCAAACACCCGCAGTTCCTGCTGACCATTCCTGTGCTTTGTCCTCTGCTGGCATGGATCACCACCTGGGTCCAGGTTGATGTTTCCTCCCTCTTCTTCCCGGACTCCAGTGCCCAGAGCTTCTGCTTGGTGGAGTGAATGGTAAAGGGAAGGTTGAGACATTTCTAGGCCTATGTCACATGTTTCATCATGAATTATTTTTGTCTCCACAGCCCCCAGACAGCTTCTGGATTCTGTAAGAATTCTGCTAGGTCACTGGTAGCCTTTTACCATAATGGTGCCCTGCCTTGTGAGTGCCACCCAGTTGGGGCCACCAGTCGTCACTGCAGCCCTCAGGGTGGGCAGTGTCCATGCCGGCCCAATGTCATCGGTCGGCAGTGTACCCGCTGTGCAACAGGCTACTATGGATTCCCACACTGCAAGTGTAAGTAAGCATTCCTGGGCCTCCAGGAGATTCTCAGGGGATGGTGCTTATCCAGAGTCAGAATGCACAAATCCCAAGTTGCTAGAAACTTACCAGGACAGCTTATGAAGCACAGATTCTCTTTCAGGAGACCTGGGCTGGCCCTGAGATACTGTATTTCCAACAGATATTCAGGTGACACTCCCACCCCTGGTCCACAAACCACACTCTGAGTGGCCAGGCTCATGAAGGCAAATAGTTGAGATTTCTGTGCTGTGTGACCCATGCCTTTGACAAAGCGGATGAGTCTTGAATAGCAGGGATTTCAGACAGCTCAATCTGCTTCTTGGAAGAAGCCCCTTCAGTTTTTGTATCCAAACAAAATTCAGTGGAGATGTGAGAGCCAGCATCACATTGGATGAGCAACCCTTGCACTTTAGTTTAAAAACCATCCTGGAGTGGCCCAAGGCAGAGGGTCAGTCATATTGGGCAATGGAAATGAGGATTGCAGGTGGGACTGGCCTTTGCTCAAGTGGGCAGGAACGATGCCACTGCTGACCCTGGGCTGTGAACCTGTGGTATACCAGTATGCTGTGGAGCTGCCTCGGGGAGCCAGTGAGCATCCCCTACTTGTTTATTTCTAGAACCTTCTAATGAACAGGTGGTTCCACATTGGATTGACATGTGACAGCCACTTGATGGGTTCCTTTGAGTGCCTAGCTTAGAGCCATGGTCCACATACCAAGCCTGACTGGGAACATTTGGGGTGCTTGGTCTTGGCCCCAAATCAGGCTTTCAAATCAATTGTGGTCAATAATGTTCATAAGGAAGGAAAGCAAGACACTTTTCCCGAACCCCTTGGAAGCTTCTGGAAATCCAGGTGGTGTGCAGTCTGACTGGACGTCAGGCAGCATCTAACCCTCACATGGCGTCTTCTTGTCCCCTGGCTAGCATGCAGCTGTGGCAGGCGGGTTTGTGACGAGATGACAGGGCAGTGCTTCTGCCCTCCACGCACAGTCCGGCCCCAGTGTGAGGCCTGTGAGGCACATTCCTTCAGCTTCCACCCCCTGGCTGGCTGTGAAGGCTGCAACTGTTCCAGGAGGGGCACTAGTGAGTCCGCCATGCTGGAGTGTGACCAGGATAGCGGACAGTGCAGGTGAGCCATGATGGATTCGTGTGTTGGGTTCTGCTGGGGAAAGGTGAGATGTTATCTGTTCACCTGCTGGTCATTCTAGGTAGTCCAAGAGGTGCACTGTGTTGACCTTAGGTTCCAACATTTCATCAAAGTGAATAGTGGTGAGTGAGCTAAAGGATCCCTTCAGGCTCAGGGTACCTGAGCAGAGCCTGCCTGGACTGGATCACCAGTCCCTTGATCCAGAAGAAGCCTTGACTGCTTGTTCTGGCTTACTGTCAAACTGGACTCTTCCGACCCTGGGCTTGTATGTGTACTGAGAAAAAAATGAGGGTGTGCATTGTGTTTGGAGGAGGGGGGGCAAAGCTATCGTGTCACTGTGGTATCATGTGGGGAGCACCTGTCTATTTATACATAGACCCAGGCTCCACTCTGGCATTAATGAGCCAAAGTCTGGACTCTCCAAACCTGCCGTTCTAGTTCTGGGGCTAACTGTCATCAGGGCTTGGTTGGGAGTGTGGGGACGAAGGCAGGACACCTACTAGAAGTGTGACTTCAAAGGGAGGTGCCCTTAGGGACTGTGGAGCAGCCCGGTGCACATTGGCTGAGAGACAGTGGTAAACTTCTGCTCTAGCAGAACTGAGAGGTGGATGTTCAGCAGGCTGGGCTCTGTGCTGGAAAGTCCAGACTGGAGCATGTGATCCCAGGTGACAGGCCTGTCATCAGCAGGGCTGAACAGTAGGTACTGGGGATAGAGAACAGATCCAGTCTTCCAGAAGAACCTAGCAAGAATTAGATTGGGGCTGTGTGGTAGGTGGACAGAGGCAGAGCTACTCGAGTCCAGCCACCATGTTTGATGCAACAGAAGGCCTCATGACATCACTGTCCATAGTACCCCACCACTCACACCTCAGGCACAGGGATTTGGTCAAGAGAGCCCATAGCTACTGGTGACAGGCTTCAATGATTCAGATCCCTCTAAGGGGCAGCTGCATTAGCTTCCCGTGGCTGCAACAACAAATATAAACTAGATGGCTTAAAACAATAGCATTTTACTCCCACCATTCAGAAGACTGGAAGTCTGAAATCAAGATGGCAGCGGGGTTGGCTCCCTATGGAGGCTGGTGGGGAGGGAGAATCTGTTCCACACCCATCTCTTTGTTCTGATGTCGTCAGGAACTCCTAGCATTCCTTGGCTTGTAGTACATCCCTCCGATCTCTACCCAACGCACCACATGTGGTTCTCCTTGTGTGGCTCCGTCTTCACTTGCTGTTGCCTCTCCCTGTGTGTCTGTCTCTTCCCCTTTTCTTATAAGAACACCAGTCGTGTGAGTGTAGAATCCATCTGACTCCAGTATAACCTCTTGGTCACATCTACAAAGACTCTATTTCGAAGGAAAGTTGCATACATTCTCAGGTGCTATGCATCAGGATGTGGCTGTGCCTTTCGTGGGCAACATAATTCGACTCTTTCTGTGACAGTGGTTACTTTCCTAAGAAAGCATCCTTTGCTGTGCCTGTAGTTGTTACCTAGTACCTGCCAACTCATGCAGGCTACTGAGCCCTTAGAAGGAAGCAGCTAAACTTGAGTCATGGAACATTCCAAATCTTTAAACCACAGGTGTGAGTCAGTTCATTGACCTTCCGGAGTCAGTTCAGTGACCCACACAGCAGGGATGGGCCTGGGGGATACCTGGGCTTAATCACAGGAAGTAAAAGGACCCAGAAAGGAATGAAGAGGTTTTCAGGCAGGGAGAGAAACAGAAAAAAATCAGTGAGAACAATTGGGAGAGAATTTTAAAAGGAAACAGTTAGCCAGCAGAAAAAAATTGGCTGTGAATTCCCCATAGTTTCCCAATTCTGCTGCCACTAAGGGAGAAAAAAGAGTGCTTTAAATTTTTAAAAATTAGACTGAGCATGGTGGCCTACACTTGTAATCCTACCTAATCAGGAGGCTGAGGAGAGAGTATTGCACATTTGAAGCCCCCCTGGCCACACCATACATACCCATGGTCGAAGTGGGTTTGTTGTAAAAGAACCCTTGGAGGTAATGTGGGAAAAAAAAGCTTTCAGTTTATTATATTACTGTAAACTATACAGACTACCTATGAGGATTCTAGTGTTGACGTTGAAAAGCTTTTGATTGCCTGAAGGAATTATTTCATTATAAAATATTAGAGGAAAGACTGCTTTCTCTACCACATCCCCCAGGAAGTTTCCTAACAGGAATGAAGAATGTGTTTAGAGAAACCTAAATCTCATATGAAAGAAATGGTCTGAGATCCCTGAAGTCTGCAAAAATTAATGTCACATTCATTCTCAACTATACAAGACTGTTAACAGTTATACAAAGTCTCACAAATCACAAAGCTTGAAAGTTAGAATTTTTAAGTTGTATTTTCTTGAAGGCTTTAAAGTTGATCATCTTTACTAAGAGAAAGTCAAACTGTTACAGATACTAATTGTAGCAGTTTACAGTGGTCGATATTTATTTAATTAAAGCTGGTGGTATAATTTTTTTGCCACTTTGTATTCCAGTGGTATTGACTCTGTCCTAACTGCCTCTCCTCTTCCTAGTTTACTCATTTATTCATTTTTTTCACTCCTTAATCTAGGAGGAGTATGAAAAACACGCAATTATCCTGGGATTTAAAAAATCTGCTCTCAATTTTCTCACTAATGCAGTGGTACTGTTAGTCTGTGAATCTTGATATGATGTTGATAAATACGTATGTGTTTATGACTTTCTCTTCATATGTAGATTTTTTGTCTTTCCATCCTTTTCGTTCACAGTCAACACAGTTGTACACATTTGCAAGTGCAATGTGATGCTTCAACTTCTGTTTACATTGTATAATGATCAAATTGAGGTAATCAGCATGCACTAATATCTTAAACTTTTAACATTTTCTAGCTATTTTGAGATATAGAAAGCATTTTATTGACTGTCTACCCCCTGTGCAGTGGGACATGAGGACTGATTCTTTCTGCCTAGCTGACCGTTGTTGACCTAGTTGGCCATTCGCTCCCTGTGCCCCTCCCTGTACTCTCCTCCTCCTGGTAACCACTATGCTGCTTTTAACTTCTATAAAATCAACTTTTTTTCTTTTTGATATAGATATTGAACTCAGGGCTTTCACACCGAACTACATCCCTAGCCCTTTTATGATTATTATAACTTTTGAGATAAGATCTCACTAGTTTGCTAAATTGTCTAGGCTGGGCCTGAACTCGTGATCTTTCTGCCCCAGGCTTTACATGTATGTGTTTTTTAGATTCTGCATAAGAATGAGATCATGTGGTGTTTGTCTTGCTGTGCCCTGTTTATTTCACTTAATACAATGCTCTCCATTCCTTAGAGAAATGCCATTTGTTGTCGCAAATGACAGGATTTCATCCTTTTTTGTGAGGGAATAATACCCTTATTCATCCACTGATGGGTACTTAGGTTGATTCCCTATCTTGGCTACTGACCATGATCTTGCAATGAAAACAGGAGTGCACTTATTTCTTCAACATACAGATTTCATTTCTTTTTAATATGTACCCAGTAGTAGGAAAGCTGCATCATACAGTAGCTCTATTTTTAATATTTGAGGGACTTCCCTGCTGTTCTCCATAAGGGCTATACCAACTGCTTTGTGTGTACATGCACATGTTTTAATGAGGATGAATGGCTCTGCCATTTTCTTGAGAATGTTTCTGGAGGGGAGTTCACTTGTGTGTTCAATTCTGCTTTTTCTGATATCAATACACTTGATGCTCAAATTGTACCTAGCACGCCAATCAGGTGCTTCGCTCCACATGCAAGTCGAGTTTGTGGGATTGTAAGGGAGCCTGAACTAATTAAGAATGACAGCACAGTGGGATGAGCACCGTTTTGATTCGTGAGAGGTGATGGAGTGGAGTTCCACACAATTTCACATCCATTACGTCATTCTTTCTTCGCTCAAGAACCCTCCCCCTCTATCCTTGGTCTACTGGCATAAAGTCTGCTTTCCAGGGCAAACTAGTGCCACCCACCCTAACGTCTGCCTCCCCCCTCCCACTCTGTTGTCTCATTTTCTTTAAACACTTTTTGGGTAAATTCAGTTCTCCAAGTAGGAAAGGCCTCTCACTTCCTTTCTCACCACCCTCAAATTGTACTTGTCCCTTAAGCGTTTTGCATTAGAAGAATAACTCAAAGAAAGCTTGAAGCCTTTTTCTATCCTCAAGTATTGCCCAGAGTGGGCTTCGTGCTTAGCCATTCTGTCTTTAACATGGTTTCTTAACTCCACATTTCTGGGTTCTGTGTACTCAGTGACAGCATGCTGTGGTCAAGGCCGACTCACCGTACTTGCTGTCCTTCTTCCTATGTCCCCTGACAGGGACGTGTATATAGAAGATTTTATATATGTAGCACTTGAGTGAATTAGTGAGTGAATGAGATAGACCTGGACTCTGGAGCATGATGGGAAATGTGTTAGATATTTAACAGCAAAAGGATGGAGTTCACCCCAACCGATCTGGACCTGGTTTTCTATGAAAGATTACATGCACCCACACATGTTATATGGGCACCAGCCCATCGCCTTGGAGATGACTCCGCTGACCGGCATCCCCAGGGCTTCCATTCTGCAACTCCACACAGCAGCATCTTACAACGTCTTCTGGCCTTCACAGTGTGAGCAGCTCTTTGGGTATCAGCGAATTCCTTGGAGAAATGTGCAAGGTCAGGCTGACATCAAGGTCATTGGAAAAGACGTTCAGCCAGTTTTGGAAGAGGAAGTTTCTTTTTCCTTCTCTCTTTAGTCATGGCGCTGCCCAGAACTCTACTGGTTGCTTGTTTTTGCACAGGATTCATCAGGTCTGTGACCTAAACACTGTATTACTCAAAATGTGGATGTTGCGTCCCCGGGGCTGGTTACCCCTGTCCTCTTTTTTCCCAGCTCAGCTGCTCGGGGGCCACTTCCAAGGCTTTTGCTCTCATATTTGTTTTGCATTTTGTATTTTATCCCCAACTCATATGCTCTTGGCTGCCACCTGTAATGTTGTGAGGCCCAGAGATAGGTCTTGGGTGAACAGTAGGGTCACAAGCCCTCCCCCACTCTCCTTTCCACCACAGCATCTCACAGATGTTCCGGGATGAATAGCAGATGGTGACTTTGCTCCTCTCCCTCCTTGCATAGCTGCCCTTGCAGTGACATACTTCTGTTCCTTTCTTCCCCAATGAAGTCAACTTAGGAAAAACAGGCTTCTGTCTTTATGTCCTCACCTCCCAAGTCCAAGCACAGGTCACTTGGTTGGGGACACTCAGCTGCATCTCGTAGGTAACCAAAGTCTTGTGGTATAAATTGCTTGTGTGGCACCAGCATTTGGTGAATGTGCCACCCTTCACGGTGGCTCACAGGCACATCATCTCAGACCTTGGGACAGGTGCCTGGTTGGTATACTATGACAACAAGATGGCCTCTCCATGCATGTTTCTTTTTCTGTACCACCAGGCCAAGAGGAGCACTGTCCACTCAGCCTAAGTCAGGTTATGCTAGTCAGTTCTCTGTCAATGTGACAAAACATCTGAGAAAATCAGCCTAAAAAGGAAGCCCTTTGTTTTGTCTCAGCTTCAAGAGTTTCATTTGTGGTTACTTGGCTCAGCAGGTTTTGATCTGTAGAACTGGCTCATCACGGCAGCAGCACATGGTAGAGGGAAGTGACCCACTTTAAAATGGCCAGGAAACAGAAGGAGAAAAAGAGAGGGGCAGGGTCTCAATGTCCACTTTAAGGCCATGCCCCAGGGACCTGCTCCCTCTGACTGGGCCCCACTTTGGATGTTTCCACCACCTTCCCATAGAGCTGCCTCTGGGCACCAAGCCTTCAGCACAGGGGCCTTTGGGAAGTGCTCAAAATCTCGAAAGTCCCTCTTTTGTTCTAAAGTCCTCCTTCTGATGGTGTTTATTTGGGTAGGGTTGTCTTCTCTTCTTTCCATCTCTGCACCACCAGAATTCTTGTGTTCTACCCTTGATGCCTCTCTAGAAATAAAGTATCATTTGAGAACAAGGTCTTTGATGCTTTTTCTAGACTGTCTGTGTTTAGCCTGAGAGTCACAAGAACAAAGCATGTATTATTAACCTGGGGCCCAGGAACCCTCTTATAGTGAATGCAGAGTACGTGTGTTTGCTGTGATCAGTTTTCTGAGAAGACCACCTGTACCCATAGTTTTTCTGGTCTCCCTGGATCGTCCCTCGTCCCTTTGAGAGCGGCCATTATCTGTCCAGGTGCCCTTGTACAGCATCTTCTTGGACACAGTGCACTTGACTCTCAGTAATATGCACAGAAAGATCATAGATAATTTTGTTTTCTTTGCCCTGTGTACAGGTGTAAGCCCAGAATCACAGGGCGGCAGTGTGACCGCTGTGCTTCTGGGTCCTACCACTTCCCTGAGTGTGTTCCCTGCGATTGCAACCGAGATGGAACCAAACCAGGAGTGTGTGACCCAGAGACAGGGGCTTGCCTCTGCAAGGTAAGACTGATGGCATGACGCTGGGGATACTGCACTTGGCCAGGGTGAAGTTCCTTGTGTTGAGTCAGTATATGAAAGTGTGGGAAGTGGGACTGATTCATAATAGATGTTTATAACCTGAGTAGCATTTCATAGTCATTGTCTCACTTCATAAAAATAGAAGGGAAGACCCCTGCCATTCTTAGGAGAGGCCAGGATCTTATGATAGGGATAGGTCCTCTCTAGAGAAATCAATACAAACTTTTACGTACAATGTCAAGTGGTTTATAGGTTCCCCAAAGCCTGTTCCTAAGCTCCAGGTTCTTCTCTCTGCTCCAGGGCATTCTGCCAGGTTTTAGTTGGGCTCCGATTCCCAACAGGCATTTCCAGATGGTGGTGAGTGGGGTAAACATTGGTCTTCCCTAACTGTGAATCTGCCTCATGCTATTTTTCTACCTTCAGGACACCAAGATGCATCTCATGAAATTTAGGGAAGTCCCTTTTATTTGTATGTGGTATAGAAATTTAAGCAGAGAGACTCTGTCTCAAAAAAAAATAATAAAAAGAAGAAGAAAATGTAAGCAGAGTGGCAGAAAAGCTTAGCAAATATGTGTCTTAGTGGTAACACTTATGTTCCAACAACTTGTTGATATTTTATTTGTGCAAGTAGGTAACTGCAGTCAGAGAAACTCTGGGAGAAGTGATGCCTCTGTCTTCATGTTGTGTTTCAATAGGAAAATGTGGAAGGCACGGGGTGTGACAGATGTCGAGAAGGGTCATTCTATTTAGACGCAGCCAATCCCAAGGGTTGTACCAGCTGCTTCTGTTCTGGAGCGAGTCGTCATTGTCACAGCACACAGAAACGAAGAACAAAGGTACATAAAGAACTGGAGTCTTTAAGCTTTTGTTCAGTGCTTCTGAGTGAAGAAGAAAATAGATTGCAGTGTTGTGAGCCTTTTTTATAAAGTGGTTAAAGTGGTCAGTGTTACTCACTCTAGAGGCTCCTTGGCCTGCTG
>PVKB01003395.1:136115-203775 GCA_004027205.1 Ctenodactylus gundi
TGGAAAAGGGTATGGTGGAAAACAACCACTCATGGAATCTCAGTCGGAAGGATCAGCACTTGGGGAGCAGCTGGACAAGAGCATATCCTTCCGGCAACAGCCTCCACGATCGGCTCCTCCCAACCAGGCCCTACCTTCTAACCTCACGTGAAATCCGTAGCTAATTCCCAACATCCAAATACATGAGGCTTTTGGGGAACAGTCCAGATATTTCATTTTAAAAATATTTATCTGTCTTCCTCCACCACTGAAATGTGAGCACCCTGATACATTCCCAGAGCCTCAGAGAGGATGTGGGACATAACTGATGTCCCTTAATTACTTAACTAAATGAAAGTTGTTGTGTTAGTCAGCTTTTTGTTGTGGAAGCTAAATGCCCAAGATAACTAACTTAAAAGAGGCTCACAGTTGTGGAGGTTTCAGTCCATAGTTGGTTGGCCTAATTGCTTTTGGGCAGTTTGTCATAGTGGGAATGTCTAGCCCAACAAAGGTACTCACCTCACAGCAACTGGTAGTAGAAAAAGAAGAAGAGGGAGGGGCTGGAGTCTCAATACATCCTTCAGGGAGATAGTCCAATAACCTACTTCCTCACACTATGCTCTGCCTCCTGTGGAGATTCTCTTATATCCCAGTAGTGCCAAGCTGGGCACTAAGCCTTTAGCACATAGACCATAGGGGGTAAAACCCAAACTGTAGCAGTTCTTTTTCCTCTTAAAAGAAAACTGTTTTTATCCTCACCGCAGGTCTGACCTCAGATCTTTAGAGTTGTTCCTACCAAGCAAGTCTCTAATTTTGTCTTCAGATACTGACCAGCTGTCTTAAAATTTGATTGTGACAGTATCTACCTGGTGATAGTGTCAGACCTCACGAATTAAGGGCTCAGTCTCACAAGACTGGCCCTACATCAGATGCCATTGTAAGTCCTCGGCCTCTGGTATTCCTGATCAATGTGGGTATTCACCAGGGTTTCCCCATCACTCCGTATTCAGGTTTGATAATTTGCTGTACTGGCTAATGGAACTCAGGAAAGCACTTGACTATTACTAGTTTATTTTAAAAGATATAAGAAAGAAAGCAGACAAACGTCTAAATGAACAGGTGTATAGGGCAAGGCCCACAGAATCCCAAGCACAGAGCATTCGTAATCATGGAACTGAGGTGTGCCACTTTCAAAAACCCATCTAGCACCCAACAGCTCTTTGAGGCTGTGGAGTTCCTATTATGTCAGTATAATTGAGTAAAACGTCAGCCACTGATAATTCACTCAATCTCAAGGCCCTCTCCCCTCTCTAGAAGTCAGGGTGGGGGTGGAGAACCCTGAAACTTTCAACCTCTAATCGTGCCTTGATGTTTCTGGCCACCAGTCCCCTTCTGAAACTTCCTAGAGATTCAGCCCCCAACCATCTCATTAACATGCAAAATGACATTCTGATCACTCTTGGGATTCCATAGTCTTAGAAGCTCTAGCATCAAGAACTGGAAGCACAGTCCAAATAATGGAGCCAAAGATGCTCTTAACATCCTGCCATCTGAGAAGTTATGAGAGACTTAGGGACTCTGTGCCAAGAACCAGACACAAGGGCCCACAGATTTTTTTTATGACAACACTATGTCATACCCTTCCATTCACTTTTTTTCTTCTTTTTGTTTTATTTTCCTTCTTCCTCTTTTCCACCTCTTTTCTTTGGCTACCTCTGAAATTAATTTCATAAAACTAATACTTTTCTTGGCTTCATTATTCCACGAATGAGTTGCCTCATACTTGCTTTGTGTTAAACTATATCCTAGATCTAACAAGCATTCAAAGAAAGACTATTTCATTTATTTTATTGCCTGTCTCCTAAAGGAGCACAGACCAGAAATTGGAAAGAAAATGCGTTTGTAAATCTGCTTGGAAGTCTCCTCTCCGTATGCCTCAGGAAGCCAGAAAGCATGATTCCTAAATTAGGCTTTGTCCATTCTTTCTTTTCTTTTTTTCTTTCTTCCTTCAAAAATGGTACTGGCTTCTTCTGTGACCAGGGAATATTTAATTTGGATGGTTCAATTAGAGAAAAATAATGCCAGCAGGCTGCTCTATTCTGCATCACATTGTGCTCTGTAGGAACCTCACTTTCTGTGTGTGCCTACCATTCTAGTTATTCATATAATTTGTTATTTGTTACTTGAAAGTTTGTTGAATAACTATTAAATATCAGGAACCAGGATGTGTTCTGGAGTACAAAGATATATTCCACATAACTATCGTCACTGCCTTTGGGTGCTTGGTTGGTCACCTTGGGTGAGATGGTTGGAAAGAACATCATCATGGAGTCCCAGGAAGGCAGGGAGGTCAGGCTCAAGGGACACATGTGAGCTGAGTGGTAGCTCAGTGGTAGGTCATGTACTTTGCATAATCAAGGTCCTGTGTTTTATCCCCATCACCAAGGGAAAAAAAAATAGGGAGATACCTAAAGCTACATGCCTATGCTGAGGCTCTGTCTGCGACTTAGAATGCAGTCACCACCCAAGAAGCCTCAACTACACATTTTCATGTCCTGCTTTTGTATTCCAGTTTGTGGACATGATCGGCTGGCGCCTGGAGACAGCAGGTGGCATTCATATCCCCATTTCTTTCAACCCGGGCAGCAACAGTGTGGTTGCTGATCTCCAGGAGCTGCCCTCAACTGTCCATCGTGCATCCTGGGTTGCGCCTCTGTCCTACCTGGGGGACAAGGTAACAATGGCTTGGTTTTCTTTTGAGCTTTCTGTGGGCCTCCTCTGTCACTGCATGAGTACTGTTTGTGGGGGATTTGGAAGGAGGCATTAGGAAGGTGTTTTGGAGATGAGGTTAAGACCAGGCACAGTAATCCCAGCTAGGTGGAAGGCTGAGACAGGAGGATCACAAATTTAAGACCAGTCTGGTCAATTTCAGTGAAACCCTGTCTCAAAATTAAAAAAAAGGAGGGGCCTGGAGTGTGGCTCCAGTGGTAGAGCAGTTGTCTAGCATTTGTGAGGCCCTGCATCCCTAGCACTAGCAAAAAATAAAACAGACTAGAACAGGGGGAAAAAGACAAATAAAAAGAAATGAGATTAACTAATAGTGAAGCAGACACCTTGCCTCCCCCAGTGAGGGGCTGTTAAAGTGCCTCGTGTGCCCCACATGAAAAAGCTGTCCAGCAAAGAAAAGTATGCATAATGTGTTTCCCGATTTTTACTGGCTTCAAAAGGATTTTCCTTTAGGAAAATGCAGAACCATTTAAATATAATCTGTTGCAAGTGAGATAGGTATGCTTTTTTATTATTTTTTTTGTACAGGTATGCTTTTAAATGCCAAAGCTGAGAGATCTTTGTTTTAGAGCAGAAGAAAGTCTCCTTGTCAGGAAAATAATAGGCTGAGAAATGACTCATAAGCTCATTAAGGAAGTACAGAATCCATGGCAGTTCCGCTTTCCTAAGCGAAGTCACTTGTGCTTAGTTACACACATCCCTCAGGGAGCTAATAGGCGAGCGGCTCTTCCTCTGTGCCTATACTATCACTGCAAAGCCTGGCCAGCCCTGCTCATTCTCTGAGGACAGAAATGTGGCCTTGTGTGGAAACACCATTGGGTGGCACCGTTGATGCTTCAGACTTGGCCAGGGTAGATGTTTTGAGTAGGGCTAGCTTTCCTAGAGCTCAGTTCCAGGTCTCTAATTCTGTCTTTGGGTTGAAAAACAATGACTGCTGATGTCTGAGTGTGGTTGTGTGGCTTCTCCCCAGTGACCCCTACCTCCTTCCTTCACTCAATGCTTCTCTTCCTGCTGCTTCTGTGAAACAAATTTCCCCTCTGCCTCTCAGCCAAGGGCAACAGTGATGCTTTACAGCTCTCTGCTATCAGGGATCCAGGAGGCATGGCTCAGGGTTTCCCCTGAGGTTCTGTCAGAATCCAGGACTGCATTCATCTGGGCCTGGAAGAGGCACTTCTGGTTAATTCACATGGTTGTTAGCAGGCTTTGCTTCCTTGCTTGCTACTGGTTGAAGGCTTCAGGTCTTCATGGCCTGAGACCCTTCATTGGCTACATGAGTGCAGAATCTGTGGTCCTCATGACACGGCAGCTGGGTTCTCCTCAAGCAGCAGTTGAGTCACAGACAGCGATAAGTAGAATGAAGGAACTCAAGATAAAAGCCACAATCTTTTTGTACCCTATATTTGCAAATGACATACTCTCCCTTCTGTCTTATTCTGTTCATTAACTCATTAGAAGCAAGTCATTCAGTCTGGCCCACACTCAAAGGCAGGAGAATTAAGCTTTCTTTAGAGAGGAATATCAAAGAGTCTGGGAGCAAACTTTCAAAACTACCTTAGCCCATCAAAAAGACCGTACTCACTCTCAAGATGAGTCAAGAAGTTACCTTGGAATTCTTCCAGACTCTAAGAACACAGCTCAGTGAGGCTCTGTCAGGGTGTAGATCCTAGGAGAAGCTTCTGTGGACTGGGAGCCCAGGAAAGTGGCTGCTTTTCTATTGCCCGAAGTCACTTTCTTTTCTCTGGAAGGGTGTTTTGTTCTGGCTAAGCTGAAGTGATGCTACCCATGATGTACATTCTTTGTCACTCTTCTTGATTGGTTTTTACTTCATGTGTGGGAGGGGTCAGAAACAAAGGGAAAGCAGTTGCCGGAAAACCATAGTCATTTACTGCCATGTTGCCACTGTGATCGTGCTGCCTATGTGGCACTGAGAGAGGCCCACACTCTTACTAGAGTAGTTGATCATGGCTTTGAGACTCAGTAGAGTTCATAGAACTTAGGAGATAGTCACCATCTGCTTGCAGGGGAAGTTTTCTTTGAAATTTTATTTTTCTGGGTTGATTATATCAGTGATTGATATTACCTGGCACTCTCAGTTAAATAAGAAACCAATGGCCCAGATTTGCTAAACTTCCTATGAATTAACTAAATATTTTGTTTTGGTAGTTATCTAGAAAAAAAAGGTTCTATTTGTGTCAATATGACTAATTGTTTTCTTTTAAATAAGAGTGTATCTTCTTGCTTGCAAAACTGAAATGTGTTCATGTTAAATAATATAAAACTGGTAGCCAGGCCTGATGAGGCCGGCCTTTAGTTAAAGCAGTCTGGAAAGCTGAGGCAGAAGAATCACAAGTTCAAGCCCAGCTTGGGCAACATAGCAACTTAGTGAGACCCAAAATAGGAAAATGGGCTGGGAAGTATAGCTCACTGAAAAGGCCTTACATTATACCCACAGTGTCACAAAAATTAAACTACTATCCTCTACCCTGCTTGCTTTAGATCTCACCCTGATCTATAAATAGGTTGAGTATCTTTTATAGAAGTAATGGGCCCATGTGTTTTTTATGGATTAATATCAACTCGGTCTCGTTTAATGCTTATGCTCTTGGTGCTCTTAATTCAATTTAGGTTTCCTCATATGGTGGCTACCTCACTTTCCAAGTCAAGTCCTTCGGCCTACCTGGGGACATGGTTCTTCTGGAAAAGCAGCCAGATGTGCATCTCATGGTGGGTATCATGACCCAGGTGGCAGGAAGCAGTGATTTTAGTCAGTGCTGGGCTAAATCCAGTCACCTTGATTGGTGGCCTACAGAAAGTTTGGATTAAGCTGTTTCCAGTGTTTGAAGACCCTGCAAAGTTGGTTTACTGCACTTAGCATCTGCGCAAGGTCCTGCTCCTCTGAACCATCAGTTTCTCTCTTGTTCCCTCCTGGGATACTGAGCCCTGTCTTGCCCTTGCTGCTCATAAGTGGCTGCCGCATGTTTTATGTTTCTTTCAATGTAGTCTTCTTGAAATTTAGCTTTTCAGTCCTACTTATGTGCCAGACCACACTTCTGGGCTCTGTTTAGGATGGGTGAATCCTGTCCTCTAACAAAAGGGGAGATTGGAGAAACATGCAAATGACTCCCATCCACGGAGCAGCCAGAGGTTGGGGGTAAGAATAAACAGGGTGCTGTGGGAGCTGGGGCTGAGGGGGAGTCGGGGTTGTGTAGCCCGAGGGACCTCAAAAGGCTTGTGGAAAAGATTCCCTTGGAGACGAGCCTCTAAGAATCGACGTGAGAAGGAAATGCATGCACATCCTTCCCAAAACTGGGACACTTAGGCACGGGCAGTGAAGGGCAAGAGACTGTGGTCAGGGGATGGCCCTTCTGACTCGGCTGTGCTGTCAGTGTGCCGAGTCACAGAGAATGAGCCTGGGAGGGCAGGGAGGAAAGTGTCAGAACTGAGCTGGGGATCTAACTTAATACAGACAGTGTGGGAGAAGGGCTTTTTTTTTTTTTTCTTGAGGAGTAATATTCACATACTGTGTGCCAGGCACACAATCCAGAGCTGTTGTAATCTTGAAAATCCTTGAGGCAGTGATGACATCTGTCTTAGTTACTTATTCATTGCTGGGACACCACCCACAAATTATTTCAGCTCACAGTTTCAGAAGGTCTCTGTCCATTCATGGGCAGCCAGTGATGGCCAGTGGGCTTGGGGGAGGCCTAGCCAGGGAGAAGCAGTTCATAGCATGGAGGGACAGGAAGCTCAGAGAGTGAGAGGAAGGGTGGAGCTAGTATATATCCTTCCAGATCATGGCTCGGTGGTCCCATCTCAGTGATCTGCGCCTTCTAATCAGGACTCTCCTAACACCCAAGGAAACCAACGGATTAGCCCTCATGATTGGGGAACATTCCAGATCCAAACCATAACAACATAACATCACACTTAGAATCCCCTGTGGTATAACCACAACCCCTGAACACAGGATGGGTACCATCACCTAAGGTGACTTTGTTTCTTTCATGTATATGTTGTGATGAATGCATTGTAGCTCCAGCTTCCTGACAGGTTTTCTGTGTCATTTGTTGCACACAGGGATCAGCAAATCTCATGCATCTTGTCATAGCCAAGGGCCTCCTACTTTCTAAATACTTGTAATGAGGTCCACCAAGCTCTTCTGCTTTTACTCATATACAAATCTATGGAAATGTTCTTTTAAAACTTTTGCAGAACATCTTGAAGATAATGTGGCCAAGATTTTACAGTTCATAGTCTTAAGGAAAAATAGCCACACAATAAAAATGGGGCTGTAGCAGTATTGTGCTTTCAGTTTCATGTCTTTGCAGAGCACCTCATGGTTCAGGCCATTGGCGCACTTATTTTTTATTGCAGAGGAGTTTATTATGCAAGGTATTGAAACTCAGTGAAGATAATGACTGAAATTTCTTCTTAATTTTACTTTCAGACATAGAAAATAATTTGGGCTCATGAAACCTTTACTTCTCTGCTATGTTGTAAACCACTGTAATTAAAAACCTTTGGGGCATGCTCCTCAGATTAAGGTTTTAAATGATTTGTGATTGTGGATAATGCTGTGCTTTCTGGAAGCCCAGCCCTCACAAATAGAATGCCTTTGGGGTTGGAGCTACCAAGTAAAGCTGGAATGTTGTGTGCGTGCTTGGAGTAGGGTTGCTGATGGAGGATACTGACCATCCCATTCTACCTTGTTAAGAATCTTTCACTTGAGGGCCCCTATAGAGGAGTCGAGGTGGAAACTGAGTGTGAGCAAGGCTTGATCACACAGGATGGGCAAGGGCTATGCATGGACTCCTCCCTCTCTGTACTGACCGCAGATCCTAAGCTATGCAAAGTGCCAAGCTGGGTTCTGCAGACCCCTCTGCCCTCTTCAAGTCACCCACCCACCAACATACTTCCTGGCTACCATATCTGGCCCTGTAGGCAGTAATGGAAGCAACACTTCCTGAAATTACTGCACATGATTTTTAAAAATTTCATTTTTTAGCCACTTTCAGTCAAGACAATTTCTCAGATTTCCTATTTGTAAAAACGCACAATATTCATTATTATTATCCTATTTCCAATGTCACTAATCCCTTTACCAGTCAGCTAAGTCTGGACTATGTTGTAGACTCAGTGCTTCATATAACAGACCTGTGGAAGTTGTTCTTCAGTGAATCATAAACCTCAAAACATCCCTACTGAGGTACTAATACAGTCATGTTTTTCCCTAAACAGGGTCAGCACATGTCTATTGTCCATGAGGAACCCAGTGACCCACGGCCAGACCGGTTGCATCATGGGCGTGTGCAGCTGGTGGAGGTAAAGGAAAAGTACCCATAAAATGACTCTTGATAAACCTGTTGTTCTGTTTTGTTTCAGTTAAGAATTCTGAAATATATATGTGACGATATAAGTTTATAGAAATAGATTTAAGGTACAAATTGTATAAAATTTAAAGTGGCATTCCTGTGACTTTGTGTGTCCCATCTTCATGGCACTATAGCACTGTCTCTCCCATTTCATAATTACCCTTGTCTTATAAACCTGTTGAGCTTGTAATCACTGCAGTATAGTTCCTTCTCATTCTCAACTGTCCCCCAGTACCTAGGATCTGGTCAGTGTCCAAAAAATTCTTGGCAAGGATGTATAGAAAAGCAATGAAAATATCTTACATCAAAAGAAATAAAAGTAATGTAGCTAAATAGAAGAAAACTTGTTAGATCATGAAATATTTTATTATGCTGATTTGATTATAACTGTTCCTTAAACATTGTTTCATTTATATAATTAAATATGTGCAATAGTTCAAATAGTGAGAATTTCTAAGAATTCTATCTCTCAAAAACCCATGAGAAAAGTGGCAAAAAGTTCAGAATTAACATTTTCAGGAAGGTTTCAGTCACTTGGAAAGTGTTTCTACAAGAAAAATGGCTGTAAGAACAGTGAGCTTTGTGGCTTTCAACTTGCCCTATTCCATCCTCATTTCTTTAGTTCCTTATGAACCTAGCAAACAAGTAGAATTGGACAGCACCTTCAAACCCTTATTTCTAGAGAACTGTTGTAATTTGAGCTGTGTGGTTGAGTTTTGGAGGTCATCTTTATTTGACCTGAGTGTAGCCATTTTTTTTTCCCCTGGAAGTATTGTTGAAAACATTTAAAGGCCATTGTTTGATTTCATGGCTAACGGAAATAGTTGGGACAACCGATCAGGTAATCACGAAGCTTGAAGTAAAAATGCTGGGAATGAAATGTTCCTAAAGGGTTTGAAAGCTTCAACCAAACCCTGAGAATTATAGATACAAATGTTCATGACTATACACACATCTAGGATTATGGATATGCTGAGAAAATAACTGGTGGAGGCCCTAAGCTCTCACCTCAAGCTAACTTGAGGTTGTATGCGAGCAGGAATTCAATGCTGAGGCAGTCATCAGCTGCCTGGCTGAAAACGGAAGTGCACAGAGCCATTTTGTGAACATTTATAAAGGTTTTTTTTGTTGTTGTTGATATTGTAGGAAATTCAGAAAATGTGTTTTCAGTCACTAGCTGATAACTAATCTAACAAATCATGAAAACAAATACAGACTTTACAGAATTAATTCAGAAAATTTAGTAAGCAGACAACGCTAAATTCTTAGGAACAAGATGAATGTTTTCTAGAGTTGTCATGTTTACTATTTTAAATGTCCAGCTTTCAACAAAAAATAAGGAGACTTGTGAAGAAATAAGAGAGCCTAGTCCTTCCAAGAGAGGAAATACACTATTGTTTACAAAGCAAATTAGACACTTTGCTTGACAGAGACTTTACATCAATACTTCAAATGTGCTCAAAAACCTAAAAGACATTATGTTTAAAGAACTAAAAGAAAATACGAAAACAGTATGTCTCACCACATAAGAATATCAATACAGAAATGGAATTTATAGAAAGGAATAGTCATTTTGAAGTTGAAAAAGTACAGTAACCAAAATGAAGCATTCCCTATAAGGGTTTAGGTCGACTAAACTGTACCCTCCCCTCCTCCAGCCCTTTCTGTATGTTGAAGCTCTGACCTTCAGTGTTGTGTATTTGGAGTGAGGAAGTAAATAAAGTTAACTGAAGTCATAGGAGTAAAGCTCTGGTAGCATTAGTGTCCTCTCAAGAAGAGACACCAAAGAACCCACTCTTTCCACCGGACAAGTTGTCTGTTGGCTCTTCTGAATTAATTCTGTAAAGTATATTTTCATCATCATATATGACCGTGGTCATCTGCAAACCAGGAAGAAAGTCTCACCATGAACCGCAGCAGTTGCTGTGGTTGGATCTGGAATATCCACCGAAAGCCTCATGCATTTGGATGTAGTGGGGTAATTGTGGGACTGTGTGCTGCTGGGAGGTAGGCCCTGGCTAGAAGGGACAGATGATTGGGATTTGACCTGAAAGGGTTGTGTCAACTTGTTGAGATTGATGACTGCCCAGCGCAGAGCTTTCAGATGTGTATTGTTGACTTGTGGGCCAAGAAGTCAAGGAGGGAAACCCACTCTGGGTTTGGGGGCCCCACTGGCAGCTTGAACGGACTAAAGGAAGAAAGAAGACACATTTTTACAGCTTCTTCCTGGGAAAGCTCTAGCCTTGCCTGAGTCTCCAGACATCCTTTGCTCCTACTTCACATGGTTTCTGTCTATAATACTTTGAGCAGCTCTTCAACCTCTGCCATGTGCCTTCACTGTTGCCAGCTACCCATAAACAGGCCGTGTGAGATCTTCTGAAACTGTGAGCTAAATAAATCTTTCTTCCCTTGAGTTTTGGATGTTGAGTATCCTGTCACAGCAATGAATAAGATAGCAGCCAACACCTTGATTTGAGGCTTCTAGCCTCCGGAACTATGAGAGAACAAATTTCTATGTTTAAGCCACTCAGGATATGGTACTTTGATATGATAGCTCAACCTGAGTGAGACAAGTGCTCAAAAGCAGATTTGAGTAGGCAGAAAGAAGAATTAGCAAAATTGAAGAAGATCGATTGAGATTATCCAGGCTGGGAAAGAGAAAGAAAAAGAAAGAGGAAATATAAGCAGACTCTAAAAGACATTTGAGATGCAATCAAGAATATCAACATGTGCACAGTGAGGTTCCCAGAAGAAGAGAGAGAGAGAGGAAAAGAGAAAGTATTTGAAGAAGTAATTGTTGAAGTTTCCAAACTCGATGAAAATCAGTAATTTATACACCTCAAAAGCTGAATAGGTTTCAAATAGGATAAATGCAATAGACCCCGCAGACATTTCATATAATAAAGATGCTGGAAGACAAAGAGAATCTAAGAGGTAACAATTCATCACATGTGGGCGGTCCTCAGTGAGATTAGCAGCTGATTTGCAAGGAGGCCATTGTTGGACATATTCAGAATGCTGAAAGAAACACACTGTCAACATAGAATGATATACCCAGCAAAATGTTCTGTGAAAATCAAGGAAAAATGAATAAGGAAGAGAGGAAGGAAGGAAGGAGAGAGGGAGGGAGAGAGAGAGAGAGTAGGAGAGAGACAGACAGAGAATTTATTGCTAGATAACTTTCCTGACCAGAAATACTAAAGAGAATCCTACAGAGTGAAGTCCGAAATGAACACTAGAAGGTTGTCGTATTACTTTCTCATTGTTGGAACAGAATACTCGATGTCTACAACTTTAGGGAGGAAGGATTTATTTTAGCTCACAGTTACATAAGGTCACAGTTCCTAAAAAAGTTAAAATAAAACTATCAAGTCATGCAGTAAGTTGCCACTGCGGGGTATATGTTTCTAAAGCAATTGCAAACGAGATCTTGAAGAACTATTTGTTTACACATGCCCACCGCAGCAATATTCACAACAGCCAAGGAGTAGAAGTGACGAGATGTCCGTGAATGGAGGAATAGACAAAGGAAACGTGGTATGCTCTTACAGGAGAGCATGGTTCAGCCTTCAGTAAGAACAAAATTATGCCTCATGCTACAGCCTGGATGGACCTTGAGGATGAGGACAGTGTGCTGAGTGAAATAAGCCCGTCACAAAAAGATAAGAGTGGGTGATCCCACTGATACGTGGTACTTCAAGTGTTCAAACTCATAAGAAGCCCACATAAAAATCATCCCCTTGCCCCTGAAGAAGAACGTGAAATAGTAGTTGCCAGAGGCTGGAGGGAACGGGGAGGGAAGCTGTATTCAGTGGATCTAGAGCCTCCATTCTAAGATGAGTAAATTTTAGAGATTTGTTGTGCAATGTTGTGTTTATTGCACCGGACTGTTAAATATGGATAAGGTGGCAGATTTCATGTCATGTGTTTTTGCTGCAATAAAAAAATCAAATTTTTAAAAAGTGTGGGGATGTATGCAAGGGAAGATTGTTCTTTGAGACGCAGTCTCAAAGTAATTGAAGGCACCCTGCATTCCTCCATTGGTGTCTAGATGCCTTCCTTTTCTGTATGTCTCCCAGTTACTTTGTAACAAAAGGACACTTTAAAATAAGTACGACACTGGGATGTCTCATTTGATTTTATTGGTGTTGGGTTCAGGGCTTCCTTTTGCTGGTCTCCTGGCATTCCCTTCATAGAGATAACCCAAGGCATCTGAGTTTGGAACACAAATGCCCCAGGAGGGACTTCCCCTCTGCCTCTGTTTGAGTTTCCTTTGGACCTCCCAAGTGTTGTCCTTTCAATTTGCTCTGGGGCCTCTGAACTCCCTGGAAATGCAGTTGGAAGTCCACTGTGTGATGAACTAAGGGAACCCCTTGTCACTCTGTTTTTCCGCTTAGAGAAATTTCAGACACGCCGACAGCCGTGCCCCAGTGTCCAGGGAAGAGCTGATGACTGTGCTGTCCCAGCTGGAGGGGCTGCACATCCGTGGCCTCCACTTCACCGAGACGCAGCGGCTCACCCTGGGTGAGGTGGGGCTGGAGGAGGCCTCCAGCACAGGCAGTGGACGCAGAGCGCATCATGTGGAAACATGTTCCTGTCCCCCTGAATATACGGGTGATTCGTGTCAGGTAGGAAATGTTTGGGTCTAAGGTCTCCCCATGGGCATGCTCATGGCTGGCTGTTTGGACTGTCGTCCGGTGCAGCAGGATGGTGTGGGACACTGTCCCTTGCCTGGGCTTCTGCTGGGCTACTACTTCTATCTCACACAAACTCCCTTCAGGTATTGAATGTGAAGAGACATCACCAGAGACTGACAGTCAGGCAGCCACAGGCTCTCAGGACATGCTGGGGGCTTCAGAAACCAGAAGTAGGAAGGAGCCTGCAGTCAGCATCCCAGCCCTGCAGCCTCCATTTTCCTGGGCCCTGACCCTGGGTGTGTACTCCTTTCCCCTCCTTCAGGCCCTTAGATCCCAACAGAGTTCAAATCCAGACAAGTTCTGGATTCTGGAAGGGGAAACCACACTCCAGTCCTCTAGCTCTTGGCAAGTCCCTGTTTAAGGCCTAGTTTGCCTGAGTTTCCTTAGGTAATCACAGTGGGCCATAACATGAAATGATGTAATAGTCCTGACTAGCAGTTTGTTCTTTTCCTGAGAAAGGAGGAAACATCTCAGTATTAATATAATGAGAAGGAAATAGCAAACATCTTCCTTCTGTGTGTCCCATATACAGAATGGAGGGACATGCAGCAAAACCTTGCGCCTTCCTGGGCCTTGATGGCAGAATACCGTATGCACAGGAGCTTCCATATTTTGAATGTGAGAATATCTTCCCTGCCATAGTTCCCTAGAGCCTTCTGTCCTCATACTTCACCCGTAGGTTCAGCACCACCCCGCCCCCCATCTCTGTCTTTTCCTAGCCTGATTAAAATAGCCCAAGGAAAAGAAAAGAATGGCAGATTACCACCCTCATGCCCAGGGCATGTTCTTGGTGACTCAGGCTGTGATTTATGGCTGCTCTAATCGTCTAGAGCCGTCTGCGGGGCGAGGTGGGGAGAAGCGATGTCTGCCCCACCTCACAGGCAGGAATTACAGAGCGGTGCGCTCTCTGGCGGGACTGTTATGTGCGCTCGCTCCCGTGCAGGCTGACTCATGTGTGAAGTTTAAAGGTGGGGCCCCCTGCCGCAGACAGCCTTGCTTGCTTGAGTCAGGCAGGCCTGGGCACCTAGCAGGAAGGGCAGGTATAAGAGGGCGAGGCCTCAGTTGTGGGCGAGCACAGCCCCGGTTGCCCAGGGATCAGGATGTCCCCTGCAGTGAAGGGTTCTGCCTGGAGCGCAGCATGGCTGTGGATCTTTGGGGCAACCCTGGGACACTGTCTCGGATACAGCTCACAGCAGCAAAGGGTAGTTTTTCCTCAGCCTCCAGGTCAAAGTCAGCTGCAAGCAAGCTATGCGGAATTGAGACCCAGCCAGGTAAAGTCCCTTTTAACTTTCGGTTGGGGTTGGGGAAGAGTTCCCAGCTTTGTGACATTTTAAGTTAAGGTGATTAAAAAAACAAATGGGTGGTCTAAGGGAGGGGTTGGTGGCCTCCCTGTGGCGTTGACTGACAGTGTTTATTACAGTACCTGACAGATTGCTCTCCTGAGCTATTTAACCACAAACCCCATAAACACCAGCCCACCTGGAAATGCTTAGACAGTTCAGAGCTTGAATATGTGTGGGATATTGCAATGCTATAAAACTCTGTGCCTTTTAGGAGTGACTCAGGCCTCAGGACAGAAGAATTTGTTGGTCTATAGGATTCTGGATTCTGCTTGGAAGACAGTTTACCCACAAAGTGAGAAAAGAAAAAAAACATAAGGTCCATGCTTGAGAAAAGTGACCCCAGTTTGCATCACATCTGCGACACGATGCACTGCGGTTTGCCAGGCAGGAAGCGCTCACAAGTTCTGCACCTACTTTTAAATCTCCTGGGCATTCCATGTTGGTTTACAGAGAAGTAGTTGCTGCTGAAATAGCACTGAGAACCGGGTTGGGGGCTGAAGTTTACCATTTATAGTATAAAAGTTTACTGGGAAACATATCCTGGAAAAATTATCAGTGTATAAAACTCAGCTAGTTACAAAATCCCTCTACTGGAGTAACATATTAGAATAAATTAATTTTCATTTAGAGTAAATCTTCAATACAGTCTGAATATTTGAATACATTTCATGTCAAACTTGGGTTTACTTGCTTTATAGAGTTGAGAAAAGGACATTTCTTTATCTGTCAAATGCTCTGAGATGACCTATAGCACTTGAAAATATTTTTCTTCTTTGTGGAATCAAAATCTTGATTGTGTGGACCTGTAATACCAACACTCTGAGAGGCTGAGGCAGGAGGATCTCAAGTTTGAACCCAGTCTGAACAACTTAGTGACTTAGTGAGACTCTGTTTCAAAATCAAAATCAAAAATAAAAAAGGGCTGGAGATGTAGTTCACTGAAGACCCTTCTCCAAAACATTTTTAATTAAAATTTTAAATTAAGTATGTTGTTATGAGCTAACCAAATCTATTATTTGTTTGTTTATTTATTTGAATTATGTGTCCTTTACCAGTTAAAATTATCTTATGAGCAGCCAGCATGATGTCTGGTGCCCACCATAAGTCACTTGCCGTCCAACAGTGGAGCTTTTTATTGTCCATGTTTTCACACCATCTCTGGCTGACTTTCATCCTGATATATCTAATACAGAGCTATCAGCAGAAGAGCATTCCTTTCATACTTTGGTTCTGCTTTAGACAAGCCTATTGGCATAGCACATAAAGTAATTTAATTTTCTGCAATGTAGTCTTTTGTTTAAACACGATTCCCAATGGCTTAAGGAAACATTGGATTGGAAATGCAGTCTGTTTTTGTGGATCATCTGTAGTCATAAGTGATTTTGGGAAGTGTTCCTGGTAGCAACTGGGAGGTTTCACCTTGAGAAACACGTGAACTGCTCCCCTCCTGGTGGCTTCTTCTCTTCTCTTGTCCACGTAGTCCCCTTTGTGGACATGAATGGACAGGAATGGAGCGGTCATCTCAAGATTTCTGTTGACTGTATTTTCAGAGTCTTCCGGACATATATGCTGTTTACAGATAATTAATTAATCCCTTTCTCTCTCTCTCTCTCTCTCTCTCTCTCTCTCTCTCTCTCTTTTTTTCTTTCTTTCTTTCTTTCTTTTTTTGAGACAAGGTCTCACTATGTAGCCCAGGCTGGTCCTGAACTCACTATGGAGCCCAGCCTTGGACTCACAGAAATCCTCCACAGGCATGCACCACCACGCTCAGCTTATGTGGTACTGGGGAATCGAACTCTGGTACATAGCGCTTGCCTAAGCATTTGCCTGCTGAGCCATTCCTCCAGCCCCCAATCCCTTTCTTGAAGTGTTAAGTTTTCCTGATGCTTTACAGCTAGAACATATATGAGATCTATTTAAACAGAGAGCAGTGTCAGCTTTAATCTTGCACTGAGTAGCCCTGCCAAAATAAAGGACATATCTGAAACCTCCTGAAAGACAGAAATCTAAATGATTTTTAGTGGCCACTATGAGAATTATTTTTGTGTAAGATATCGAAGGCCCTCTTTATTAGAGCCCTCTAAGAGAAAAGATGTCAGCTTATGAAAAGACAGCTGTAGTTCTTTTCATCCAGATGACAAATAAGTAGCTGTTTTGTTGTATGGGAAAAAGACAATCTATTAGATATAGAAGTGATCAAAGCAATACTGAAACAGAAGCAAGACCAAACCCCAGAAATTCGCAGGCTGGGTCTCCTTGTGTTCAGCATAGACCAAACATCTGTGAACAGAGCTGTATCCCTACCCAAGCACATCTCCTCTCCCGGGGCTCCCTGTTGCCCACAGACTAGCAGTGTCCTTGAAGTGGTTCCAACATTCTGCCATTATCGTGCAGACCAACAGACTCTTTACTCCACCCCAGTCTTCCTCCTCTGCTGCGCCTCCCACCATCCCAAACCCACACTTGGAAAGGGACCAACTATGCAAAGAGAACTTGGACTTGAGGTGATTTGCCTCATATCCTCCCCACTAATGACTAGAATCCTGATCTGCCCACCTCCTCCACCCACCCTGCAAACAATTGGTATGAGGAGCGGCCTCCCCCCACCATACCTCCCTACACCCTGATTTCCCCACTGTATACCTCACGGTCCCACCACAACATGAAAATGGAACACAGTCTGACACAAAAAAGCAGGTGACCCTGACTGGTGGTACAAATTAGAAATCTATACGCTGACTGAAGGAAAGAAGACATAAAAGCAAATCCTTTCTCAGACTTACCACATTCACCTAATAATTGTTCTCTTTCTTGGTATTGATTAAACACTTTGTTTGAAAACTAGGGTTGCAGCCCTGGATACTATCAGGATAACAAAAGCTTGTATCCCAGACGGTGTGTCCCCTGCAGTTGCAATGGCCATTCAAATCGATGCCAGGATGGCACAGGAATATGCATCGTGAGTAAATTGATAAAATTTGTTACTATCAGTAGGTGATGTGTTTCTCCTCTCCCCCCTTCTACTGTGCCCTGAGACATCACTGTCCCATCTCCTACCTAACCCTAAATACAGGTTGTTAGGAGGCTCTAGCACTGAATCTTGTGTTATTCTCCATTTGATCACACACTATGGGAAGAAAACATTTGTCTGGATAATTCCATGACACCCTATCTTATACATCTCTGCCTCAATAAATCATGTTAATAGGTGGATTGTGGAACTTGCTAGGAACTTTGCTAGGATTTAGTAAGTCAGAGCTGTAACTTTGTGCCCCAGTTTTGTTGGGGAATCAGTAGATTGCTGGAGGAGAGGGGCTTGTTGCTGTCAGATAAGCATGAACTCCAGAAGCATCTGAAATACTCATTTTGACTCTGCTTCCTTCTTTTTCCCTTTGATCAGAATTCTCCGTAGTAGTCAGGGTCCTCCACAGTCAAGGGACAGAGAAAGCCCAGGTGCTGCAGGGAACCCAGGGCCCCTGTGGTGTTAGTTCCTTTGGAAATGCGCTCTGCTGGCATGGGCTTCCTGCACGTTGTGTAATGTAACCAAAGCATGTTTCGCTTACTTGATTTCCTAGACTATATTGAGCCAGCTCGGCATGTCCCAGAGATCTGTTTCCTTGGCAAGATGGGACAGGCCAGAGCAGGAAAGTCTGTAAAGGGCTGCCCGATAGAACACTTTGTTGGTTTATAACCTTATAAGTTCAAAAACAATAAAATATATTAAGAGAGATTTTTTCCAGCTCCTAAGTATTCCTTTAAAACATTTTATGTTTAATATTGTATATTCAAAAGAATTAAAGGCAATGAGGGAAATGGATTTCCATCTCCTAAGTATTCCTATTCAACAGTTTATGCTTGATGTTTTACATTGTGTGCAACACAGGTGGATGCTTTAATTGAAAATAAATATTTATCTTATCACTGAACCATTGCTAGAGGTCTAGTTTTGCTTTTAAGAGCTGCCAGTGAACAAATGGAGTTTTCCCTATGGTCTGTGCCTACCTGAAAGGATAACTTTTGAGAATCATAGTTCATATTTAAATCAAGTAAGATTTTTTTCCCCCTCATCCTTTCTTTGTAGTTATTTTCAGTGGCCATGTGGAAATCCCTACCTAGCTAGCATATGCTATTGCAGTGGGTACTGAGCTGAGGTTAAAAACCATCAGGCATCAAGAGCCCTGCTCTGTAGTGGGAAATAAAACACACATACACCTACGTATGCACGTACACACTCACAGCCCGTGCACACGTGCAGCCCGTGTCCGCACCTAGTAAACTTCTCAGTGGCAGGTCCTGAGGGCTCATGCAGCTCTGAGGTGTGCCCGCTGTGCAGGAGCCAAGGTTGCTACCACTCTCGTTCTCAAAGGCCAGTGATAAGGACTCCAAGTGCTTTTGAATATCATATGGGCTTTTGGGCTGATTCTGATGTAAATTGAGCTCCTCCTCCCAAATTTATTTAGAAAATAAATTTCCAAAAATCAGGGACCTTCACACCTGTGCAAATTTTTGTGCCATTTCAAGAATAAATCGTAAGTATCTTTTCCCATTCTGTGGGTTGTCTCTTCACCTTGCTGATTGTTAAAAAGGGTGAACATTAGACGCTCACTCATTCCTCAAACCCCATGGTTCTAATGTGTTACAGAATATGGAATTCATATATTTACAAAAAAGAAAATGTTAAATTTTATATCATGTGAATTTTTTACCACAATAAAATTATTAAAAAGATATTCCTATGACTAATAAGCATATGAGAAGATGCTCAAATTTGAAATATGATCAAATATATCTATGTGCCCTCCAGAATAGCTAAAAATAAAGAATACTAAAATATTTTTTTTAAAAAGAATAAACTTTGAAGTTTGGAAGCCTGTCCTCCTCCGGGCCCTTCTCTTCTCTCTCCCTGTGTTTCCTAATCTGTTCCCAGTTCCCTTCTCTTCTGTCTGTCACTTCTGTGCATGGCCTTGTCTTTGCTCCCACATCCCTCCTCTTTTGCTCTTCTCAGTTTTTTCTTTAGTTTCCTTCTTTTTATTCCTTGCCACTTTAGCCCACCTTCCCGGCAGAGCTAGAATGACTGATCTGAAACTCAGGGCTGCCTTAGCCTTCCTGGTCCCCTGGAGGAAGTTGCTATAGTACTGGGCCAGCTCCACAGGCCTGAGACCCTCAGTTTGGCTCCAGGGGCTCTCACCAGCTGCACCCTCCCCCTCACACCTTGGCCTCTAGAGCACCTGCTGCTCTTGCTCCCTTTGCTCATGTTCTTGCAAGGTCCAGATTCTGTGTCCTCTGGGTCTTGGACCGTCTTTCCTTCACTTCTCCCCCAGCTCAGTCCTCTCCTCTTGTCCCACAGGCAGGTGGCACTTTTTCTAGAGCCCATCCCCATGGCTCCAGAAGGACCAGCCACCCCTCTTTTTGCTCCTGTGGGGTGCTGGCCCACCTTTGTTGCTGTGCTTCCTATGACATTCTTTGACTATGGCTATTTCCAGGGATATGTACACTGCTGAGTCAAGACACCTGTCTCTGCATCTCTAGTGGCTGGCCCAGTGGGGCGGAAGTAAATGCCTAGCAGGTGCTTGGTGCTGAGTAGGGCTCAGAGAGCATATTCTGTGGTGTGGGTGTGGGCCCCTGTGACCTTCATTGTTCGTTTGTTTGTTCACTAGCATGTAGACACCTCGAGTTTGCAGGACTGCCAAGACAGCTTCCAGAAAAGGCTGTCTGATCTGAGGGCAAGGGCGTTCTAGAGGTTCTTGTGAGAATGTGTAAAGCAGCAAGGCTCTGTGCCCCTGCGTGATACTCTGGGGACCAGCAGTCCATGTGCTTTCAGTCGGGCTCTCTGGCCCTGGGTACTATTCTGGTCTCTCCAGCATTCTCCATGTCAGAGCAAGTAAGCAGAGGGCTAAACTCTTATCTGTCCCAGAACATTCTTTAAAATTGTCATTTACTCTTAATGAAAGAAAGCTAAACTGAAAAGATAAATAATTACTCAAAACAAGGATGGTATATGAATGAATCAGAGCTACTGAGGGAAGGACGGGTGCAGGAGGTCCCTCGGGATCACACCTCTGGGCTGAGAGGGCTCCTCTGGGGAGTGGATAAACTGGGTGGGTTTGCTGACCATGTCCAGACCTCAGGGAGACCCACCCTGCAGGGAGATTTGAGGAAGGAAGGTTCCAGGCAGGGCGATTCCCTGATGATGGCCACATGAAAACAGCATCTTTAAGACCCTCCTTGTTTACTAAAATACCTACTAGCCTCCTGTGGTTATGGGAGAATTCTTTTTCTTAATTAGTAACTGTTTGCAATACATAATTATTGCATTCATCCTGGGGAGCTGTCCTTATGCACACCACATTTTAGTCAGTCTTTCTTCTCTACCCGTCCTCCACCTCCTTTCTCCTCTCTTCCCCAGGTCCCCTTCCCATTGCTACAAAAAGCTATCTCCCTGTTCCTCTCATCTGTCTTTGATTTTGTTCTTTAACTTATTTATACTTTGGCTTTTCATGTAAGAGACACTATGAGATATTTAGGCTTTCATGTCTGTTTTTTTTTTTTTAATGAGCATTAGGGTCTCAAGGTATATCCATTTTCCTACAAGTGACTCAAATTTATCCTTTTTATGGCAGAGTATAGCCCAAATCTACATCTGGGGGAAAATATATTTAATGTCTTCATGTTTTGGCTATTGCTTCAATGTTAATAAATTTTAATTGACATATAATGGTGCTTTGTGGGGTAAAGGGTGATATTTTGACATTTGACATTTTGTATCCGATGTGTAATCCCCAAGTCAGTATTAATAATAGCATATCCATTGCTGCAAATGTATCATGTCTTATACAGAGTTAGAGAACTTGAATTACAATTGTGTAAGCTTACAGTGACCTCAAAGATAATAAAGGTCAGAATTTGCTCTTCATTGTCTTGATCTTGTGTCCCAAGAACTGTCAGCACAACACGGCCGGGGAGCACTGCGAGCACTGCAAGGATGGTTACTACGGGAATGCCGTCCACGGGTCCTGCAGGGTCTGCCCGTGTCCTCACACCAACAGGTACTGTGGACGTGGAGCACAGTCTGTGCTTGCCAAGAATAGAGGGAAGAGGAGAGACAGGAGAAAAGGGAAGTTACTGCTGAGAGTCATAGAGTTTCTTTTTGGGGTGATAAATATGTTCTAAATTTGACTGTGGAGATGTTCACACAGTTCTTTGACTATGTTAAGCCATCAAATTGTATGCATTTACATAGGTGAATTGTATGGTAAAAAAAAATCATTTCTCCAAAAAATGATATAATTTTTAAAAAATGAACAAATGCAGCATGCAATGCAAGAAAAAAAATCAAAAGGAAAAAATGAAAGAACCAAACAGCAGTAGCTTTTCTAAGTTGTATTCTGTTCTTCTGGGCATCATTTCTGGTGAACCCATTATGAAACCTGGCCTGGGCCCTGGCTGCGTGTGGGGGTGGGGGTGAGGGGAGGCATCACACTGCCTTCTGTGTATAGGAGAAATACATACACAATTACATCTGAAGTCGATTTTCAGGGAGAGATGGACATACGGAGATAGGAATATGTGGTTGCTGGTGAAATGCGGTCCTGGTTAGAGGGTGGGCAAGGAGCCCTGGAGCCTCTAAGCAGGGCCTAATATTGGGGGTGGAGTAAGCCTGGTGCTCTCTCAGTCATGTGGTCCAGAAGGGAAAGACTCTCTGAAGATACGTTCACAGACAAGCAAGAGGTACCGGAGAGCAGTGCACGAGAGAGTATGGCTCACCATCACATAATGTGCCAATCACTAACGTGATCGGATTTGCAAGAGAGTTTATTCACAAGCAGCTGATCTTGAAGATGAATAAGAGAGCAAGTCTTAAATTTGTTCCCCTGAGCACAGGATTTAGGAATATTTATGGAATCAAAAAGAAGGGTGATTGAAGGTGTGGGGAAGGTGACTGGAGGGAGGAGAAGGAAAGCAGAGCCTTTGAGTGGTCTGTGCGTGGGTGATTAATTGCAGCTCTCCACAGCACGCCTGTTCAGAAAATGACAGTGTCAGCTTGTTATGAGGGTGGAGTTTTTTAGCCCTTGGATGTAAAAAAAAAAAAGCCACTCAAAGAGGACACTTCTGTCATTCAGAGAGGACATTTGAGTGGCCCCAAAATCAGTGGTTTCAACAGAAGTGATCTTCAAGTTGCTGAAAAGTAACCTAGGCAACCATTATTTTCAGTACCAACAGGAGGTGGATTACCTATGCAAGGCTAGTGCTGACTAGTAATACATCGCTCAGCTGTGTGACCTCCAAAATCGCTCAGTAAAAAAGCAACTAAAAGCATGCTTTAAGTTTTCCCTCAGTTCCAAGAAGACCAGAGATGAGGCGGAAGGGTCAACTAGGGCTGAAATTTTGTACAACTTTGCAGGTGCTAGTAAAGCAACTGCAGTGTGATGGGAATCTTGGGGCACTCCTGCAATTGAGTGACATGGCCTGAGCTGTCATCGAGGCCCCAGTGTGGCCAACAAACTGTGCAGGCCGAGCCACCCTTTTCTTTCCATAACAATCCATATCTTCTTTGTGCATGTATTGGCGCCTTGTCGTGTCCTTGGCCATCATGGCTTGCTCATGACGGGGTCCAACAAAGAAAAGCATATTAGGCAGTGAAGTGAAGCAACAGTCAGTTTGACAACTCAAGAAGCGGACCGGGCTACACAGGCTGAGAAACAAGAGTGACCATGAAACCAAATGGCTGTCAGCTTCGCGTCAGACACATTGGCCAGGTCTTAACATCTGCACTGCCCAAACACGGCTTTTTCTGAAGATCGGTGTTGCATGTGGTTGCCCTGCTTGGCTGCCTGTGTATCTGATACCCACCCCGCCTTTCCCCTCCTGCAACTTTATTTGTACAGGGATCCATCCCTTCATGGCTGCCCAGACTTGCTCTGACAGAAGCTGGCAAGAGTAGAAAGCTGTGAGATTTCCACTGGGGTGCTCTTTCGGGAAGAGCTTTTTATGTTCGGTCACAAAGGGCCCTGTTATCATCAAGGTCAGCTTCCAGCTTTGATGAAGTTGGAGTTAACAGCCTCTTGGGTGTGTCAGTAAAATTCTACTTCTATCAGGTTATCCTTCTGGCAATAGCAGTACTGATGATACTTTCCTAACTATCTCTGTACAAGCATAGCTTTGTATCCATCTGATAGGATGAGGAAGGCTCCCTAAGTATGAATTCTTAAATTTTTATTATTTCTGTTTTTTGTGGTACTGGGTATCAGACACAGTGCCCTCACATAGAGCTTTACATCCTCAGCCTATTTTTATTTTTGATTTTCAGCAGAGTCTTACAAAGGCACTAAGTTGCCCAGGCTTGGCTTGAACCTGTGATCCTCTTGCCTCAGCCTCCCAGAGTATTGGGATTACAGACCTGGACCACCAGGCATGGCTTGTTCTTATAAGCAGGTTACAAATGTAGCTGTTTTTCCTCAGATTTATGTCAGTGTCATGTTCAGTGAACAAACTAGACACCTCACAAGACAACAGGGCTTTTTCGTGATCTCCCTACTGTGGGCAAAACTTCTCAATAATCTTCCATGACTTGGTTTGAAAAAAATGTGAAAATCACAAAGGATTGTACCATAGAAATACCAGGATGGTGGATGAATTCTGAGCTCCCCAGGCCTGACTTCCCTGCGGTCAGTGTATTCAATATAAAAGAAACTAGAATAAACAAGGGGAAAAATTTAAAAAAGAATCAGAACTCTCTCTGTTCTTTATTCCTGCCTAGACTTGTTGTATTCCTTCCTTGTTATTCCTGGAAAAAATGCTGTTGTAATCATCTCTCTCAGAGTGAGTTCCTATGCTCCATCTCAAAGGAAGGAATGCATTTTTCCAAGCGAGGAATAAAACAGTCACTTTGCTCAGTCCTTATTGGTTGCATTTTGCCCAATGATTCATTGTGAGCTCAACAAGACTTGAGGGGCAAAGGTTTCTTCATGCAAAATTTTTCTCTTACTGGGTTCCCACTTTCACTTAATTCAAGCTAGTGCTTTCTGGCCAAAAAGAAAAAGTAAAAAACAGAAGAGCCTGTGAATTTATGTTTTGACCATGGCCTTTTGCTGTCTGCCTTTAAGCTTTGCCACCGGCTGTGTTGTGAGTGGCGGGAATGTGAGGTGTGCCTGCAAACCCGGTTACACAGGACCGCAGTGTGAGAGGTGAGTGCTGCCTCCTGCAGGTGGGGGCCCAGAGGAGCCCAGAGGAAGGGTGTGGCTGCTCCTTCTCCTGAGGGCTGCAAAAGGTCTCTGGGGAAAAATATACAATTACTCATTGAATAAATCATTAACAGTATCCTTCTTGCCTTGTACTTTTCAGCAATCAGAGAAGATCACACAACATACACGCATACCCATAGGTAGCTAGCTGGGCATACTCCTAACATACCCTCCTATGCTCTTCCTTACATGCCCACCCCCAGAACTATACTTCATATCCTTTTCCCATCTTTCCATATGCCTTCTCCTCCCACAAATGTCTCTATGTACTCCCCCCTTACCACATTCCTACTGCTCCTCCTGTTCCACACATCCTTAAATATCTCTATCTCAATCTAGTCCCCACAGGAACTCATCCCTGCAAACTCCTAACCTAACAGGTACACATCGCTACTCCTATTCCTCACGTGTCCTCATCTCTGTACACATGTATTGTTTACACTCCCTCCCCCATGCCATAAATATCTACTCCCCACCCTCCAACACACACACACACAAACACACCCCTCTCTTGTCACTCTGTTGTGAACACCCAGGACAGTCTGCACCTTGCTCGTTTCTGAATCCCTGATGCCTAGCATGGCAGCCTTGGCACAGTAGATGTCCCATTGTCTTCAGGAGGCAAAAGAATAAAGGTTGTCATAAGGAAAATGTAAAATTAATTATAATCAGCCACCGATCTATGATTTAGTGATTCAGGAACAGATTTTCCTGGTTAGTTTCTTTATGCCAGGCACCACATAAGTCAATGTGCAAGGCAAAACTTGCCCAGTTCAAATAACCTTGAAGATCCTGGTGTTCTATTTCTCGAGGTTGCAAGTGCCCTCTTGTGTGAAATATACCAGCTGTTTGGTTACCCTCCCCAGCTGTGCTCAGTGAAAGACACCCTGGCTAAGAGAGGTAAAGGACATGGCCTGGGGGCAGAGGATTCCTAGCCCCAATGTGGGACTGCTCTCGGTGTGAGCCCATTGCATAAGACAGGGATGGCCCCTCTCTCTTTGTCCCTCTGGTCACATCCCTGCTCATTCTCCCTTTTCTTAGCACATTTAGCTAAGTTCACTAAAGCTAAACATGCACCCAGAATTTATCTACACACTGAAATTTGCTTCTGTACATTTTATTTGGCACGTGTGCCTTTATTCTGTATCATTTCTGAAAGCAGAAAGTGACTATGGATATTTGGTTAAGTAAGGCACCCCTTGTAACCTTTATCTAAAATTTTTCATTGGTCATTTCTGAACAGAGTTTGACTAAATTTTTTTTTAAAAAAAGTTAATTCAACCAGATTTCATAGTAAGGCATCACCACTAGAGAGTAGGGTGCTTGAAAATGTTTATGGACAAGGCAGGAATTTGGTAGATTTAAGAAATGACTGGAACCCAACTGAGCCAGAAGGTGGAGGAGAAAGGCAAGGTAGTTGGAGAAGTTCAAGAGAGCCCCAGAGGCTGAGGACATCTGCCTCATGTGGAAGGTGGGGACCAGCTGGCTCATGGGGACACTGATCAGTTGCTCATGAGTCCAGAGGTAAAAGGAGCAAGTTAAGGCTCTTCTAATTTTCATGTCAGCAAAAAGAACATTTCTTGGTTTTGTTTATTCTTTTAATGACAAAATGTGTGAAATGTGTGGAGATCTTAGAATGTGTCAGTCACTGTGCTGAGTGCTAAGGGCCACTTTAGCAAGCAGAGTGTGGGCCCTCCAGGCCTGAGGTCGGCAGACATTAAAATAGATCCCTAGGCAAAGTTGGGCCATCAGCAGAAGGGCAGCCAAGCAGCCTGCAGGGTGAGGAGAGAAAGGGGAGAGGAGAAGGGTGGGTGGAGAAGGGGACGGGTCAGGCAGCTGCTCCAGGACTTGAGCTGTAAGGCCGCCGGGTACCCACATGGCAGAAGCTTCCTAATTTGTTTCTCCATCCGGTTGTCTGTGAACAATGAAGCTGCCAGCAGTAACAGGCTTGCTTGATGAGACATCCCTTAATTTGGCAGGCAGATGATTTGAGGAGAAAATTTTAATTAATGGTTCTCTCAGCTTAATGTTCATTACATTTGATGTCTCAAGAAAGCCAGCTATTGTGTCTTAAGAGTTTTAGAAAATAAAAGTTTTCATAGGTTGGTGCCAGGTGGATGCCAACATTTTCGTTTGTTGACATGGGCTGCGCAACCAGGAGTCATTCCTGACACTAGTCACTCAGTGCAGAATGACAGAATTGAAGGACAGTAGAAGGGCCAGTGTACTGTATACAGTATTCTGTGTACCATGGAGTCTCGTTGAGTGGGGGATGAGCCACCTGCCTGGGGTGGATGAGAGAAGGTTTTCCGCGTCAGACCATGCTCAGCTGACCTTTCTCTCTCCGCCTTTGGATCCACACGTGTATTGTTTTCTCCTTATTTATTACGCTCGAATCGTCCATGAAATCAAGGACTTGGACTACAGTTCATAGTTATTAGCCATAAAGCTAAAATGTCAGAGCCAGTCATGTCTTATAGTCAGGGACTGATACTTCACAAGGATCAGAAAGAAGAGGAATCAAACTTCCCGAATATTTATGTAATTCTAATATAAGATACTTGGTCCTTTTGTGGCTCTTGCTGGAAAAGTTTAGATGTAGCTGAGGCATATAAAAGCAAAGCATTGGTAGAATGGTTTGTTAGAATATCTGGCCAGTGCCCTGTGATTAGTGTCTTTCCACCCTGGTTGATAGGTCTAGATAAGCTACCTCAGCTTAGTTACCTCTTGACAATTGGAGAATACAGGGATTTTCTGCTTCTTATCTACTTAGGAAATTATACCAATTACAAAATAAAAATATCATTTTGTCTCTAGATCGCAGCTGCCTTTTATCGAGTGCCTGTGATTGGGCATTGTACCAGATTCTTTATTGTATTTTCCATTGGAGCCACTGGCCAAATTAGATATTGCTAGTCCAATCTTTCATTCATTGACTTACCCATTCAACAAATACTTACTGGCTTCTGCTATATGCCAGACACTAGCCCAGATGCTAAGGATGTGTTAGCATGCAAAACAGCCACAGATAAAAAATAAAAACATGACTTCATGGACTTATGTTTTCATAGGGGATAAGGGGATGACTAAAATATGGAAGCTCAAAAAATATAGACTAGCCCAGGATTGAAGTAGTAAGAGATGGAACCCGTCCGGCCGGGTCTTCCCGACCCAAAGCCATTCCTTTGCTTTATGTCATCACATAGCCATTGGCAAGGCTTACTCAATTTGCCTAACAATTTTTTGGTGTAAAGCTTAAATTTTGAGGAAAGAGTTTCCATATTAGGTAGATTCTATCAATTCCATTGATGATAAGACACCATAGAGCAATTTAATAGGAATTTGGGCATGGTAGGGTAGACCGTAGAACTTGGTTAAATGGATATATTTTAGGGGACATTCCAGTACCAGGAAAATTAACATGTATTTGTTTTACTTAAAAAAAAAACAGTGTATAAGTGTCAAGGACATGTGATGTTTAAACTCGTAAGTCAGAAATTGAGTTCTTATTACTAAACTGTCTAGAATAATAATTGTGAAAGGCCAGAGATAGAGCTGTGACTGCTTTTAATTGCTTAACCTCATTATTTATTTACTTCACAGCAACAACTAGTGTAAATATGAATTATGCAGCCTAGAAATAATACATTAGGAATTATGAAGTTCTCCTTCATACAAAAGTTTGAAATTTATGAGTCTAACTTTATTTCTATGAGAAAATTGGCCTTAAATCCAGCAATATTTAATGGTGTGATACCTACAGGAACATAAATCTTACTGAAATTCAGCCATTCCTGATTTGCATATTGATTAGAATGTTTGCTCGCATACGCTTTTTGTTCTCGGGCCATTCAGCTGTCTGGATAATTGAGAACTCGGTAATTCTGAGAGCAAGAAAGAAGGAAAGCTGCGATTCCTGCCTGTCCCCTCCCTTGTCCTGAGAAACATTCATTCTTGCAGATCTTTGTTGCCCTTCTCCCCATAGGGTGACTATATTCCAAGCATGGGACTAGAGATTGAGAAAAGTAGGGGGGTACATGGTGAGTTATTTGAGTGTTTCTCGTCCTTTCCGTCGTGCAGGTGTGCACCAGGGTATTTTGGGAATCCCCAGAAGTTTGGAGGTAGCTGCCAGCCATGCAACTGTAACAGCAATGGCCAGTTGGGTATTTGTGACCCCTTAACTGGAGGTAAGACCCATGCATACTTCTGCTAACGTGAAATTATAAAATTTATAAAATTAGTTTACAATAACAGCCTGAGAATTTAAGGCATAGATTTTTCAGGAAGCATAGTATACAATTCCAGCTAACAAATTGTCCCTTGGATTCAAAACTCTGGGAATAACACCTGAGAATGAATTAGATGTTATTTACAGTTTGGGTGAATCACTTACTTCCATTTTTTTAAATAAATTGTTTTAAAAACTCAACTGATTATGTCTAAAGTCACTTCAGATTCTGGTGATCTCACAGAGGTTTCTCTTTGACAGTGTAGGGCTATATTTACATCAGCTTTCTTCATGTGTACATCGGAAGAAGTCAAGGTGTTCTTTCTCTTCTAGCTACAGATGTTGTGGGGATTTGGGCAGGTCATTGAGGTGGATCTTACATACCAGGAGAAAGATAGTTTGTGAAACTTGGTATGAGTTCATTAGGCGCAACTTGGAACACAAAGAACCACTATCCTCTTCCTTCTTTCAGAGAAAATATTAATATAATTTACCAGGAAAATGCCACCCATGTAGTATTACATCAGATGAAATCTCTCATAGTTATAGTTAATGTGAAGAGCTAAACCTTTGATAGGTGGGTTGTATCACATCAAGTAATTATTCCTGAAGGGAGGTAGAATAAATGGGCCAGTGCCAGTCTAGAGTGGTGTGTTTATTGTCCCACCTCTGGACTTTGTTTCTGGCTTCATCTCATTCAACATTTTTGACTCAGGTAGAATTAGAGAGGGCATGCCTACTGAGTTGTCATATGACACAAAGCGGGGAAGGCTAGCATGTATCCCCTTTGACACATTTGGAATTGAAAAGACCATGTTTAGGAAAACGGCTAGCACAGAGCTTTGCTATGGTGAAGCCAGACTTTTTCAGAGGCATTTCATTATGGTTCCTAGACAAGAAAAAGGTGAAGTAGAAGGAAAGAGGTGAGTCTAGGGGTGACCGCTTGGCTTTCCTGGACTGTAACTGAGAACCCCAGAACTCACCTCACCTGAATCGATGGCATGGCCCAACAACAGTGTGTGCCAATCTCTATCACAGCATCTGTCACTTTTTAATTTATCTGCTTCTCCCAGGGACAGCAGGGATTTTTGTCTATGTCTTTGTATTGCCTTCACCTAGCACAGTGCTGTGGCAGAAGGTGGACGCTCAAAGGTGCTCACTGGGTGTTTGTTCAGTGATCTTGAGTGGTTGTGAAAGGGGTGTGGGCACATGGGGCCTCTCCAGAGAGGAAAGCCTTACAATTTATGATAAGCCGTTTTCATCTGGTGAGAAGGCCCTTTAGAAAGATGGCTCCATGCAGAAAAGGAATGGAAGGAATATAATCAAGGGACCACAAAAAAAGTTCCTGTAGAAGCCAAGCTGAGAGGGGAAAGCACCTTCCCAGTGACGTGGGGATTGGGGGACAGGGAGAAGAAAGGTGCCAGTGAGGCTGTGGCTGGGTGACTGTGATCTCTCACAACTAGCTTTTCTGAAAACCAAGTTAAAAGGCAGGTAATAATGCTTTGTTTTTTTTTTTTTCTCTTGCCTCTGATTTCAGACTGTGTAAGCCAAGAACCCAAAGACAGCGGCCCTGCAGAGGAATGTGATGGTGTGTATGGAAGTTTCTCCCCTTTCTAAGCATGGAATTTAGTTTAACATATGTAAGCCCCGTGCAGTTTCAGGTCTGGGAAAGCAATGATGTGAGGGGGAGGAATGACAATGCACCCTCTGTTGACTACTGCTTGTTTGACTTTCCCCAGCCCCAGGCTCATCGTTTGCAGAGTGAACACAATATTGCACCTGCTTCAGAGAGCTTTGGGGAATGCTTGGAAACCACTTTAGCCCAGTACCTAGTCAATAGCAAGCACTGCATAAGTAAACGCAACTTATGGTTATTTTGCCACATATAAAAGAAGCAGTGAGAGGACAGGATTGGGACTTATGCTTGTGATGGTCTGGGTACAAACAAACTGGGTTGGATAGCCCATAGTACTCTTGCCTTTGACTGTGGCCCCTGTAGATTGTGACAGCTGTGTGATGACCCTCCTGAATGATCTGGCCACCATGGGTGAAGAGCTCCTCCTGGTCAAGTCTCACCTGCAGGGCCTGCGTGTCAGCGCAGGTGCTCTGGAACAGATTCGCCACATGGAGACTCAGGTCAAGGACCTGAGGGTAAGTCCGTGGGGGCAGGGAGGAAGAGCAGGCATTCAATGAATATGACTCTGCTGGTATCAACACTCGGTTGACACTGGGACCCCTTGGAGGTGCCAACACCTGCACGTGCTGATGCCCCTTTTATATAAAGTGATGTCATATTTGCATATATCTTCTGTATGCCCTAACTCATCTCTAGGCTGTGTACAATACCTAATACAATATCAATGCCTGTTATACTCTGTGGTCTAGAAAATAATGACGAGAAAAAGTCCTTATTATGTTCAGGATAGATGTAGAAATTTGAGGGTTTTTTAAAAAAAATACTTTTAATCCTGAGATGAATCCAGGGATCCAGAGCCCTCGGTTACATAGGGCCTGACTGTAGTGCTACGTGAAGGAACCCTCTGCAGGCAAGAAGTAGGAAGTCTGACTCCATTTAATGCTTAGGAGGTTTCTTCTCTCTATTATCCAAATGAAGAATAGATTCCTACTTGTGGGAAGTGCTCATGAACACACAAAATTAATGCATCTAAGTGTACATTTTTTATTTATTGAATGTTTCTAGGCTAAATTGTCTCACAGAGCCTTTAGCTTAGTGTCTTGCTTTCAGAAGACTCAAAGGTTTGTATAATTCTACTTTAATTATTTGCTAGAACTTTCCAAGGAAGCTATCTGAGCTTGAAGTTTTCTTTGTTGCAATTATTTTTTAAATAAAGCCATAAATTTAATTAGAAAAAGAGATATAAGACTACTCAGGATTTCTTTTGAAGTGATATTTAGTAGTTTGTGCCTTTAAAATAATATGCTCATTTTATTTAAATGCTCAAATTTATCGACATAAAATTGTTCATACTGCTTTGTTGCTATTCTTTTAATATCTGAAAAATTTGTTGTGATATACTGTTCTTTGTTTCTAATTTTGGCAATTTATATCTTATCTCATCCTCTTGATTATTTTTAACTACTCATTTATCAACTTTGTTGCTCTTTCTATTTAATTAATTTTCTGCATTGATTTTGTTTTCAGTTTCACTGATTTCTATTCTTATCCATATGTTTTTTCTTTCTACTTCTGTCATGTAATTTGCAATTAATTTTTAATTAAGATGTAATTTGATTTTACTGTTCAAAACATTTCTTGTTGCTGACATAAGTATTTAATGCTATAAACACTTCCCTTATGTGCTTCTTTTGCTCTGACCCATAGATTTTGAAGTACTGTGTTTCCTTTCTCATTCTAATTTTTCTTGTGACATACCTGTATGAGTGATTTGGAAGCATGGTGCTTAATTTACATACCGGATAATTCTCTCAATAACTTTCTGTTATTGTGTCTTAACTGTTGTGGTTGGAAAACAAACTTTATATGATTTCAGTTCTTTTAAATGTATTGAGGTTTGTTTCACGGCTCAGAACCTAGTCCATTGGGGAGAATGTTCTTTGTACACTTGACTGAGAGAAATAATGGGGATTAGAGGGTTCCTACAGGCCCAATATCAGGTTCTCCAAGGGGAAACTGAGGGATGCTTTGCCCATGAATGAAGGTTGAGAAAAAAAACCTAGAAACTTCCCAGTGCTCACTGTTAGGCAGTAGCTAGATGAGAACATAGGAAAGCTATAGGAATTATGACCTTTCAGTCAGCATCTGGACAGGCCCACAAATCTGGCTCTGTGCTGCAATATGACCTCAAGTCACTGTAGTGAACAAGTCTTGAACTACCAGTATAAGCCCCGATTCTGGACTGGGGGGATCCAAGGTGGAATGATGATGACTACAAGATCTCTGTCAGGGCATAAGGAAGAAAGAGAGAGGACGAGACTCTCAAGAAATCAGCTTGCAAACATTTTAACAGATTAAAAACCAGAAAGGCACCCAACTAATGCAAAAGTCAAGATATGAGTGCACTTTAGATAATTGAAAATAATATGACAATAAGAAAGTTGAAGACTAGCACTCAGTAGAAGGATAAAGAAATTAGACAACATGAGGAGAAGCGCCCAAACAATAAGAGATAGAGATGAATGGATCCCAGTGAAAATCACGGGAAGGAAACATATAAATTAAGTCTCACTGAAGTAAAAGAATTCACTAGATGAGATAAATCTAAGACTGGACACAGTGAAAGAGTCTTTGGGGAAATTATAGTAAGTGTTTTTGGAAGAAGGGCTGATTCTGGTGGCTACTGAAGAGTATAAAGAGCAAAAAGTAATTCTAGAAAAATGGCTCCTTTTCATCCCTTTGAAGTTCATGGTTTATAGACTTAATATAGAGGAGAGAGAAAAAAATAGCCTTAGGTTGTAGGAAAAAAAAAGAAATCTGTGTGAGTGAACTTGGATTTCTTTGACGCTGTCCTGTACTGCTTCATTTTTCTGTATATATACTCTGTGCTGGGCCTTGTTAAGTGCTTTAGTGAAGTCTCAAAACATCCCTGTGAAGAAAATTGTGATATTTCCATTCAGCAGGCATAGAGGAGCTGGGCACCATGGCTAAAATTGTTGGAACATGGAGGTTCCAGAAGAATTCAAATCTAGACCAAAGTGTGAGGACCAGGCTTTAACCTGGTGCCTGTTACTTGTGTGTTCTACTGACATCTCTATAGTGATGTGTCCTGTGATAGAACTAAAACAGAACCATGTCCTTGCTCTATCACACACACTCTGTGACAGTGCTGTAGGAGTATAAATACCAAAACTAAGTCTGCAGCTTCATGCTCTAATTCCCAATTTGCTGATGAAAAAGATAAGACTTGGTGAGGCTCATGTACTCAGCAGTAGACCTGGGGTTTTGTCCTATACTTTTAAGCAAATTTTATTTTTTCCAACACTGGCTGTGACATGCAAATAGAGGCAAAAGAATCATTTCTTCTTGCCAATTTGTTCAAGCTATTAAATTTTTAAAAATTGAAAATAGTTATTACTCTGGGGATTATGTGCAAAATAATACCCTTTGAATATGATGAGGCAATTTAGTACAAAAAAGAAAAAGGAAAAAAGCAAGGGACCTTAGATTGTAATACTGGTAAGACCTGCATCCATAGACAAGTCCCACAACTTTCTTAAGGTTCCATCTTCTCATTTGTAATATGAGGGTATTCAAATACATGAACTCTGAGTTTCCTGCAATCTCTGTTTGAGCTTTGAGCCTAACGTTTGAATCTAATGGTTTTTCTAATGATTTAGTAGTACATATTACTCTTACTCTTTCAGTATTTTGTTAACTATAGACTTTTAAAAACTGAGTATTACTATAGAATGTTGAAACCAAGGCATTCGATGAGTATTATCACCAATAATTCTATAAGGTTAAGTCATTAATTTAAATGAAGCATCTCTTTCTTTTTTTAATATTTGTTACTATTACACTTTAGATTTCAAATGTTTCCCAAAGGCTCAAGCGTTGAAGGCTGTTTCCTGGAGTGGTTACTGGAACCTAGTAGAAGTAGAGGTGGAGCCTAATGGAAAGTCTTTAGGACACTGGGCATGTGCCTTAAAGCAATTTACATTGAAAGCAGATTCTTCACTATTCTTCAGTAGTGATTGATTTTAAAGACTCTTCCTTTTCTTTTTCATAGACCTGGCACTGGTCTCATTAAATGAATCTTTTTAACTCATTTACCAGATTGACAGGATTCAGTCTAAATTTCTTATCCAAAATGAAATCAGCTTTGTGCTTTCCTCTCAGAATCAGTTGCTCAACTACCGTTCTGCCCTTTCGAATCATGAATCAAGAATGAATGGCATGGAAAAAGAGCTGGGAAATTTGAATCGTGAATTGGAAATAGTGCAAGAAAAGGTAACATGTTAGGTCAATTAACCTTTCACTTTTTTCTCTTGGCTTTCCAAATCGTTTTAGTTTTTTCATTCCCCATCAACTTCATCTGTTGCTAATCCATTTTTTTGTGTAGGCTCAAATAAATTCCAGAAAAGCACAAACATTATATAACAATGTTGATCGGACAATCCAGAGTACAAAAGAGTTGGACTTGAAGATTAAAAATGTTATCCGGAATGTGCACAGTAAGAAGAATTATTCAGCCCAATTAAATTGATATAATATATATTATAGTTACATATGTATGTAGTTACACATTTATAGTTACATAGCCTTTGTTACATATTGGGTTTCTTTTTGAGAATTCATCATGATGCGAACAATCCTAAGGCGGTACTAAAAACTGGATCAAAAGCCTCTGTAAAATTTCCGCCTTTTACTTTTTAAAGTAGTCATCTGGGTCCCAGAATTCCCAGTTTAATAAGCTACTCAATGTTTTCCAGTTCTCCTGAAGCAGATCTCTGAGACAGGCAGAGGAGGAAACAACTTGCCTCCAGGTGACTTCTCCAGAGAGTTGGCTGAAGCGGAGCGCAGGGTGCAAGAACTGCGGAACCGAAACTTTGGGAGGCAGCTGAGAGAGGCAGAGGCTGAGAAGAGAGAGGCACAGCTCTGTAAGGATGTGTCCCAAATTGTGCATCCAGCCTGTCTGGTTGTTTTGAAACTCAGTATGCAAAGTATACCATGTAGAGTCCCCAGTACAGGGGGAAGGCCTTCCCATTTCAGAAACATTGCTGGTACAGCTTCACATACTGGAAATGGGGAGAATCTCTGTTCTTCAAGTTGTAAAGGCTGTAGAATATATCATTATGCAAAAAACAGCCCCTAAAATTTCTCATATAACTTAGTACCTGTTTTTCCTTTCCAACTGCATTTTTACTCTCCTGATACTAATTTGTCTTTTTCTGTGTCTTTCATATTGCTTTAATGGTCACTTTGCCACTCCGATTTTTGAATCACAATTGATGCTAGCACTACTAATGCAGGAGCAGAACAAGATGGCTATCTGAGAAATTAATTTGGTATATCTAAAGGTTTTGATTAATAAATTCTTCACTAGCTGAAAACTAAGAATTATTAAGTTGGCACATATTTTAAAATACTGACGTTCTGTAGTAAAATAAATAATGGTATTTATAACATTAATATACAGATAGTCGCAATTTTCTTTTAGCATGTGTATTGTTTAGATGTAGTATTTGTCTTGGCTTCTAACTGGAAGAAGGCTGTCTTAGCAGTGGAAGGAATGTGCATACTTTAGACTCTGCAGCTCTGGTTCAAAGCCCACGTCTGAGGGTCGTGTAACCTTGAGTTGACTGACCCCTTTCTCAGCCCTACATTTCCTTGTCAGTAACAGAAGAATGATAACTAGTGTTTCTCTGTGGTTGTTGTGAAAGGTATGTGAGGCAATATAGACATTTTAGGGTCCTTTCCTATTCCCTCTAAAGTTCATAAAATGAGTAAGAATGCATTTCTCTCTGTGTAGTCCTAATAACCTAGCTTCAGTGCACTCAGCCCTCCAGTGGAAAATATAATGTGATGTCTTGCAGTGCTGAACCGGATAAGGAGCTGGCTGGAAACCCACCACGTGGACAACAGTGGACTTGTTAAGAATATACAGGACTCCTTAAACAATTATGAGGCCAAACTCCATGATCTGCTTGCTGTCCTCCGGGGTGCAGCTGCCCAGGCAAAGCAGGCCACTGGCCTCAACCAAGAAAATGAGAGTGTTCTAGGCGCCATCAAGGTGAGCTCACAGGTGGAAACCATGCACTTTCATGAATGACAAAGACGAGGAAACAGGGTTGGTTACAAATGAAGTGGTGTGGCCAGGTGTCTGTCAGGTTACACCAACTCAGACCCCAATCCAACAGGATGCAGTCATTAACTGCACAGAGAGTCCTGTCTACTCTTCAACTACCAGAAAAGATTCTAAATTTAAGACTCACAAGACAAAGACTCCCAAGCTGCGTCAGCCTGTGGAGAAACAGTGTTGCCACATAGATGAATCATGTTAGACTTCACACATTCTATATCTTTTAGATGACTGTTTGTGTCAGGTGTGTACTCATTATTGTCAAAATCACGAGCAAAGGCATTTGAAGCCATTGCAAGGGCTGGAGGACATGAGTTAAGTTACAGGCCACCTGCGGAATCTGCAATGGCAGAATCTAGAGCTCCAGATTTCAGTTCATGTTTCCAGTAATGAACATCATACACCAAAACAACAATAAAAGATGTGAGAGTTATAAAATGACAGGAAAGTCAACATCAGTTGATACAGGGCTCACCCCCAAAAGAAGAGAAACATGATAAGTTAAAATTCACGGTATCTTAGGAGTGATTTATGTGCTCAGTTCCCAACACCTCCTTATTAGATAGGATAGCCTGTGTTTGGATACTGGCTGCTGTTTGAATAAAACCTTCATTGGCCATGCCAGGGAAGAGAGCCGGCTCCGATGGTGTGGGTCCTGACCCTACACTGCCCTCTCATCTGACACACCCAAGCCTGTGCCATCTCTTAGTCAAGTGCCCACTGCATCTTCACTGCCATTGACTTGCAGAGTGAGAAACAGTCCGCCTGTTATATTTAGTTATAAAGCCTCTCATTTTGTTCCCCAAGCCAGAACTTCATCATTCATCATCCATCCACTTTACTAGTTGCGTTAGTCTAGAAACCTTCAACAGGAGTAGCAGTTGTTTCATTGATATAAGGTATGAAGAAATCACGGCAACAGGCCAACTCTGCAAAGGGAACTCAGAAAGAACCACTTTGCGATTGCGCTAGACCAATAGTCCTCAACCTTTCTGACACCAGGACGAGTTTAGTGGAAGACCATTCTCCCAAGGGCTGGGTGGGGCATGTGTACTTTTTATTCAGTAGGTCGCTGGAGGATATCCTTTGAAATGACTATAGCTGCCAGAGGGCAGCAGGGAGTGAAGCTCAGCATTAGAACCTAATAGGAACCACTGACAGGAGGTGGAGCTTCTCTTGTAACTCATCTATCCCAGCGGCCTGGTCCTTTCAAGGCCTTGGATCTGTATGGGGTTGTGGCCCAGGAGTTAGGGACCCCTGGCCTGGTCCATCTTCAGGTTCAGGAAAATATTCTGACCCTGATGACTTACAAGCTCTTGTACCATAACTAGGTTTGTGTCTTCTGATACAGTATCATGGAGCTCAGGGAGATGTATTGTTTTCTCCAGAGACAAGTGAAAGAACTTAGCTCCTTGCAGAGGGACTTCACCAAGTACCTGGGCATGGTAGATTCGTCTCTGCTAAAGACCAACACTTTGCTGCAGCTGATGAACCAAAGCTGGAAGGTAGATGATGAGATCATCCATTCTTTAGAAAATCTAAAAACGCTTAAATCATGTGGCTGCAAGACTGTAAGAAAGGATGACTTGTCTTTTCCTTCCAGTACATTTCTTTTAGATGAAAATAAATATCCCCAAATTTTCCCTTGGGGAAGAGAGGTATGTGAATGACTTGACTTTAATTCCATCTGCATTAACTGATTTGTCTGCAGTGAGCAAGTCACTTGCATAACCAAAAAACTGTAAGGCTATCTATGATATCAAGAATACCTATATTAACAAAAAATATTTAAAACTTGATGAAAGATTGGTAAAATTTCCTAGTAGCTTGATGGGCATTTTGAAAGTATCTTATATTGTAGCTGTTTCTATATCTTAAAAACACCATAGGCGTAATAGAACTTCACTTTGATAAAGACATTGCGCTTTTGTAAAATTTACTAAAGGGAGTATCTACCAGAAAGAAAATGTTCAAATTGATGGTAAAACTATGGAGGTATTGTTGATATCACTATCTGAAGTAATCAAAGATTAAATTGGTATGCATTTAAATTAAATGGACTTAGAATATAATTTCTCATTGGAAACATTGTTTATAACAGTTTGAGAAAGAAAGTATATTCTTGGCTTAAACTTATCCTGTCTTTGTTTACTTGGAAAAATAGGAGTATGAACGATTGGCTGCTACTTTAAACAATGAAAGACAAGCACTAAGTGACAAAGTGAGAGAACTCACCAGGTCCTCCAGCAAAGCATCCTTGGTGGTGGAGGCAGAAAAACATGCACAGTCCTTACAGGAGCTGGCAAAGCAGCTCGAAGAGTAAGTGTGTGGCCCGTGGAGACCCACAGACCATGGGCTGATTGAGCACCTTCCTGGGCTGGCTGGGCATCCAGAACATGGCAGAAGGCCGGTCCAGCCCAGAAGCCAGGGTCAGAACCATACCTGCAATGGGTAGGCTGCTTTCCAGCCACATCCGAGAGCAGATCTTCAGAAGCCTCCAGAGTCTGTGTCCACTTGGTAGGGTGGCACTACAGTCGGGCAGGGGAGGCTGCCAGATGACTAACTGCTACCCCAATCTTCCAGGATAAAGAGAAATACTAGTGGGGCTGAGTTGGTCCGCCGTGCTGTGGATGCTGCCACTGCCTATGAGAACATCCTCAGTGCCATCAAAGCAGCCGAGGTCGCAGCCAACAAGGCTTCCAGTGCATCCGAGTCCGCCCTCCAGGTAAGCACAGTGCTAGCAGCTGCTCTAGAATCATTCTGGAAGCAGCTTGTTTTCTTACTCTCTTTCTGTGTGCCTGGAAGAATGCCAAATTGCATTATTTTAAATCAGAGCTTGCAATAGAGAATAGACTTGAATTTGCTCTAGGTTTTTTTTGTTTTTTGTTTTTGTTTTTGTTTTTTTTTCTGTATTTGCTTAGCTATTTGATTCCTGTAGTGAGGCTGAAAACCTATCTGGAAAGCCAAATAGAAATTACAATGATTACAGATTTTGTACTTAAACAAATGATATACCCTGCTTTGTCTCTTTTTTTTTTTTCAATACAGGGGGTTGAACACAGTGCCTTTGCATTGAGATATATACCTAGTCTTTTATTTGTTTAAATTTTATTTTATTTTAAGACAGTCTTGGTAAACAACTAAGTTGTCTAGGCAGGGCTCACAGTTGCAATCCTCCTGCCTCAGCCTCCTGGAGTGGTAGGCTTACAGGCATGTCTACCATGTCTGGCTAGATCCTGCTTCTGGTACACATTTATGCCCTGATTAGATATTAATTAATATTTACCAAAAGAATAAAAATTTTCATGAGCAGTTTGATCACTCTTTCTTCTAGTGATTTAGATCTACATCTAGACATGTCTGTGGAATCATATGAAATTTGACATAGTACATGTAAAAAAGTATATATATATATATATATACACACATATGTGTGTGTGTGTGTGTGTGTGTGTGTGTGTGTGTGTGTGTGTGTGTGTCCTGAAAAATAAAGGACAAATATTAAATATCACTGGGGCATAGGCTTTCTTGGTAAGTTAGAGACTTTTATATCCGAAAGCTTGGAGGTCTGAAAGTGAATAAAATCTCTCTTCAGTTATTACTGGATATATTGCACCAGTGACAGTGAGCAGCTGAAACAGGTGTCATGTAGTTGGCCAGTACAGCACCAGTGATGGGCTTACCTGCCCAAGCCACAGAGGTCTGCCTAGAGTCCTACGTACTTCTCTTAGGGAGTCCTGCAATTCTAGCTCACTCCATCTGGGCTGACGTCATCCTTTAAAGACTAAAAATAAGGGCTGTAAGTCTAGGGAGAAAAGAAATTCTTAGTCTGTATTTCCTAAGGTGTAGCATATGGTTAAGGCTGATAAACACTTTGCTTTCAGACAGTGATAAAGGAAGATCTGCCAAGAAAAGCCAAGACTCTGAGTTCTGAAAGTGATAGGCTATTAAATGGTGCCAAGGGAACACAGAAGAAGCTACAGCAAGGTACTGGGCCATGGTGGGCATGGGTGTGCCAGGGATGATCAGGAGCTTTAGAGGAGCTGTGGGACTGGACAGGACAACCTACAGGGAAACGCTTTTTTTGAAGTTCAGTGTCAAGGCAAGGGATACTTTTTGAATACAAGATGTATTTTATCCAGTGTCATGCACTGCTCACTAATCTGAATATCCCCACCCATCCTATATGAGACTGACTAGAATAAAATGAAACAAATCTTTTAGCCTGAACCTGGAGGTATTCTTGATTTAATCCCCTGTGATCATGGCTGTGCTATTCATTAGAACAACTGCTTCAAAATTTCTCAAATCCTTAAAATCTTAGCAAGTAAAATTAGTGAAAACTCACTACCACTGTGAAACATGGGAATTTTTAAGCACAACTTTTATCGTTGGAAAATTGTACTTTGGGTTTCTCATATTAGAGAAACTATGTGATACTTAAGCTTCTATGATGGGCCCATTTTGCTAAGCATAATGGGATTGTTTCAATACATCAGTTTGGAAGTGAGCAGACATATGTCTACCTTGTGCTCTTTCAGTGAGGCTCTTTATTTGTCCTCTGGCAAAGGAGGCATTGTTTCTGAAGTATTTATTCATTCATTCATACAGTCATTCATCCAACAGACACGTACTAATATTAAGCTCTGACCCCTGCACAGTGCACTGAGCCACAACAATGAATGAGACACACACTTCCTTCTCTGAGCAGTCTTCTGCTTGCGAAGAGTTAACCCTCTCCTGAGATAGTCAGCCTCTCCCTTTCTTCACCTGCATTTCTAAGGAGCTTGTCACCCCAAGGCTCTGTGTACCACACTCTGGCCTCTGTAACCAGAGAGCCCCAGAGCTGTGGTCCAGGCACCTGCAGTGGGTATGGTGGGATACCTGAGGTACTGTGGTCTGGGGCTGCTCAGTGCTTGTCAAAGGCAGGGTACTTCAAGGGCAACAGGTAGCCCTGGAAGGATCAAAATTCCTTAGAGTAATGGAGTAATGGAGGATCAAAATTCCTAGAGTAATTATATCTTCATGGGTTATTTTCTTTTAGAAATCAGCCCAGCTCTCAAAAACCTACAGCAAACCCTGAATGTTATAAAGACTCAGAAAGACCTGATGGATGCCAACCTCACTACTGTCCGCAGTGATCTTCGCGGGATACAGAGAGGTCACCATCTCCCTGGTCCACTGTACTTGGCTTCTTTTGTTGAACATTTCAGCTCCTTACACCTCTTTATTTGTATCTGCTTTAGGTGACATCGATAGTATGATTGATGGTGCAAAGAACATGGTAAGAAAGGCCAGCGACATCACAAGTGAGGTCTTGGATGGACTCAGCCCCATTCAGGCAGATCTAGAGAAGATTAAGGACACCTATGGGCGCACACAGAGTGAAGACTTCAGCAAGGCTCTGACTGAGGCAGATAACTCAGGTATCAGGCTGTCATGATGGATTAGCCCTTTTCTCCGCTGTCCACTGTTGTGGTTCATTTCGGTTCTTCTCTAGTAAAGTCTGGTGTCATTTGTGAAGGCATCACTGGACCGCTTCACATAGTAAACTCAAATAGTACAGGTATTCCTTTAGAAAAACCAGACAGGTTGTCTTAATTTTTTTAACCCATGAGTACTACTACTGGTTTTCTTTTTTATAGAGTGGTAGGTTCCTCAGTCATGAGGCACTGAATTATGATTCACCCTAAGGATTAGAGAACAGATTTTTTTTTTCCTACAGTTTTCAAGAAAAAGGATTTTATACCTACATTGTAAATCCAGGATGCAGTGAGGTAGGTGCACTCAGATTTTGAGACCCACACACACTAAGAAGCAAATACTTTCAGTTATAAAATCATTATTTCACTGTTTCTCAATGCACAATTTTAAATTTCTGTTTTCTGATCCCACCAACAGTGAAGAAATTAACTAAGAAGGTTCCTGATCTTTTGAGCAAGATCCAAAGTATCAACCAACAACTGTTGCCCTTGGGAAACATCTCTGACAATGTGGACCGAATACGAGAACTAATTCAGCAGGCCAGAGATGCTGCTAATAAGGTGAGTGTGACCCCGTGTTGGGTACTCGAGGCTAGCTCTTTGATAAATTAGTTACCACATTTGTGAAAGACTGGTGGTGGTTTTGCCCTAATTTTTTGATAGTTTGAAATATGAAGGATGATTTCCTCCTGTCACTCTTCATCCCTTAAACATCAGGGCCTGAAGTAGTTACCTTTCATCAAATTTATGCCAACAGAAAGAGGACCCCACTTGTTACACTGTTACTGAAAGTTCAGGTGAGGAGTCCATGGGCAGAGTATACCACTAGGATACTGTATAACAATGGTCCCCAGTCTTTTGGCAGCAGGAACAGGTTTAGTTGAAGACCTTTCTCCCAAGGTTAGAGCAAAAGGGTGTGCTTATGTAGTAGGTTGTTGGAGGATAGCTTTGAAATGGCCAGCTCCACCTCCTGTCAATCAACGGCAGCTTTAGAACCTAATAGGAGCAGGCTGACAGGAGGTGGAACTTCACTTGCCACCTACTTCCTCTTCCCTGCTCACTTCCTGCTGGCTGCTCCTCTGTCCCAGTGGCCAGACCTTCCAAAGCCGTGAAAAGTGCCAGTCTGCTGCCTGGGGATTGAGGACCCTGCCTGTATAAGACCTACTGTCTTGTAACTTGCAAGCGACAGAATCCATCTTTGTAGAGGTTGGAAGAAGGTACAGGGTTACAACAATATTTGTCATTACAGCTCTGATTACCCAGTCTTTCTTACCTTCTCCTGAAAGTAGACATTTGCTTGAGTTCCTGTTGCTCTTGTCTTACAATCTGTTTTGTCTTAAAATACTGAATGATAGTCCTTCCTTATCCATGGGGATGACCCCAGTGGATACCTGAAATTTACATATGCTATGTTTCTTCCCACACATAGATACACATGATAAAGTTTAACTTATAAATTAGGCAGGGTAAGAAATTAACAGTAACTGGTAATAAAGTAGAGCAATTATCATAATATACTATGATAAAAGTTTTCCAACTGTGTTCCTTCATCTGTCTTAAAATAGCTGATTGTGCTATACTTAACTCTTATAACGATGGTGTAAGATGGTACAGTGCCTATGTGATGAGATGAGGGGAAGTAAGTAGCGCAGAGATTACAACGTAGCATTAGGCTTCTTTCTAAACACAAGTGTACACAAGTCCTGCAACACCACAGCAGTGTAGGATCTAATAACTGAGACAGCTACACAGTGACTATCAGGAGAGTAATGTACACAGCATGGAGACTCTGAACAAAGGGCTAGCTTGTGTTCTGAACAGAACAGAGTGAGGTAGTACACGAACTTATCACTCAGAATGATGCACAATGAGAACTTAAGAATTAGTTATGTCTGGGATTTTACAATTAATAATTTTGGGCTGTAGTTAACTATAGGTAACTGAAGCCTTGGAAAGCAGAACTTCAGATACTGGAGCACTATTGTTGATGATTTTTTTTTCCGTAGTTCCCAGCCAGTTATATTTGAGATGTTTGGCTCTCCAAAGGAAGACAAAAGAGCCAAATGTAAATACCTCCACCCTGGAGGCACTATGTCTGATTTCAAGGCTCAGCATTGTATCTTTTGAGGAGTATGCCTGACATAGAACCTTGAGTGTAAGGCAGAGTTTGGAAGAAACTCTCCTCTTCACACCCATGTGTGCTTTGTAAAACAAATGAAAAAATTTACAATAGCTTTGTCTCGTGTTGATTCACTGCTTTATTCAACAAAATTTGAATTTGCCAGAATTTGAAAATTTGCTGGACTCTCTTTGTTTAGTTCTTCCTCAGTCACTTATGAGCCCTGAGGTGTGGGGTGAGTCCTGTCACTTCTCTGTGCCTCAGTTTCTTCATCTGTATAACAGGATAAATGGCTGTACCTGTCTCATGAGGTTGTTAGGGCTGAATTAGCTAACACAGAACATCGCCTTTTAGATAATAACTCGTTAGTGGAAAAGAAAACCAGTAAGCCAAGCTTCTGAGCACCTAGTATACGTTGACACGTCTAAGGTGTAAGGGCACAGGTATTCTAGGATATAGACCGGAAATCAGGTTGCTCACCAGCCACAACAAGGGGATTTTTAGACGCTGCCAAGAGCCAGAGAGAAGTGTATTCTGTGTGTCTTAGAAGCCCCCATTTCTACATAGAAGAGCTCAGGATAGCACTAACAGACATGTATAAGAATGTTCATTGTAACAAAGTTTATGATCACAAAATATGGCTGGAAAAAAGCCAGATGTTTACAATAGTAAATATGAAGGAGTGGAAGGCATGAGTTATTGACTCAGATAAGTCCAAGAACAATGCCCAGCAAAGAAAGCAAGATGTGGAAGGATGCAGAAAGACAGATACTGTTTATATAAAAATATACAAAACATGGAGAAAGACTAGTTATAGTATTTATGGGTAAATGCATATGTACTGAAAATATTAAAACATATATGGAAGTTTGCTGAGAATCCAGTGTAGATGAATGGTGACCTATGAGAAGGGAGAGAGGGGAGGGGGATGATTGTTTCAGGTGTGGTTTATTTATTCAGAAGGTGATGCAAGCACAGGTGGGTTTTCCATTTTTTTATGAATGCTTTTTTCATACATGACCTAACTTCTTAATTAAAAAAACAAATAGGGAGTTTTGTAGGTGACAGAAGACAAAAAAGCGTGTCAGAAAGACGGGGAGATTTAGTTGGGTTTCCTGGAGGGCAGAGAGCTGGTGAGAGAAAAAAGCTCACAGAGAGCTCATAGGTGTCACTCAGCCCCCTGCTAGGGCACCTTGCGTATACCCAATTTTCCATCAATGGTTAGATACTTGATAGCTACACTGTAGAGTTAATGTGTCATTTCAGAATCATTGGGTTTTTTTGATTGTTAGAGAATACTTGTTTTCTGTTCCCCATTCTCATCCCACAGAACAGCACCAGTCAGAGGGAGTTGTTACAGTTCATTAGATCTCCTTGTAAAACTGAGAGGCGATGTTCAAGAGCTTTCAGTATTTAAATTGCTTCAACATGTAAACATAATGGTCAGTGGGCTTGCATTTTATATAGCTTCTCCATTTTATTTCTCTCTTAATTCAATTTGCAATGAATTGGTTCAGTCTTGGTCCAGGACAGATCAAAGGAAGGAAGCAGAGGTCTGGTACCACGAAGATCCAAGAAGCACTATTTCAGAGCCTTGGCACATGCATTTTAAAGGACTAAATGGATGTACACACAACCTTAGAATGGAATAGTTTCCTAGAAATAATTTTCTTAAAAGTGCATTGTAAACATATTTTTGATATACTGTCTTGTCTTCTACATGCAAGCCCACGCCAAGTGCTCATCTCCATGGAAGCTCCTCTGCACAAAATCCATCCAGAGTGATTATTACTGGCAGAGAAAGCTAAGTGCTCTTCTCAGGGTACCCTGGCTGTCAAACAGGGAGGATGGGAGTTCTTCATGGCCCAGTTCCCCAAATGGCCTCATAAACCCAGACGTTAGCCCTCCTGCTCCTCATTGGACTCCTTGGGGAGGGCTGATAGTGACAAGGAGCAGCTACAAAGTCACAGACTACAGCATGGAGCGCATCTCCGTCCTCACAGCAGAACAGTGACCTTCCGGCATTTCTCACAGGTCGCGGTCCCCATGAGGTTCAACGGGAAGTCAGGTGTCGAGGTCCGGCTGACCAGTGACCTGGATGACTTGAAAGGATACACTTCTCTTTCTCTGTTTCTCCAAAGACCTGACCGAAAAGAAAACAGAGGGACTGAGAATATGTTTGTGATGTACCTCGGAAATAAAGATGTAAGTATTGCTTGGATGTTTCTCTTGTCTTTAGAGGAGAATTGTCCTGGAGGTGTGTGCTGTGGAGACAGGGGGCACAAGTGTGCCACTGCCATTAGCTTCCCATGGGAAGTCCCCCACCCCCAGGCACCAGCAAATCCTGCCCTTCTTCTCTGTACCCTTTCCCCCCATCTTGTCTGCTGTGGAAGCACCCAGGAGAAAGCTTCCATCCATCACAGATTGCTGATGGGTCTAGAAGCCTTACCCAGTGGGTTCAGTGTATGGACAGGTGTGTGTGCACACCTGTGCATGTTTGGGTGTGTACATGGCCGCGCATACACACGTGGTGTGGAGGACTGACACCTTCTTCCCACATTGCAGGGATATCAATACCAAAGTTTCCCAGAAATCATCAGGAGCTCCTCTACATAGAAAGAAAGGTGACCATGTTCTTTTCCCCAGGAGGCCCAAAGTTCTGTGGGTGGGGACAGCCTGCAGTAAAACAAAGCCTCTCCTGCCCATAATAACTGCAGGGCTTAGGGGTAGTTCAGAGCTCTTGTCTAGAATGTGTGACGCTCTCAGTTCTACCACCTGTAACACAAAAATGCAAGAAAGAAATGCAGGAATATTTCTAAGATGTATGGAAAATTTGTTAAATTATTGCTGTTTTAGGCATTTTGAATGACTGGTTTTAGCTGTTACACTCTCTTCTAAAAATACATTTCCTTCAGAGGAAAATCTAATCACTGACCTGACTTGGAGCCCAAATGTTGGATTAGAAATATCTAAAATACGGTGCTTGAAAATGCAACCTGAAGAGGAATTTGTTAGTTATCTCTATGGAACATTTTATTTAGATCCTCAAAGATCAAAACAATCATTAATTACCATCTCAGGCTTCCCAGTGTTGGTATATTGTTCATAGCTTCCTTATGAAGTCCCCTTTTGCTTTGTGTTATGAAAACATACACATTATTTACACCCTCAACAAATCTGTACTATAGACAGCCCCCTGGATCTATAGATTCTACATCAAGGTTTTAAATGAGTGTGGAAAATATTCAAGAAAAAAAAATGCAACTGCATTGAACATATATAGACTTTTCTTGTTGGGATTCTCTGAAAAGCACAGTATAACAGGTATTTATGTAACCTTTGCATTACATGAGGTAGCCCAGAGATGATTTAACATCTAGGAGAAGTTGTATGTGGGTGATTTTCAATACTGTCCTATTTTATATAAGAGACTTGATTATCTGCAAACCTGAGGACCCACAGGGGTCCTGGAGCCCATCCCCTGTGGATATAGAGGGACATGTGCCTGGCACACCCTGAAAATACGATAGACAAAAACTTATCTCTTGAATGCACCAAATGCCAGTGTACAACTTTTAAAAATTCTTAAGATGGTAAGTTTTATGTTTTGCCACAATTTGGAAAATTTTATTTAAGGTTTCCCCATTCCAGTAGGGAAGAAAGATATAGACGTAATTAACTATGACCATATAGAAGTGTCATAGCCGAGGCTTGCACAAAGGTTAAGAGAATGTGGCACAGTACTGGGAGAACAAATACAATTTGTTGCTCTTACCAGATGAAAATCTAACAGACCACTGGGCCCATATCTGGATCCATCTTTATGGGGGTGCCTGGAGACTGAGTGGGTGGTTGGGTGAATACATGAGCGTCCTGTTACCTGAGCAGAGACAGCCCCACACATTGCTAATTAAGTGTTCTGCACTCATCTATAAGAGGATGCACCTCATTTATTCTGTCTGCCCAGGGGTTATGGCGTAAACTTCATTATTTTATGCAATAAATGCAATGTACTCTTGCAAAGGAGTATATGAAGCATTCTGGGCTGGCTCTGTGTCTCTAGGCATCCAGAGACTACATTGGTATGGCAGTTGTGGATGGCCAGCTCACCTGTGTCTATAACCTGGGTGGGCGAGAGGTTGAACTCCAGGTGGACCAGATCTTGACGGAGAGTGAGACCCAGGAGGCAGTTATGGACCGCGTGAAGTTTCAGAGGTACGAGACTGATTGACTGTTGCTCTTTGTCAACCTGAGCACGCTCACCAGACTCCTCCATTTGGATGTGTTACTGAGCCTGGTTTTTAATATCTTGGAGTTTTATTTATTCATGTTCTTATAGTCTTCTTATTGAATTTTAAACAGAATATATCAGTTTGCAAGGCTTAATTACACCAAAGAAGCCACATCCAATAAACCCAAAGCACCCCAATTCTATGACATGGAGAGTGGAAGTAGCAACACACTGCTTAATCTGGATCCCGAAAATGTCGTGTTTTATGTTGGAGGTTACCCAGATGGTTTTAGAGTAAGTATAACTGTTATTGTGTGAAGAGAAAAGTATTCAAATTTTATTTTGGCATAATAAACTCCTGTATCTATTTTAATTAATTATGTATAAAATGGATCCTACTTTCTCAAAGCAAAGCTCATGACAATAGCTAACACTTAGAGTCCTCCTTTGTGCACTGTTCTAAATGAAGTATATTACTTTAAATAAGTCACCGTCATTCCCATTTGCAGACGAAGGAACTGAGGCAAAGAGTGTTAATAATTTGCCCAAGTTTGTAGAACAGAATTTCAGGGTCCAAATTTTTTAGTTATGTGTGATCTTGACTTAAAAGTGATAAATTTACGCTGGTTACCAATATCTTTTGTTTAATTAGTGGGAATTTTTGTTTCATTTTCAGCTTCCCAGCAAAATTAGATATCCTCCATACAGAGGGTGTATTGAATTAGATGACCTCAATGAAAATGTTCTGAGTTTGTACAACTTCAAAAAGACTTTCAATCTTAACACAACTGAAGTGGAGCCTTGTAGACGGTAATAAAACTGGAGGCCAGTGCCTCTGTACCCACGGTGGGGCCTGATGGTACTTCCATATGTAAGCAGGGAGAAGGTACGGCTGGAAGAATAGCACAGCAGTTAGAGCACTTGCCTAGCAAACTCAAAGTCCTGAGTTCAGTTTCTGAGCACTGAGTAAGCCAGGCATAGTGACACACACCTGTAATCTCAGCATTTGGGAAGCTGAGACAGAAGGCTTGCCATGAGTTTGTGGCTAGCTTGGGCTACATAGTTCTGGACTACAGAAAGAGACCTTGTCTCAAATAATAATAATAATAATAATAATAATAATAATAATGATGATGAGAAGGAGAAGGAGGAGGAAAAAGGAAAGAAAGTAGTGAGTCAGTAAGATGCTGTAGATGCTGCTCATTGCTTTGGGCACATAGTTCCTAAGTGACGTATGATTCATCTCTAGTGGTGCAGCCCTAAAAATCTAACAATGACAGTCCTTTATAATTTGTATAAAATATTACATAAATGATAAATTTTTCTCCATTTAAAAATTCTTTCTTAAGTTTTTGGTGTTTCCTACCACAAAATAGTCAGTACTATAAAATAGTTAATTGGGGCAAAACATTACACATCCCTTAAATTTTAAAAAATTGTAACCCACAGAACAGGTGACTTTCTCTGGACTCTATATCTGAATCCATTTGGAAATTGCTGTTTTGAGCTTCTGACAGTCCCTGAAATTAAAAGGAGGTGGAATATTTCTGATTTGCAACAGATAAAGTCTGTGTTGCTCAAAATAAAATTGTATTTCAGTTTAATCATTATTTATATTTCAAGATTTTTCAGCTGGTAGGCCATAGGTCATACATTCCCAAGATGAAATGTTTAAAAGTATTAGTTTTTATTAATATTTTTACTACTGCATATTGGTTAAACAGATTAGTGGGTTTTATTTTGATTGATTCACATATGTACACAAGGTACTTTAATTGTTTGCCCTGTTCCTGCTGCCCCACCATCTATCTAGTTTCACATTTTTATATTCAGTGTATATAATGGGCTTTGATCATTTTCATCCCTTCTACTGCCCACTTTAAATATAATATTTTTTGAGGTCAGGTATAAGAAAATATCCAGGAAGAAAACCTGGCTACATTTAACCTTTTAAAGATCTTTCTTCTTCTTTAACAAAATTCTGACACCTGGGTTGCATCTTCCTTGCTCCATTTTTCAGATGGCAGCATCTTGTATTATTATTAATCTCACATCATCATTAATACAATTATTAATACAAGTGCACGGTGACCCTTTGCTGCTGTGTTCTAACTTATGATCATTGATGTTGACAGGAGAAAAGAAGAGTCAGACAGAAATTATTTTGAAGGTACAGGCTATGCTCGAGTTCCAACTCAACCAAATGCACCTTTCCCAACCTTTGAACAAACTGTCCAGACCACTGTGGATAGAGGTTTACTGTTCTTTGCAGAAAACCAGGTAATTTGGAAGAAGCATTCAGATACTACCAAATATGCCCACTCTGTGTAGAAAATTGGAGTTAACTAGGTTGTTATAAACCACTACCTACATCTGGTACACAACGTGCAGATGTCATCTGCGTCCTCTCCTGGGACCAGTTATATTTGCTTTCAGTTGGCTGGGGGTGGAGATGGTACGAGGTGGTAAGTTTTGAGGAAAAATAATTAGGAATTTGAGAACATGCCATTGAAGAGAGAGCAGAAGCTCTTTTATTTTTCTGTTTTTATTGTCCATTTGAAAACTATTGCTTGCCTGATAATCTCCTTATTCTACAAGTGAAGACCTCTTGTGGTCTCCAAGGTATAGGGAGAGTCCAACTTCCTACTATTTTTATATTGGTTTGACTCTTCCTAGACTTTGAGGATTATGCATTTATCAGCCTGGTGCTTGACTTTCCAAGTAGTAAAAGATTCTCTGTCTAATCTGTAAGCAGCTGAAGTTCACAGGAAGCATTCTTAAATCCAGTAGGTTACACAAGTCCAAAGTGAAAGTCATGAACGCTGTCTGCTGGTCATGTTTGCTCTGGCTCTGTTATGGCTGGTCTGGGTCTTCAGCGGATTGCTCCCAGCAATAGGAGCTTCTGTATTTACTCTCACAGGTACTATTTCTGTAGAAATGTTGATCAGCCTATGGGCTCTGGTCTGAGAAATTTGAAATTTATATGGAGCTTGGGAGTTTATCAGATCCTTCTATGTGCATGGGTGGGACACAGACCTGGCCCAAGTCTCCTGTCTGGAGCTGGTCTAGATCTTTCTGGAGATCCCATGGCTAAGCCAGTTCTGATGGTTTGGAAATGTCCCAAGCAGCCTGAAGGATACAGAGAGCTTAGAAACCATTCCACATCTTCACAGAAAGGCAGCTGTTTTCCAAAGCCAGGTCTTTGTTCGGGTTGAGCATCTTGGATATGAGGTCTTGGGACCAGATATGTTTTAGATTTAGGATTTTTGTTAACTTCAGAATATTTGCCATGTACAGAATGAGATATCTTGAGGCTAGGATGAGACCCATATCTAAATAGGAAATTCATGCATGTTTCATATATACCATACACATATAGCCTGGAGGTAATTTTATACAGTATTTTAAAAACAATTTGTATATGAACCAATGTTTGTGTACATTGAGCCATCAGACTTATGGCATTGTGTTGGTTCTCAAACAAGAAGGCCTGGAGTTTGAAGCATCTCACCTTTCAAATTTTTATACTAAAGATGTTCCACCTATACTACTTACATTTTGAAACTCTTGGAGACAAGGAACCAGAAATAGTGTTTATCTTAGAAAAAAAATCTTACATAATGTCTTTGCATAAGATCAAGTCTAGAGGGCTGCTGTTAAGTAGGGCGGCTCATTGCTCTCAGGGCTGTTGTTACTCTTGTTTGTGAGCCAATGAACTCTAATCTGTGGTTCAAGGACAAGGCTTAGGGCAGGAGAAGAACTGATTGTCCTTTTAGCTGAGGACTTTGACCCTGGGTTTCAAAGATAAGAACCAAGCAAAGCCTTCAAGCCCTAAGTCAGAAATTCCTCTCCTTGTCTGATCACTAAGAAAATGGGCCCATTCAAGACCATGCAGGATGGGGAAGAGTAATGACTGAAACGGATACAGTTTCTGCCCTCTAGAGGGAAAAGTCGGGTGTTACACAAAGTTGTGCTGCTAATTGCTAATTCCTTACACGTGGAATGAGCAGTATAGAAAGGGAAAACAGGGATGTGTGCCAATCACTTGTTGAGTTTCACTTTGGATTTACCTAAGCTACTGGGTTTAAGAATGCTTCCTTACAAGTTAGCTAGGCAATCTTCTAACACTTGGAAAGTCACCCAGATGCCTATCTGAGACCTGTAGGACTGAAGATGAAACTCAAATGGAGACAAGAACAGAGTAGAAGGGGGACTTGACAGGGAAGGGGCATAAGGAAGAGTTGAAGGTGGGAAGGGCAGGAGCCCCCAAGAGATGTGGCTGGCACTGGGGAGCCAGAGGGAGAAACGAAGGGGCGAGCGGTGCCTCTCAGCATCAGCCAGGGAGTCAGGGCTGGGTTCTGAGAACAAAGAAAAGTAAGGCACTTGCCTGGGCACAATGGCGTCTTCACAGGGTGGTGTGGCTGTCGTGTAGACATGAATCAAGGAGGTATGTGGGAGACCAGAGGGCTCCTGCCCTGTAGCTGGCTGACGGTGTGTGGTTAAGACCAGGGTGACACCAAGAAGTTGAGGGAAGAATTCACCCGGTTTGATTGGATGGGGAGAAGGAGGAATGAGAAACAGCTTTTAGGTGTCTTGCAAGGTGATGTGGTTGGGGAGTGGGGAGGAGAAAGGGAAAGAGTATACATAGAGCCAAAGAAAGAGAGACAGCCTTGAGCAAAGAGAGGGAGACTGGCTTGGCAGTATGTGGGAGGCACACAGGCATAAATATTATTTCGGATATTCGGAGTGTGAGGCACCTGTGAGTCATGCAGGCAACAGCAATAATAACCAAAGAATCAGATGGACAGGCCAGACCCTGAAAGACCGATCCAGGATGGAGAGAAACATTCAGGCTTCATGGAGGCAGCTGTGCTGCAGCTGCAGAAGTGACCATGATTGTTAAGACACAGGGAGTGATGTGAAAGGAACAGGGTCCCCACACGAACCCTCAAACCTGAAGAGAACAGCAAAGGGGATGAAGCAGCAGAAACAGGAAACGCAGGAGCACCTGAAAAAACAGATGGCCAAAGTGCCTGGAATTGAGTAAGACCTAATCCCACTCAAAAGGTAGCACTCCTCATATTTTACTCTGCGTTTCAGTCCATTTTTGCAAGCTAGTTACGGGTAGTATAGAAAAAATCACTACAATTGCTAGCATGTCTTGTGTCTGTCTGGAGTGCTCAGTGCTGAACACGATGCTCAGCGTGGCTTGCAGTGGGTAGGTAACCATCCTGCTCATCCCAGGAGGTAGTTAAGTGATATAGCTCTGTTTTATAACTTAGGAGACAGCTGAAGCTAAGAGTAGTTGCGACACTCTGGCTGTTCCTCAGCCAGGCCTGTGGTCACTTGAATTGTTTTCCATTCTCTAGGATCAGTTCATATCCCTGAACATTGAAGACGGCAACCTCATGGTGCAGTACAAGCTGGACTCTGAGCCACCCAAAGAGAAAGGAATCACAGACACCATCAACAATGGGAGAGACCATGCGGTAGGTCCTTCAGGTCTCTTTACTTGAGTTGTTCGATGTCTGTGGACCTTGGGATTAGTTCAACACCAAAAATCGAAAGCAAAAGTCACTACAACGTTTCAGTTATCAGTGGAACTTACTGTTGTTAACTCAGAGACACATCTTTTTGGAAATTTGAACACTTAGGCATGAAATATATAATATTGATAAACATAGGCACATAATAGATGGCATCTTTACGAAGTACCATGGTTAATTTCAAGTAAAAAAATCTATTAAAATATTCTACTATCAGTAGAACATTTTCCCTAACCTGCTATTGTGCAGTCTCCCCATCATGTATACAAATGAATCTGAAGAAAGACAAAAACATACCAGCTCTGAGCCATTACAGAAAGGATTCTTTTATTTTATTCATTTATTCCCGTTCTTGATGACTCATCTCTCATTTATTTCAGATTATAATCAAAATTAGAAAAGCCCAAAAATTCATATGGATAAGTGTAAATAGTCAAAGTATTAGAATCGAACAGGAAATATTTGACTTCAATACCTATTACTTGGGAGGAATTCCAATTGCAATCAGACAAAGGTAAGATGAGATTTTTTTTTAAATATCAGATTACTTCCCATAGTGGAAAGAATAGCCACCAATAAATTTAGTCTACCTTTTTCAATTCTAGCTACAAAGAAATACAGTGTTAATTTTGTTGTTACAAATACAGTGTTAATATAGTGTTGTGTAGAGAGTAAAATTGATTGTAAATACTGAATGATGAGACTGGCTATTCAAAAAAAGGAGATTTGGGGGAACCAAGTATGAACTCTGTTGTCATTCCTAAAAGGAAGGAAGTCACTGACTGCCTGTCAGTGCTGCCAGGAGCTCAATGAGGCTGTGGCCCTAGGCCATTCAAGTAAGAGAGCCTGATGGTGAGAAGTATGGGGCCCTCCTGAGAGCTGAGGAGGATGCCACTTTCAGGAAACTTCTGGGAGAATCTCAGGCATAGTGTCTTGCTCACGTTGGGCCTACTTGTCCCTTGGATGCTGTGTAACATGGATTAGGCCCCTACTTTTCCTTGCATGAGTGAACACATGGATAAATTGTACTTATTCTGTAAAAGCTGTAATGCTTAACTTGAATGGGAAAAAAAACTCGCCACCCTGAGAATGCACTACTCAGAAGTAGCTTTTGCACTTTGTTCCTGTGTTTGTAACTTCCAACAAGGCTCTTAGACAGCTGACAATAAAAAAAAGACACGCCAGAAAGACCCATTGGTAAGCCTCATGACCCCAGCTAAGAGGACTCCAGAACGGTTTATTGTGGTTACTTTTAGCTGAAATCAGAAGCTAGGAATCTATTTTTCTGACTTAGAACGTTAACTATAAGTACTACATGTGATTTATGAGGTGCTCCCAGGGACAAAAACAACAGCAGGAAAGTCTGACATGGAGGGAGCTCTCAGATCATGGTACATAACTCCTGAATTTTACAAATGAAGAAATCGAGAGTAAAAAAGATGTTCATATTTAATATTACAAACAGGAAATGATAATGCAGCTGTGAATACCCAGTATGAGTCATCAGTAATCTTGAGGTGATTGAACTGTGATAAAGTAGACTTTTATCTATTCAAAAGATAAAAGTACACTTATTCCCTGGTGTACTTCAAAGAGCTGGGGTACACCAGGGAACAGGACAGTGGAAAGTAGGGACCACACCTCAGAGGACCTTGCAGGTCACCGTAGGAGCCACTGGAGGGACTTCAGCAGAGAAGAGACATACCTTGTACCTGTGTAGTGGCTCCTGCAGGTCAGGGCAAGGTTTGAGTTAGGGGAGAGAAAGGGCAGAGGCAGACAGAGAGTTGGAGGAGTTGAATATTAACAGGAGGAACAGATGAGGTGGCTAGACCCAGGGAAATGGGAGTGAGGAGTGTGGGCAAGGGGAAGGGTATGGATCTAGGTATGTGATGGGTGGTAAATGGGCAAGGCTGACCCAGGCTTTGAGAGTCAAGGAGAAAAGTGGTCATGGTTGAGAGGACTGCTGTTTGGTTGAGCGTGTGGGTGGGTGGAGTAGCAGGTGACATATTCAAATCTGAGACAGACTGAGTTCCAGGAGCCGGAGGCACGGCCAGGTAGAGAAGCCGAGAAGCAGGTGGACATGACAAGCCAGACCGGGAAAGAAGGCAGGCTAGAGACAGGGTGAATGACACTCAGGGACAAGGGAGTGTGGAGGTACCTGGGCTAACCTCGAGCCATGAGGAATTCTCCACCTGAGGCGTTGGCTGGACGTTTGCCTTTGTGCAGTATGAGATAGCCCACAATGGGCATGTGGCTGCCAGCCAGTCCCGATTTCTAGGAAAGAGTAGAAGACAGAACCACAAAAGTGGTCTTTATTTTTGCTCTGCCAGCAGAAAATGGTATGACCTTGGGTTAAGTCAGAACCCAATCTTCAACTTTTCATCCCTATCCATCAAGGAAGTCTGCAAACAAACAGAGAGGTACATACATATAGATAGACGTAGAATTTTCTTAGTATTCTGACTTAGGACCTTACATACCAGGCTTGCCTCCCTTTTCTGGACAAGTTTATACCCTGAGTTTTAGTTAAAATCACCAGAATATGAAAAAGATGTGAAGAGACAGAGGCCAGTCAAGAGATTTCCTTGTCTTTTCCTCCTTTGAAAATTAAAAGCTGAGGAACATTCAACTCGTTCTAGCCTGCCTTATCCCTCTGGTGAGGACTTTGGTGGTCCAGGGTGTCCTGACACAACCCTGGGAGTCTCTAGGGCAAGAGGGCTTCTGCCCTCAACTTGTAGCCAAGCTTCCTAGGGGCAGCTGTGCTGCACTTTGCAAGATGGTCAGTGCCTGGTCTCTGCTGTTAACAGGAGGGCCCTGTTGCTCATGGTCAGTGTTCATTCCTGTTTGTAACACAGCAGGCTCTAGTCGTCACTAAATAGGGCAGCTTGGCACAAGGAGTTTGGGGCTGTTTGATTACCTCCTCTCACTAGTAGTGTATCTTCTGAGAATGGGGACCCAGATTTTGGAATGAGTTGCTTAAGATTAGACTCAGAAATCTCAGTCCACGACTCCTATTTCCCTCCCGGAAGAAGAGAAAGTCACTCCTGACAATGGCATGGATCTGATACCTCCAAGGACATTTTTTCCCTGGGGACTTGCACCATTGCGTTACAGAGTGTAATGATACAACATGAAAATAGTTTGAAAAGTGAACAGGAGCCAGGAATCTACAAGGCAGTTGCTAAGTACTTGATATCAAATATAGGGTGAGGTTTGGTCCTCATTGATGTCTGAAATCTGCCCACAGTGGTGAATAAGATTCTGTTGACAAATAGGCCCAGAGTATTCATCCCCCCCTCCACGCAGAAACCTATGAACTTAGCAACACAACCCTACAGAGTCATTTTCCTCCAGCAAGTGTGTCTGCCTAAATCCAGGCCCTCAGCTGGCCCAAGAAAGAATGGACATAAAAATATAAAAATATGAACAAAGAGACTGGATCTAGGCATAAAAGGAGCTCTCCTCCTCTTCTGAGGCAAAAAAAAAAAAAGCCATCTTTATGAAATGATCAAGCTCTCTTTGCAATACCAGTGAGGATTTCTTTCTCCCTTTTTCTTGTAATGAAGTTTAATTTTATTCATGTTCCATGTAACTCAACTGATTATGATGAATTGGATTAAAATGAAGGCAGGCAGACACATCTGCACTTAAGAACCAAGCTGCCTTAGGGACTTACCATGAAATTGCCTGTGGGTTTTCTTACTACATCATTTGTTTAAGAAACACAAATATTCACTTGGACTTTAATCATCTCTTGGTTTGTGTGAATTTAGCTCCAGGCAGATACAGAAATCAAAGGTGGAGATGTGGAGACACCACGTAGGAAGAGCTACTACAGAAATAACACATGTTAAAAAATGTTCTTCTTTGGACATAGCTGGTTACTAGCCCCATCAGCTCCCAACTGAGTCTTCACTCTGCGTCAGGCACCATCTCCGCGCATTGCACATATTCACTCTTTAAACTTGGGACAACTCTAGGAAAGAGATTCATGGGCCCCCGTGGTACAGACAAGAAAACAGGCTGGGAGAGGTTAAGAGGCTTGTTCAGGCAGCAGGGAGAACTTGACCCCAGGCAGCCTGGCTCCAGAGGCCACAGCTCTAGAGGGCACAGTCATGCACCTGGACATACCCCGTGGAATATCCACTCCTGTGTGCCACCCACTGTTCCCGGCTTGGTAAATTGCGAGGTAGGAGGAGGCAGATCCAGCTTCAACCCCAGACAGCACTTTCCATGGTGTCCCCTGGGTGTGGATGCCACCCGCCCATGCTTTCCACGGTTAAAATGAAGCAAAAGGCAGCACTTTGTTTCTTGTGAGTTTCTGACAGCTCACCTAAGAGTGCATCTCGAAGCCAGGCCTGCTGTGCCTGGAATCCTAGCGCTCCTGGAGGCTGAGGCAGAAAGATGCAAGTTCCAGCCCAGCCTGGGCCACCTTCTGATGTAGTGAGATTCTGTGTCAAAAAATAAATAAATAAATAAAGGGCTGAGGATATAGCTCAGCATAAAAGCCCTAGATTTAGTCCCCAGTATTGGGGGGAGTTGGGGAGAACAGTGAACAAAAAAAAGAGCAAAACGTTGTCAAAAACATTCCTTGGTTTACATTATTATTTAGCAGTTTATTAATGTATATCTGTATGATGAATGTATTACTCACCAGTACATTCCCACCCCCCATGTAGGAGCATGGCTGTGGGGCATGGGCATCCCTGATACTGTGCGTCTTTTATCCCTGTACATTTTGAGGACCCCCACTTTTCTTCTGTCAATCTTATTGGCTGCGTTTTTAAAGCTGAGAGTGAAGACTCCTGCAGAAGGGATGTAGATTTTCCCAGCAGCATAGAATAAGCAGCACTGGGGGAACCCCATGGTTCTGGGTAAACCAGAGAAAGGACAGTGTTTGTTGGAGGCAGCGAAGAACTGGGGAACCAGCGTTTCTGCCCCAGGTCCCAGGCGAGCCTGTCACGAGCCACCTTTTTGTTTATCCTTCGGCAGGTTTAACATTTCTACACCTGCTTTCCGAGGCTGCATGAAAAATCTGAAGAAGACCAGTGGTGTGGTGAGGTTGAATGACACCGTAGGTGTAACTAAAAAGTGCTCCGAAGACTGGCAGGTAAGTGGAGGCTTCTGAATCCCGCGGCAGGTGCATCCCAGCCGGCCATTCTTCCAGTCTCTTCAGTGCACAACTTTGACTTTTGCTGCTAGTACAGGGATGCAAACTGGCTCACTAACACAGCCCATTTGCCTAGGAGCAGAGCCCCTTCAGATTTGCATATTACATTTGCCGGAGGGGCTGAGGGCGTAGTTCAGTGTTGGAGCACTTGCCCAAGACACTGGATTGGATCCCCCAGCACCACGTAGTAGCTGAGCGTAGTGGCACACTCATGTAATCCCAGCAATCTGGAGGCTGAGGCAGGAGAATTGCTGTGAGTTTGAGACTAGCCTGGGCTACAGAGTGAGTTCAGGACCCGTCTGTACTATAGAGCAAGACCCTATCTCAAAATAAATTGTAGGAAAGTAAAAAAACTAGCAATGCATACAAAACCTTCCAAATGATAGGTAACTTATTATGCAGAAAAACACACTCAGTTTCTTTCTGGGCTGAATGAATTGCATTTATGAGTTCTGGTGAAGGGATGTAAGCAAGATACTATATTTAACCTAGAAATGATTACAGGGTCAGTAATATATTCCACATGTGCCTTTCAGCTTGTGCGATCTGCCTCATTCTCCAGAGGGGGACAGCTAAGTTTCGCCAACCTGGATTCTCCATCATCTGGCCCCTTCCAGGCCTCCTTTGGCTTCCAGACCTTTCAGCCGAGTGGGTTATTATTGAGTCATCAGACACGGGTAAGAGATAATTCCTTGTGTTGAACACGTTGACACAAGGCTCAGTGTTTGACGTCAGAAACAACGCAGATTTTGAAGCTAGAGAAATAGGGCATTTTGTCGATTGTGTAGTTCAAGCGCATAAAAGTTATCTCCCACACTAGAACAGGTCCTTAAAAATCAGGTTAGAAAGAACATAATAATTTATAGAACTGAATTTTGTGTGTTCATGGACTCATTTTCATTCTTTGTAGGTATATTTGATGAATTAAAATGAATTATAATAACTATTACATGCAGTAGTACAGCTCAAAGTTTTAATCTAAGGAAAAAACAGAATTTATCCTAGATATTCCTTTTTGAAAAGATAGCTTATTTTAGTTACTTTCTTATTACTGGGACAGAAAAACCAGACATCTACAACTTTATGCAGGAAAGATTTATTTTTAGTTCACAGTTTCAGAAGGTCTCAGTTCATTTATGGGCAGCTTGCTATGGTAGAAACACATGGAAGGGTTGGGATCAGGAACAGGGTCAGAGACAGAGCTCCTCATGGCATGGCAGGACAAAGCCGAGGCTGGAGAAAGGGCAGAACCTGCACACATGCCTCCAGGTCAAGCCTCAAGCAATCACCCCTTCCAGCCAGACCCCACTTCCCAGCAGTACTTAGCATTCATAGGTGCATGAGACTTTTGGGGGACACTCCAAATCCAAACCACAACACAGCTCTTCAGATTTATTCTTAATGCAACACCAAGATCTACAGTATTTGCACCTGGGAAATGGGAGAAATCTTTTGCTCTCTCCTCCCATTCAACAGAGCCACAGAGATTCTCTTCCACAGGAAGTATGCTCTGTAGCGCAGGAGGATTTAGCTAGTGCCATGGCCTAGGTGTAGGAGTCAACTAAGGCTCGAGAATCCACTCACAGAATGAGTTTTAAAAATGAAAGTAAAAAGTGAAAATAGAACACTGTCATCCTTGGGTTTATTTTTTGAGAATTGTCAAGCACAACTTATGTCTGATATTTGTTAAGAAGATGGTGGATTTAGAGGTGGTTGTTTTGTTTTGCTTTGTTTTTTCCTAAGTAGCCCTAAATGCTACATGCCAACATTAGACAGTAAGGGTGGCCATTTTATCAAAACAGGATGTTCTGAACTTGCTCTTTTGACACCTAACACATTTAGTGTTTGATACACAAATGTAAGAACTGGACTAGCAGAAGATTAGGTGGACTCTGAGCAATGGAGGTATCTTAGAAATGTCTTAGGGACATTGCCTTCAACTTTGTAATGGCTTAGCCAAAAAGTGTCTGTGTGTACATATGCTTGCATGTATGTGTGCACACATTCTTTTTATTCTATTCACAACGAATCTTCCAACTAGAAAACAACAGCACAAAATTAGTTCAGTCATGGCTGTAACTATACAGTGTAAAAGCTGTTTCAGATTAAAAGTTCACCGGTAAATCACATTTTGCTGAAAACTGCAGAAATGGAACTTGGTAGAAAAACCTGAATAAAACTGAAGTGACAACTGCTGAGATGACACTTTTTAAAATTAATCATTGACAGAAAGAGTCAAATCGTCTTGCCAAAATTTAACTCTGCATAGTTTGACATGGAAAATTGGCCTTCCCAGAAATAATGACCAGAAAATTTTACAGTGTGTAATTGTTACAATGGTATATAGAAAATTAATAAATCAATTCTTTGCTGTAAAGGTATTCAAAAAAAATTGACTCTGATGAAAGTAACTTCAGCATAATGAAAGTTAAAATAGAAAAATTTAGAAAGGATTTGGCTGTTTTGCATAATGGATTGAGAAGTTAAATTGTCTTAATGAATGTCAGGTCCAGAAAAATGATTTCGACAAATTCATCAGCGCTGAAGTAATTTGCATAAGATTTTTATATTCATAAACATGAAGTCAAAAATACTCGAAAAATAATCTTCAGATTCAAATGGCTAAGTCAAAACATTTGGGTCAAAACATTTAGATTGTTTTGTACATGGTTGGAATCATACATGCAATGGTTTTTATTCAGAATCTCAAATGCAAATTGGTTTTGTTGAGTATATTCTATGATGCTTTCAGACAAGTAACCTGGAGGTCACACTGGAAGATGGTCGTATTGAATTGAGCACCAGAGAAAGCGGTGGCCCAATTTTTAAGTCTCTTCAGAAATACATGGATGGTTTACTACATTATGTGTCTGTTATCAGTGACAGCTCAGGGTGAGTGGAATGGTATTACTGCCACAGAGGTCTCCTTTTTTTTACTGCAGTGGAGTTTTCTGTTATCTTTTCACAAAATATTTGTTCTGATGCTAGTGCTTCTTTATTAGTCTTGGTCTTCTTATTTATTTTATGCCAATATACTAATTAAAAATAAGTCAGTAGTTGGATGGAGATACACAAATTGTGGTATGTTCAAAATTCGCTACTCTGCAGCAATGAAAAAGATCCAGAACTATGTGTATATATAATGACATGGATGAATCATGCCAACATAATGGGGAACAAAAGAATCCACCGTGGAAGAGTTCATGTCTTGCGATTTTATTTCTACAAAGTGTAAAAGCAGGCCAAATTGGCCTGTCAAAATAAAGGATGTTGGATGCTCATGGATAAGGAGGGTAGTTAGAGACTTTAAAGAGACCACAAATCGGGATTCTTGGCTCTGGGTCAGTTAATCTGTTTCTTTCTCTGGTTATGTCGTTGTTTACCTGCCGCAAAACTTTTAAAGCCAAGCATTTATGATATGTGCACTGTGTGTACATTTATTGCATTGCATAAGGAGTGTTATATATAAGAATACATAGCCATTTTAAATGCTCTTTAAGAATAAAACTAGTTTAGCCAGTTATTTTTAGGGAGCAGATACTGAGTCTGAGTCAAAGTGAATACATTGATCCCACAGCGAAAGCGTTTTTGCTGGCAATTCTCACCTTTGTTTTCTGGCTTTTTCAGCCTCCGGCTTCTCATTGATGACCAGCCTCTGAGAAGGAGCCAAAGGCTACAAGCCATTTCAGACTTCCAGCAGTCCCTCCGCCTGGGCGGGAGCTATTTTGAGGGTTGCATCAGCAATGTTTTTGTCCAGAGGTGGGTGATCTTGTCTTTGTGGGCAGCTACTGAGGACAGCCTGCCCACATGAAGGCTATCCATTGATCCAGTAGGCAAACTTGGATTTATCAGCACACAGCACAAAGCTCTTTTACCACAAACTTCCAAAATGGCCTCATTGGCAAAGACACACACATTAAAGAACAAACCAACAATAATAATCTCCGGCCTCAATATCCCTGTGGAAGGGCAGCTTTGATTTATAACCTTGGAAAATCTAAATAAGGTTAACTTTCAGATTATAGCCCCCCCCCATTGAAATTTTGCTGTTTTAATTTTTAATCAAAGTTGTGCAGTTAGAGTTTATCAACTCTATATGGTTTTCAAGGTCAAGGAGTTGCACAGACCAGCCCAGTGCTCACAAAACCAACTTACAACTTTGAACGTGACTTTTAATAAAGAGAGCTGAGCTTGGAGCTGGCATACATATAAACAGTTCAATGCTTTCCCCTGATTCAAAATGATTGACTATAGATAAGAGGCAAAATCCTCTCTAGGGCAACCAAGGTCCCAGTTCTGGCTAAGAATCTCATGCTGGAATGTGTAGTCTGTCATGACCATCTTAGCGCCCCTCATAGGTATTGGCCCCCTTGGTCAGGATGAGGCTCTGAGTTCTTGGTCCCGACCTCACTGATGGAATATCTTCCTTAATTGTCTTATCCAGTGACTGGGGCAGAACATAGATAGGGAAGAGAAAACGTGCTTAGTAGCAGCTTCCTGTCCTTGGAAACCTCAGACAACAATTGTCTGATAAAGCAAATTTGTTTATGAGGCTTTTCTGGTCGAACATTGGCGGAAGACCCCCTAGAAGCCCTGGGCTTTGTGAAGCTCACCACCATTCTGTATTTTCCAGCCCACCTTTCCTCTCTGCATATTTGATTTGCTCCATTCTATAGGACACCCATCCCAAAAAAGGAGCCAGTGTTACATCCCTGCCACATCTTTAGTGGTTTGGCCCTGCCACAGTTTTGCTGTGATCCAAGTCAGTAACATTTTCTCAAGGTCTACTTCGGCCCTGTAGATGTGATGTTCAGGTAGGAGATGCAGGTGTACCGAGAATGCATGACAGTGAGAGTGCCATTTTACAACGAGTTCTCTGTACCGAAGTTCTTCCTCCACGTTTGACAGTCTGGCAACAGCTTCAGTTCTGCCCCTGTCCAGGTTGTTGGAGAGTCCTGAAGTCCTAAATTTGGCCACTAAATCTACAAAGAGAGATGTGTCCCTGGGAGGCTGCAGTTTGAACGAACCACCTTTCCTAATGCTACTGAAAGCTCCTACAAATTTTAACAATGCCAGGACCTTCGATATTAACCAAGTAAGTGTCAAAGCCTTACGCGGGACTTTGGTCCCCTCAGCTGCTGCCTTCCTACCCCACACCTCTATCAGCTTCCCAGGATTCTTCTGGGCCAGCTGGGTGAGAGGTGGTAGGAAAGGGGTGGGAGGTCATGTGACCCATGAGGATGGGTGTCTCTGCAGTGGTGTGAATGGGCCACCTACAGTTGAATTGCACTAAAATGATAGTTTTCTTTTTAGCTTTTATTTTGTACCTCAGGGCTAATTTGGCTATTTTTGAAGTCACAGAACAAACAGAACTGGGGCTATAGGAATGGCACGGCAGTTAAAGCTCTTGCCTAGCAAGCACAAGACCCCAAGTTGGATTCCCCAGCACCACAGAAAGCTGGGCATGGTGGCACACACCAGTAATCCCAGTTCTTGGAAGGCAGAGGCAGAAGGATTGCTGTGAGTCCAAGGCTAGCTTGAGCTACATAGTGAGTTCAGAACAAGCCTGGACCACAGAGCCAGACCTTTTCTCAAAAAAAAAAAAAAAAAGTAAACAGAACTGTTACCAGATACAATGGGTTCACCCAAGTGAGTCCAACACTGATTTGTACCACTGGGAGGTAAAGCGTGGAGAAAGGTTTAGTCCCTGCAACAAATAAGGAGGTGGGGGGATCATTCTCTAAGCAGCACCATCCCTTACAGAAAGCCAGGGCGTTGTTGGGAATACTGAAAACCTCAATCCTCGTGTATAGAGGCTGGCCTTCCTGAGCAGGTTCCATTGGAGATCAGGCTACTTGAGACATTGCATGCTCAAAAATGGCAGACAGGAATGTCCTCTGGGAGAGAATTTAGCACTATCATAAAAATTATAGTAAGCTTGAGCCCAGTCTGGGCAAACTTAGTGACTTAGTGAGATGCTGTCTCAAAATCAAAACTAAAAATGGGCTGGGGATGTAGCTTAGTACAAAGGCCCTGGGTTTGATATCCAGTACTGGGGAAAAGAAAATTGCCTCTCTAAAAGCCAACAAACTCCACTTAAATTTCTGAAATTTCCATAGCTGGAGCTTTTGTTCTTTAGATAGTTCTGCAGTGTCTACAGCAGGCCCAGTGGTTTTTCTGTAGAACACAGGAACCTCCTGCTCACACATGGACTTCTTATTACAAGATATATACATGCGTCCAGACTTAGTCAAAACCTGTGTGCTTAATTAACCTCAGCTACACATTTAAAATACCCTGGATATGTGAAAGCCCCCATGCTCATCTGTATCTGTCCCCGTGGGTTGGAGGCTTTTAGAGTGGGCACAGGTGTCCATCGGCCGGTTGCAGAGCTTGACAAGTGATTCCCACACACTGCTTGTGGTGGGCTGAAAGGAAATGACCCTTCTAGGTGGAAGAGTGGAAGCTTTGCTGTGAATTAATCACGGGGCTAGGAAAAGAGGAAGTCCTTGCCCTTCCTGAGGTTGACAGTGTGGCTTCCCGTATCTAGGGTCACAGTTAGCAAGATTAATAATGCTGAGGACCCCCAGTGTACTAGGCACTGCAGTGAAGCTCTCATGTAGATGTTTTGCTAAGCCCTTCACCTTATGCAGTAAGCACTATTACGAGACACACTGGAAAAAAAAAAAAAAGACACTGCAGTTGACTCAGAGGTGCACTTTGCTCAGGCTCCCCCCAGCTGGAGATATAGGAGTGGAATTCCATCCCAGCAGCCAATGCCTGCTTTTAAATCATCTGTTTCTGCTCAACACTCCTTTTTTATGTTTTTGTATGGAGACAGGGTCTCACTGAGTTGCTAAGTTGCCAGGCTGGGCTAGAACTTGTTCCCAGGGTGCCGGGATCAGCGGTGTGTCACCACACCCAGCTCAACACACTTTTAACCTCAGCCATTTGCTACTTGTCTACCAATATTTCCCTGCTGCACAATGACATGCAGAGTATGGACAGATAATTCATAATAAGGAACATTTTATGCTTTTAGGAAGAAAAACATTTCATGACTCTCAAAGAGTTGTCATATTATTGTTATAGGAAAAGCTTCCTTAGAGTCATTCCCTCAGAAATGAAGTCGTATATTCATTTTTTCATTGTAAAGTCAGTAGTTCCAGAGAGGTGAAACCAGGCCAGTGATAGTGGAGCTGGAGAGAAGGAAATAGGTTCTAAAGCTGCTTGGAAGATAGACTATGTTGGAATCAAACAGTAATTGGATTGGGTTGGCTAGGGAAAGGTAGGAGAATTCTGAGACATCCGGTCTGTGTTATTGGGTAAGTGGAAATGGCCCCAAGAGCTCCATGGAAGTAGATAAGAAAACAAGAATTTGGAAGGAAAGAGAAGGAATGAAGTATGTGATGTATTGAGGAATGAGTATCTGTGGGACACCTAGGTGGAGGCAGCTGGTGGGAAACCTCAGCAGACAGGGTAGAAACTGGGCTGTTGCTGTGGGAGATGACATTATTTAATTATTTATTGCTAATTATTATTTAATGTCCCCCCTGCCTATGCAAGGCTCAGTTTGGATAGAAGGCATTAGTTTTGCCTCCAACAGTTCAATGGCAGAGAGAATGCAGCAAGCTTAGGGTTTGGTCCTGGGGCCCCAGGAGTCAGGTTTCTGGATGCTACCTGGGCTTTATCCTTGGTCAGGTGTGTACCTTCGAGTGAGAAGGACGTTTTCTTACTACAGAAGTCAGAGTTCTTACTACAGAAGGTGGCCTCTCAGGAACTTGAATGAAGTTTAGATGCACAAACACCAGTAATCACATGAGCAGATCCCCTAAGATGCAGATAGCTGAATATGGGCAGAATTCACAGGTAGGAGGTGCTTTGCATGCACTCCCTCTGCCCCTCCAAAGGCTTTCTGCTGTTCTCAGTTTCTCCCACCCCTCCGAGGGCAGGTTGAAGTGCCAGCTTTACAGGGATGCGAACAGTTTTTAAGCTTGCCTGAGAGTCTCCCATCAGTGAGTGAGAGAGTCTGAATTCAAATGTAGGGCTACAGAGTTCCAAAGAATGTGCTCTCCAAAATTCTATAGGCCAGGAAAATGGGACAACAGTGGGAAATTTGATGAAGGGAGACCTGGGGTAAGTAACTGAAATCACGCACTAACACCAGATCAGGCAAGCTCTGTGTAACCCATGAAACATTTTTTGAGGTCAGTGAAAAGCTATTGAATCAAGGAGAGTGCTTTAAACTGCTTGTAATATTACAGATTATGAAACTGGCAACATCCTGTGGGTTAGAAAGTTCTCGTGACAAGGGGACAAACTGGGCAATCTATTTTAGTAGTCCAGGCACAAAGGTCAGGGTTGATCATCAGGGCAGAGATGCCAGACACGAAAAGGAAGGTGTGGAAACAAAATACGCTAGAGAGAGGAATGACAGGACACAAGGTCAGGGTGTGGCAGAGACCAAGGAGGTGAGTATTCAGACGTTCCTTGGAGGATTCTGACAACATTATGAGAATCAAAGAAGAGCTGGTGGCAAAGGGTGTTTATCAAAACTGTTCATCTTGATGTTACCCTCGAAGCTGATACACAAAGGCCTCCAGAGCGGGCATGAAGCACACTGGGGCGAGTCGCAGGCAAGGAGGAGCTCAGGCTGGTTCCTGTTCTTGGTAGGATCAAAGTT
>PVKB01003396.1:0-70935 GCA_004027205.1 Ctenodactylus gundi
TAATCAATGGATTAGCCAAAAGTAAGAATGACAGATACTGGACATATTGAAACTTTTTAAATTTTTGACAAAATATAAAAGAGAAATATATATGTCAGCTATAGAAATTGCGCCATAAAGAATAGTAGAAAACAAACCAAAAAGCTCTGCATTAGTTTCTTGTTGGGACTAAAGGCCTCAGACACACTATGTAAAGAAAGAAGTGGTTTATTAGGCTCATGATTCGAAGTTTTAGGCCAGTGTTGGCTGGATCCAAGACAAGAATATCACAGTGGATGGGCACAGAGAAGCAAAGCTTCCCAATCCATGACAGCAAGGAAGCAGAGAACAGAGAAGAGAGCCAGAGAGAAAGGGCTCAGAAACCAGATGTAGTCCCCAGGGTTACCCAGAAAAACTTAGCATTCTACTTTACTAACCCCTACACATTTCTCAGGCCAATCAAGTTGACAAGACTGAACATCACATCTTCTATCAGTACTGTCAGATAGCAGCCCATCAAGAGGTAGCATGAGTATCCCAGTACAGCATTCATCACTTTTGGTCATATTTTCCTGGGGTAGGAACAAAGCGTTTAATGTGCTGCCCACAGCTACTGAGCTGAACAGGTTTGGTCATGCAAAATGTCCTCAGGTTCTGCCTTTGTTGAGGCTCCTCTGTCACTTAGCAAAATTTTTTTCAGATAATAATAGCTACTTGGTGCCACTGGCTCCACAGAACCTTAGCTGGGTGACCTTGGGAAGATTGCATGACTTCAGTGGAGCTCAATTTCTCATCAGGGGAATATAGTTAGCCTCCATATCTGTGGGTTCATTATCCATGTAGTCAACAAACCAAGTATTAAAAATACTATTTTAAAAATCTGAGCCAGTAAAAAACATGTACAAACTCTTCTCTTGTGATTCTTCTCTAAATAACACAATGAAGCTTATGGTATTTACATTATATTATTATGAGTTATATACAAATGATTTAAATTATAATGGTTCTTATCAAAAAGACAATGAAATACTAGCAAGGGTGCAGAAAAAAGGGAACTCTTGTACACTATTGGTGAAAATATAAATTAATATAGGTATTATGGAGAAGAGTACGGAGGCTCCTCAAAAAAAAAAACTAGAAATAGAACTATCATATGATTCAGCAACCCCATTTCTAAGTATATATGCAAAGGAAGTACAGTTAATATGTTGAAGGGACATCTGTACCAGCATGTTTACTGCAACACTTCACAGAAGTGAAGATATATAATCAACCAGCTATCCAATAATAAATGAACAAATAAGAAAACATCTTATATAACATTGATATACAATGGAATGTTATTTGACTATTAAGAAGAATGAAATTCTATCATTCTATTATGGATAAAATTAGATAATGTTATGTAAAGTGAAATAAGTCTGATACAGAAAGACAAATGCACGTTTTATTTATAAATGGAAGCTAATAAGTTGGTCTCCAATAAATGCAGAGTAGAATAGTGTGGTTACCAAAGCCTGGGATAGGTATAAGAAGGGAGGGGATGAAGAGATACAGAGGTGCACATGGATGGGAGGAATAACTTCTGGTGTCCAGTAACATAGAACAATAGCAGTGGTTCAAAACAATTAATTGAATATTTCAAAATGGCTAATAGAGAGGATTTTTAAAGAACCCAATACAAGAATGCTATATATCTGCGGTAACAGTTAGACCTTGACCTTATCATTAAATATTGTGTACGTATGTGTAAGTGTCTTACTGTACCCCATATACATATACACATATAATTGCTATGTATCAATTAAAATAAAATATATTCATAATAAAGTACACAAGAGAATGTACATATGTTGTATGAAAGTTTTATACCATTTAATATAAAGGACACAAGTACCCACAGATTTGTGTATTTGAGGTAGTCTTGGACCTAGTCCTTCAGGGGTACCAAGGAAGAGCTACAGTTCATTCTCTCTTTGCCATCTTGGAGGTTTGTTTCAAGATCAAGAAAAATATGACTGGGAAATAATATTCCCACGTGAGGATTTGTTGTGACCAAGTTCATCTTGAAACAATTAAGCATTATCTCTAGGGTATTAACTTGTAAAATTATTTGTGAGCCTAGAGAGGTCTTTCCATTGCAATGTGGGGAGGAAATTTCTGTATTCAAAAAAACAGTCCCTTAGATTCAACAAATCTTAAAATCAAGAGGAAATCTGAAAGCACCTCAATACTAGAATTTGAAACAATGTTTAAGCCAAACACAAAATGGTGTGTAGAGTTCTTATACTAGGTTCATAGAGATGATGTAACAAATTACTACAAACTTGATGGCATACAGGAGTATGAATTTATTTTCTTATGATTCTGGAGATAACAAGTCTATACGAAAGTCTAGCAATTAGTGTGGCTGCTCCTTTATAAGCTTCAGGGGAGCATCTGTTCTTGCCCCTCCCAGCTTCTGGCGGCTGCCAGCCCTTTTTGACACTTCAACCTCTGCTTCCCTCATCACAATGTCTTCTTCTCTTGTAGGATGTAGTCTTACATCCCTTTTCTACCTCTTATAAAGAAAGACATTTGTGGTTACACTCAGCGCCTAGTCACATAATCCATGACAACCACACCATCTCAAAATTTTTAACTTAATCACATTTGCAAAGGCCTTTTTGCCTTATCAGTAAAATTTCTAAATTCAAGAGATTAGGTCATGAATACTTATAGAGATTATTTAGTGTACTTTAGACCTCAGCGGCACCAACAGTCTGCAGGGAAGATAAATCCAGTTTGGCTGAGAAGAATGATGTGAAAAGACAACTTAGGATAAAATTAAACTTAGATCGAATCTGATCAAGAGAAATAAGTAGAAGAAAAAAACAAAAAAGAAATAAAGAGAAAGGGGTATTCTATTGATCAGTAATAATGAATAAAAATAATTGAAGAGGCTTGTATGAAGCTTCATTTGTAGTTCATATTTAAGCTATGTTCTCCCAGCTTTCTCAGCCCTTCATCTTTGTTCCACTGTGCCTCTCATATATTGGAAGAGGAAACATGTATGTACATATGTGGTACACTGCTCAAGGCTTTCCATGAGGAAGAGGAACTTAGTGTGGGCTGTGGTCAGGGCAGCCATTCACACTTTTGGATCTCCACGTGGGGGTGGAAAAAGTTGAGGAGTATGGTACTGAGAACGGACAGAAGGTTGGCAAATGTGAACACACTGAAAATCAAAGCCAGAGCAGGTAGAATAGAGCAAACGAACAAAGCCAGGTGCCAACAGGTTGAGAGAGAATGGAGAGTAAGAGCTGGAGGCAGGGAGAGACATAAAACAAAATGGTCACCAGGAAGAACATCAAGTCAGAGGAAAGCAGAGGGCAGAGTATGTTTAGTTTTCCTAAGAGAACTCTGGCCATGTTTGAAAGAAAACATCCAAAGGAAGGGCAAAATTAATAATGAGGGAGAACAAGGAGATACTCAGGAGCTGCCTCCTGTAAAAATGTCTTTGGTTTGGCATGGGGACCACAAGCTTAGGGTGGTGCCTGCACACAGCTCCAGGGCCATCCTGAGACCACCCTCAGCGAGGGCAGGATGCTGCACCCTCTGACATTTCCCTCAAGTTTGCAAAGTTTGTTCTGAAACATGTTTCAGTTGGCAACAAGGGTAGGGAAGGTCAGAGCTAGCCTCTTGTCACCTAGGTCCTGCTCCAGTGCTGATGAGGTGTGAATTCATTAGTGGTACAGAAGCTTGTTGGCCTTGGCTTCAAGCTCTTACGGATGGCAACATAGTGTCCTTACTGTTCAGGCCCATGTGTTAGCAATAATCACCTATTTTCAATTCTTTCTGAGGCACATGAAGGTATGGTGCCAGGGGTATAGAAAAAAAACGGTAACTTCAGGGAATGATAGGAGGTGGGGGTAGCTATTTTAAGATCACTGTTAAAATTATGGTGAAAACCATACCTAAAACCTCTAAACCTTCAGCTCTAAGATCATGTGACTATTTCTACTGAATTCAGCAATCATGTATCTAGATATTTAGGGCTAGCTGGGAACACTGCCATGCTGAGCAAAATCAAGATTTGTTCATGAAAGAAAATGGGGGAACACAGATTTGAATGGACAACTAGCCAGTCTGCCACAAAAATCAACTCTAATACTGAGGTGAGAGAGCTATACCAAAAATAGCAAATAAATGATGTGGAAGCAGAAAGAGAGAAGAAACTGACTATTGCATGCAAATGAAAATGGAGCACCTAATATAACTGATAGAGGATTGTTTTACAGTGGAAATGACATGTGAGCTAGGCGTCTGCCTCTCTTAACAGCATAACATGAGAAAGCAAAAGGAAGTGCTCCAGGTTTCTTAAAGCTAAGGCTGAGAACTAGCATGTCATCACTTTTACCTCATTCTATTGGCTGAAACAAGTCACATGGCCAAACTCAAAATCAAGGGATGGGAAATATTTATTTTCCCCTTCTCCCCCTTTTTTTGTAAGAACTGCAGTATGAAGTGAAGGAGGTAGGTTCACAGAGGAGTGATAGCTTGCAGACCTTGTACATTAGTAATCTTTCACACTAGTATGTCTTTTAAAAAATAACTATCAACAATACCAAGAGTGAATGGGAGAAAGGAGAAAGCACTAGTAGAGAAACTTGTTTGTCTTGTGGTTACACAGATGCTTCTCTTCTCACAATGATTTTACAGTTCAGTAAACTCATTGTATTTTGAAAATATTGTTGAGTGGAAAGTGCACTTGATAGAACTAGCCTACCAAACATCATAGCTTAGCAATACAGAAGAACATGGTTAGCATTATTTGTTTGCCCCTGTGATCTCATGGCTAACTGGGAGCTGTGGCTCAGCAGCCACCCTGCATCACAAGAGAGTAATAACATCACATGTGACTATCCCAGAAAAAATCAAAGTTCAAAGTTATATTCTTGTAAATGTATATCGCTTTTGCACTATTACTAAGTCAAAAATTAAGTGAAATAATTTAAGTTGAGATCAACCTTAACCCATTCAGGAGACTACAGGAGTGGATTTGCAGTGAAGGCACAAAGAGACATAAGATGTCTTAACGCTTCTCCACTGGGAAAGTTATGACACTGAGAAATCACTAGATGATAACCCATCAAAGGATGTTGCTAGTGGTATTGACTGAGGTGTGTTGGGCTATCAGTCATTAATCTTTCTTCCTCAACTTACAGAACATGGTTAGTTACCTTCTATCTTCAATCCTGGACAAGAGGATTCTCTGCTAGACAAGTTTAAGAGAAAAATGGAAGCCTTGAAGTGGCCACACAGAAAGAATCATGATGGAGCTACCACTGAAATCACAGCACATCTCTCAATTTCCTTACTACTTCTTTGATAGCTTTCATACACAGGGAATCACACTATGAACAGCACTTACATACCCAGCTACTTTTACATCACTGATGGTGTTCTTTATCCTGTGGGTGAACCTAGTCTCATCAAGAAGGTTCCATTCCTCAACTACACAAATTCCAGATTCTCTGGTTGGATACACAGAATAAATACAATGAAAAATTCTTACCTGGATCATCTTTTGCCTGTACAATAAGGTGATACATTATTTACTATTTCCCATCTATTATAGTTTAGACCTGGAATTTTCCACACAAGTCTCAAGTATTTGGATGTTACGGATTATCTATTAGGGGATTGTGGCCTAGTCTGGAGGAGTGGATTATGAGCATGTGGTGGAAGACAGGATATGGATTGGATAACAGGTATGTGCATTAGATTAGAGGAGTCTGGCGGGGGCTTAAACCTGGAAGGAGCAGAACACTGAAGCTGGACCCAGAAGGGGAAGATCACTGAGATGGAACCTGAAATGATATATGCTGTTTTCTGCCTTCCTTCTGGGACTTGACTTGACTTGACTTGATTTGGCTTCCTGTTTCCAATGCTGTGAGGAGTTGCCTCCACCTCTGCCTTTGACATGTGTCTGCTGTTGCCAGCTGCCTGTGAGTGGACTGTGACCTTCTAAAACTGTGAGCTAAAAATAAACCTTTCCTCCTATAATTTGAGGGTGTTAGATACTCCATCACAACAATGAAAAAGTAAGTATGACACCATCTATGAGCACCTGTTGCAAATTAGACTAAATAGGCTAAGTGCAGCTTCAGCTATCAATCTAACTCTATCTACAAAGTGTTTTCATTTTTCCTACTTCCTTCTGGTCTTTCTCCATGTTTACTTGGCAATCTTGAGCCCTCTTCTCTAAACTGGCTCTATTTTTTAACATTCTTCTTAAATATGGTGCTAAAAATGGAAGATCACATTACAATGATAGCTAAGGAATTTTCTACTAACATGAGTTTGAAGGGCCACAATTTGGGAAGTCTGTTTGTTTCCATAGGCCTTTGTCTCTGCTTGAATTTCCTAGAAAATAGAGAGCACAAGGTAAGAACTAAGTGCTGAGATTATATGAGAGGTACACAATCCCAGGGCAATGAGACTGAGGATAAAAAAATAAATAAAAGTAAATGTCCCATGACCTATTAATGCGCTAAACGACTAATGTACATCATTCAATGTCATGTGTTACATCATAAGCCATGAAGAAACACAAATGGTCATTTGCTCAAGGTACTTGCTTTGTTACACAGGCTATTTCTGACTTAGTCATTTTTCCATTGCTGGGACAGAGTATCTGAAACCCACAATGTAAGGGTAGCTCACATTTCAGTCCATTCATGGTTGGCTGGCAACGGAGGCAGAGCAGAAGGGTCTTGTGGGAAGCTCATGACAATATTAGAGGAAGGTGTAGAGTTGGAGAGAGACCAGGGCAAGAGTGCATCCTTCCAGGCCATGCCCTCAGTGATTTACCACATTCTCGGTAATCTGCCTCATCTGACAAGGCCCCACCTACTAAAAGTACATAAAATTCACAGATAATTCACAACATCCAAATATATAAGGCTTTTGTAGGACATTCCAGATTCAAACCATAATAATTCTTAAATAAAAGCATTAGCAAAATTGTACCTTGGAACACTCTAAAGAGGAGGCAAGGGAAGAATATTTATTTTCCTATTACCTGTTTTCCATAGGTTGAACTTTGATGAAACAGTGAATTAATTCATTAATGTATTTCCAGGTTGCATCATCTGATCCCCCATAAGCTATTTGGGGTGAGGGATTCCATACCCTATGGAAGTGGTCTGGGTGGTAGAAAACTCTGGATGCATAGTTAGGCAGGCTACACAGCAACACCCCAAGAAGGGTTAGCTACAGGATAGTTACAGATGACCCAGGAAATGAAATCACTTGGGCTCCAGCTGAGCCAGTGGTTGTAGTAACCTCTTAGAGGGGTATCTAACTACACACAGTCTCACAGGGATAGTTAGACAGTGTAGGATGGAGTGGATAAGCAGATGAGGGTCCAAGAGATTAGGGTACCAAGACAGTCAGAGAGGTACATAAAATACTTCCAAATAGGCTCCTTTATTCAATATCTTTACGGTGCCTACCAGATACAATGTGAAATGATAAGTATTACACCAATGATCTACTTGAGGTACAGTGGGAGCATAATAAAAAGATGTGATGGGGAGAGTGGTACTGCTTCTTCAGTAGGTGAAGAAAGTACAAAGAGAACTGTACAAACATGAATTGGGCTGCTTCTCAAAGTGGTGCGTTTCCAGTTCCAGATGTGTTCACACACCACTGGCCCACCACAAAACTAATATGACATGGAGGGGGCAAAGGCATCAGCTAGGTGAGTTGGATGGCTCTCAGGTCTGCTCTAACTTTCATTCTATATTCTTATGATGGATTTATACTTGATCTCTAGAGTCAGATAGCTTAGTTGGCGAGAAACTTCCATTGAAAGTTTAGCTTTGGGGGTCCCATAAAATTCAGTAGCTTTATTTCAGTTTTGCAAAGATCCCACCCTAAACCTTGTTCACTTATGCTATAAACATATGCCTTTGTTTACCAAGGAGGCAGCACGAGAAAATGTGACAGATTGCCTTACCACTTCTACTATAGAAAAAGTGGTTCTTAACAGCAACAGCAAACCAGAAATAAAATAAAAAATAAGATATCAACCAATTTAATAAAGAATCTGTAAATATCTCTAAACTAACCTTATAAACAATACATAAGATACACATAATTTTTGCATATTCAAAAATTAAAACAGAGAAGAATATGAAGAAAGAGATATACCATGTTATTAAATGGGACAACTTTGTATAAAAAAGTCAATTCTTACTAAATTAATCTATAGATTCAATGCAGTTTCAATAAAAATTCCACCAAAATATTTTGGGGAAATTGACAACTTGGCTATAATATTTATATAGAAGGATAATGGTACATAAAGAACAAAATTAATTCTGAGGGCAAAGAGGAGGTAGTTGTTCTGTATATTGATAAGCAAGTCAAAATACTTTATATAAAGGGGATTAACAGTGACACAGAAGCAGAGAAAGACATCGATGACACAAATAGAGCTCTGAAAACAGGGACACATCACAAACCAAGTGGAAATTTATTACATGTTGTCTGAAAAGTGGCTCACTATGAATACAAATCAAGCCAGCCCCCTGCCGCTAATAAACATGAGAGTAAATTCCAAGAGTGGTAAGGATCTAAAAGTGAAAAGTAGGATTACTGAAACAATGGAAGAAAATGTAGGGAGTATCTTTGTCAAGTTGGAATGGAAAGGACTTCTTGCATAAACTCTCAAAATCCTAAGACATACATAAATATGGTAAATCTGATTATATTGATGAAGTTATGTTTGGCTAACAACCCCACAAACTTGAAGAAGGGGCATATAGATAGATTGACATTTACACAATAATAAGATCCCAACAACTAAAGAAGACATGCAAGTGAAAAATAAAGGTATGACTAGCCAAGTCACAGAAAAGCAGTATAGTCATATTATTTATCAACCAAACCAAAGCTTTTAAAGAAAGGGATACTTTGAATAACCATGCCAGGGCAACAGGCAAACTCTGGACTGTTTCGAACAAACCAAGATATAACTATGCCAACTAGAAAGGAAAACCGTAATATAAGAGTTGAAGAAATACTTAACCTTACAAGCAGCAATACAATTAAATAAATAAAAATTAAAATAATAAGATAGGATGTTATACCCACAGAAGTTGTAAAACTTTTAAAAAATTGAATATCAAATATTAGCTAATTTGGGTACCACTAGTAAGTGTTCAACAATGCAGTCTCTCTAGCAAAAAATGACAGACTGAATGTGACACACAGACTAATATCACATGGCCTATGAGGCCTATTCTTGCACAATGACTACATGTGAAGATGCACAAGGAATTCAATGTGTAGCCCCATGATAACAGGCTTTTAGGAACAACCTACATGCCTTTCACAAAAGGAATAGACAGCAAAAATGATAGACACGTACCACAGCATCTGATGCTTCAGAACAAAGCAATGACCTGGATTTATATGCAGCAAAACTGTTCCGGAAATCATGACATTAAGTAGCATAGAGTCTTCTCAGGATGAGATCTGTGACACAAGGCTATTTGTAGAACTGAAAAGATGTACATAAATCAAAGAAATCTGTGTGTTTCCAAGGACATAAGTACATCCCAGGTCATGCATAAAATGAATTAGAGTGGTTGCCTAGGATGAAGAAAAGATATAGCAGCATGGAGTGGAGATTGGAAAGAAAAACACCAAAAAAAAAAAAAAAGAACATGATATTTTACTTTGATTTTTCACTAACTGAGGAGTGTGACTAACTCAGCGAGCAACTTTTGAGTTAACCAAAGAAGCAAAAATTTTGTATTCCTACTGAGAATAGGCTTACAGTCTCATTTTTTAAATGAATTAACATCCTCTTCTTCAAATCATTAGTCTCTTTCCTCCAATTTCTCTTTCTCATTCAGAGCTTTTTGCACAATTTAGATTAAGAAGAATATGATAGTTTGTGAGAAGTTTACAATAGAGTTATCAAATCAAACTCAAGGGCAAACACTAGGCAGGCTCATAAAGGACAGTGACAATGGCTGGAAGTCCAGGAGGGACAGGAGTTATTCTCTGCATATTCCCAGAACCTCACAAATTCATACCTGTAGAGTTGCCTCACCTGTTCTCTGCAAATTGCAGAGCACTTGGAATTTGTTGCTTCTCTGAGCACTTTGGATAAACATATATGTACTAAAGCTTCCCTTGTGCATGCTCTCACTTCAAGGACAGGCAGTCATGCCTTAAGTTTTTTGACCCCCAAACCAACCTCTAAAAGAGAGATTATTCGACTAGCTCAGTTTTCTTCAGTCATTTAGATAGGGGCACAAGGTCATAAGGGTTGCTTAGGGTCTGTTCTTTTGGGCAACAGAAATGGATAAAGTGTACAGAAAAGAGGCTATGGGCTAGCCAAAGACCACACCTTGAAAGAGAGAGAGAGAGAGAGAGAGAGAGAGAGAGAGAGAAGAGAAGAGAAGAGAAGAGAAGAGAAGAGAAGAGAAGAGAAGAGAAGGATGTCTGGTATACTCTATAGATGATCTTTGTCGCACAACCAGAAGATGGATTTGGCCAGTTCACAGGAAGAGTAATTTAACTAGAGTGGTGTAGCAAGGGGTCTATTTGTCTTTCCATTCACTGTATGTATTGAAAGGTTTAATTTTAAAATTGTAGAATGATAGAGTTTAGCTAAAACTTAAGAAGCATCCCTTTTCAGCCCATAATTTTAGACATTAGGTACTAGGGATTAATAATGAAAAAGCCCACAGTCAAACACAAAGTCAAGCAATGATGCAATGAGAAATGGAATGGCCAGGTCAGGGTTTCCATTTCACCTTCAAGCTCCTGAGAATGAGACTAGGGTATCTGAATAGATATCAAGCCTCCCATGCAGGAGTTAAACTTATATAATAAATCTGTACTCTCCATAAAAAAACTATGCCTTGGGGCCCATGACATATTTAGTGAATATATTAAGAGTATAACCCCAGCTTGGTGAACCCAAATTTTGTTTCAGCTAACACCCTGGCTGTATCTCAGTCGAGGTGGTTATAACCTCCTTTCTTCTAGGTTGGGGGCACAGCTTAGTAGTTGAAACACTTGCCTAGCAAGCACAAAGCCCTGGGTTCAATTTCCCAGTACCACATACACCAGAGTGATGGTTCATGCCTGCAATCCCAGCACTCAGGAGGCTGAGGCAGAAGGATTGCCTTTACTTGAGGCCAGACTGGTCCTCCGAGAAATTTCTGATGTGTGAGTTTCCCTCCCTTCTCTGATCACATCCTTCTTCCCCTTCCTAGGTGACTGGGAGTCCCTCACTAACAGGTGCAGCAGGTGCAACACTAGAATTGGAAGAACTCGGAGCTAATTACTCAAGGCTCCTCAAATTTGTACATGGGAAAGCAAAGCTCAGAAAAAGGAAGGAGAGGCCAAAGACAAAGAGAAAAATCTATACATGCATAAGGATATATTCTAGTTCTCCTTGTTACTTTTTCCATGACTATGATTAAGCTCTCGGTCTTAGGTCCATGAACAATTCAATTCAATTATTAGTACTGAGGACACAGCCAGGTGAAAGCAAGACTATAGAAACCTAAGTTTCACAAGTTACCAACAAATTTAATACAAAAAGGAAGATCATTGGGTAGCTGATGCTGTGGATCCATGCTCCTGCACTTGGGACACTGCCACTTCAGGATGCTCCTGCCCATGGCTGATTGTCAGTATATGCATCTTCCTCAGCTCTCTTATCCCAAGGCACATTCAGCTTCAATGAGGAGGAAATTAAATGACTGACAGGAGATGTGTCTGCATTCCCAGCCTGTCCCTTCAATGGGATCACTCAGAGGAATGCTTAGTTTTTAACCACTCAACCCTATCCCCACAGGATTTTGTTCCAATTGCTCATGATGGTAGCTGGCCTCATAAACATTCCTTACTAGCTCCTCCCTTTCCCACTTCAATCTCCCTACTCTCCTACTGGTGCTTCCTACACCCCCAAATAACTACTTGTACTTGAATCTTTTTCTCAGGGTCTCTTTCTCTTTCTTAAGAGTATATTAATTATACAGAATAATGGGTTTTCATAGTGACATTTTCATGCATACATGTAACATACTTTGATCATATCTCCTCCCCTCTAATAACCTCTCAGAGTTTGTTTCAAGGGAACACAAATTAAGAAACTTTCAAAAGAAATATAAATTCTCTTTAGCCTTGAGAACAAAGTGCATCATCAGGGAAGGCTAAGTTATGTTACTGTGACAGAAATAATTTCAGTGGCTTAACACCAAGTTTATTTCTCACGGTGTAGGAAAGCTGAGTGGCTCTTCCTACGGGGCTGTCATCCAGAGGACCATTCAAAGGCCCCTTACCCCTTCAAACACATGGCTGTAGTATCAAGGAGCCTTCTTTTTCCAGACATTTTTAAAAGTGAAAAGGTAAAGAATGGAAAATGGCAAGATGTTTTAAGGACCAAATCTGGAGGAATCATAAATCACTTGCATCTGTATTCTTTCAGCCAGAATTTGGTCATATGATCTTGAATGTAAGTAAGTCATTCACTTAACACTGTTTTCAATTCTACACTAAGCATTGGAGAAAAGCTAGTTCCTACGGTAAACAATGGGTTTGGCCACAGAAATAAACTTTTCAGTGGCCTTCTCCTACCATCCAGTAAGAGACTGTATCTCTGCTGTCTCCCCTGGGAGCCAGCGGATACAGGTAGAACTAGGGTTCAGGAATCTTCCAGGCCAGGAATCCTATCAATTCCCTAAATATACGCATTCATGACATGACCCTCTGCTGAGTTTCTTCTCTGGAATCTAACATGCTCTAGAAGATTCATAGCAGAAAGGAGTAAAAATTCCATCTTTAAGAGAAAGAGAACCTACTTGCCATGGTCCCTGGTACCACATCTAGCTCTGGCTAGTTCTCCTGTACACCAAGATGAAGCCACCTCCCTGGAGAATTTACACACTTTCCATTGAAAATGAAGAGCTCTCCTGAAGCCTTACCTTCCTGGGCCTTTTTATCACTCAAAATGTAAAATTAACAGTGGAACTTATCCCTTTCCCCTGATCCCTCAGGGATTCCTAGTATACCTAGTATACCTAGGCATATACCTCCATCATATCTGTTGAATCCTGCATGTTGCACTGCCCAGCCATCCTTATCCAGTTGCCTTAGGAGGGCTTTGACTTTGAAGACCATGAACCACCCCTCCCCCCCCACCAATGGGAACCCTAGATGCCACTTCTAGAATGTGGAGTGAAAAGTGGTGGCAATTCTAAGGCTTGGGGATTGATATCCCTAAAAAGATGCTTTTCCTTTACCCCTTCCCCATTTCATACAAGAATATCACCTTTACTTAGCCAACTCCATATTACTTGCACCCCTGAGAATGATGGAGAAGTTGTTTTGCTTCTCACCAGAAATGCTACATTGGACTTAATATGGCAGGAGCACTTTTGCTACCCTGAAGCTCCTCCATTTGTAATACAGTCATTGGATCTAAAAACTCGGACTTTACACTACTGGAGAAATTAAGGTACTACCTTCAAATGGCCTCATGATTTTGTATTAAGCCATAAACATATGGAAACTTCTACAATATAGAGGACATCAATAATGACATGCCATGCTCAAATTGGTAATGGAGTTAAGATCTTAAACATGTATTTTTCTTCTAATAAATTATCAGAACTTTCCTGGTGAGAAAACATCACGATGTAACTATGTGTCTGTGGTCCATGTAGATTTCCAGATCCAGTATGGGTTTGACAAGGCTTCTGGGTGGGGCCAGAGCCCTAATGCATATATTTAAAAGTAGACACGGGCAAATTGGAGAAAGTAGGTTGTTGAACTTCCTGACCCCTAAATCTATAGTAAGCCTCCTAACAGAATATGATTTTTTTCAGCATTTTTCTGAAAAGAATAAGCTACCATAATGGTCTTGATGATGATAATATGGGATTGGTGGCCACCAAGGATCCAATATTCACACTTCATCTTCCAGACATTGACCAAGAGTCTTCTGTCCCACTCTTAAGTAACCCAGACCTAAGAAAGCCAACTACAGTCTTCCTGGACCAGGCCAGCCCAAACAGGGTGCAGACATGGGGCTTCAGCCTCAGAAATGCATGGCCAGCTATCTTAACATCCGAAGAATGCCTTAGGAAAACTGGGATGAGTTGGTCACTCTACAAGAGACCTTGGGTTCTGTCTTCTGGCTTTACTGATTGCCCCATTGGATGACCTTAAGCAAGTCTTAATTCTTCCTGTCCCATGTGAACAGTCTTTGATCTTAATGAAACTCTCTAGTTAGGGAGGCTGTTCAGCCCATTTATTTATATTCTGGAGTCTATGCAAAAACAAAGATGGTTTATATTGTTGCTTTGATACAGCCCATCACTATCGCCTTCTCTACTGCATTTCCTTCTAATAGATGTTCACAGCTATATCTCATTTTAACCTAATCATTCTGTAAAAGGAAAAAGGGAAGAAGAAATCTGGAAGTTAGGGTGAGCCCCCACCCTACTGAGCACAAACCAAATCTTAAAAAGAAGTGATCTTCCTGAGTTCATCCAGACAGTAGCCAAGTGGTCCTGTCTGTGGGTTGCTCCCCAGTGCCTCTTGCTTAGAGTCCTTGCATTTGAGGAACCTTTAATGCTGATGATATCCAGCCCAAGTGCTTCTTGTACCAATTATCCTAGCTCTGGCCTCTTGTGTGAGGTCAGTGTTAGTGTTTCACGGGTTACCAAGGCTTAAAATTGCAAAATACTTTAAAGATAGAGTAACTTCCTGATAAAACAATGAGCTCTAAAGTGGATAATAATACTACGCACTAAAGTAGATAATAGTATCGATCTTCCTCATCAGGCCTGTTGGGAGGATTAGCTCACTGGCAATCATAAAGAACTTTGTAATGAAGGAACATAAATGATATACAGTTGAGATCATATTTGAGATTCATCTTGTCCTCTTTGGAATGACTCGCACTATAGTGATTTAAGTGGTCATCTGGATGTCATGAAAACTAAAGATGGCCTGCTGGAAACCTTCACCCTATGGTCCTTGTGCAATTCTGTGTGCTTTAACCTAACCATAAGGTGAAGATTTGCTTTTATTTAAAAATCAAAAGTACAATGAGAAAGCATTTGTCTTTAAGCTATGAATGAGAAATTGGAGCACGGAGAAAATGCTGAATGCGTTTAGGAACTCCAACTCAATACAGTACTCTTATCTGTAGCCACACAGTCAGGGGTGAAAGAATCACCCCTAAAAAGAGCAATCAGAGACAGCAGAGAGAAACCTCATCAAGTGGGGCTCCAGAGTGGCGACGGGGGATGCCGATTTTGTGGTTCTGATCCGGAATTCTCTGTACTGCCATTAAACAAACACCAGTACTCTCTCTCAAACACTACCAGAACCAGCTGGTAAGGAAAAGATAACCTGGGTTGCTTTCACAATGTCATTATTATAATAATTACTGGTTTCAGAGTAGTGTTTAATAAATGCTGACTAATAAAGGCTCTGGTGTTTGGGTGTGTATCATCTACTTACTCACAAGTGAGCTTTTCTGATGATGCCAATATTTGTGCTGAGCCATGAACTCTCTGGAGTACCAAACCATTTGTGAAAGTGAATGAACAAAAGAAGTGATTTTCTCAGGGTTGCATAGCTTGAAAGTGGCAGAACCAAGATGGCCCAGTGCTCTGACACCATGCTCTGTCCACTCTGTCATTCTGTCCTTCCTGTCGCAATCCAAACACAAGCCCCCAAGTCCTTTTCTCTGCTGTTTATTTTCATTATCTCCTTGTTTTAAACAATTGAGATAAGTATTATCTCAATTTAGCCATGGAAAGCATTCAAGTAAGGCCATTGTGCAGTGGGCTCTATTGGTGACAGGGAGTGGCATAGTCTCCCTAGCGTCTTATAAATACCTCTAAGGCACACCTGGAAACCTTCTCTTGCACAGAAAAGTAGTTAAGTTCATCTTGGTATTCTAGATGCTTTCGTTTCCATCTCATCCCCTCATTTCCTCCTATCTCAAAGGCATTTATAGAAAAAAATTGCTTAGAAATTGAAGCAAGATTCTCTGGTTATTGATTCAAATTCTGGCAGGTCTGACTCAGACTGTCTCATTTTTTACTGCCACCAGTTCTAGTGACTACAGAGGGATTCCAAGGAGCTGAGTTGTAATCAAATGACCCAAGAATCCCTCTCTTTTCCCCACTCTTATGCAAAGATGTTTAATATTTCCACACCAGGCTAAGCATGATGCACTCCTGAAATTCCAGCACTTGGGAGGCTGAAGCAGGAGGATTGCTGTGAATTTGAGGCTAGCCTGCACTACATACTGAGTTCACAACTCCCCTGAACTACAAAGCAAGTTCCTGTTTCAAACCACTAACAACAAATTTTATCTCCAACTGAGTTCTCATGCTCATCTGAGGGCATAAATAGGGATTTCAGTGGTTCATCTCCATGCTAGGATTTTGCTTTGTTATTTGCTCCCATACCTTAACAGAAGCCAACAAACAACCTCTGAAGAGCCACAAAAATCACAAGAACTGGTTTCATACAGCAATTTGTCAGACAAATACATGACCATAACCTTGGAAGCACTGCAATTGACAATGTGATAGCAAATATGCCATGGCACAGAAAGCCTACATTTTGTGTCATCTCTGCATAGAAGAAATCTGAGTTTGTTGCATCTTGTAAGAAAAAATATATTAAAGAGACAATGAGATAATAGTATTAGCAGTCTGCTTGTGTGTGAAAGATTAGAACACAACCATACAGACCTGAATCTACTTATTTTCTAGGTTTCCTTTAGCAAATTTCCTTTTCTTGGTTTCTATGGAAACTGGAGATTGCACATGAGCTAGAGATACTCTGCAGTCTTTCCTGGCAGATGTGTCCATTTCAGATTTCTCTTTAAATGATCTCATATTTTTAACTAGTAAGATTAAAAGAAAAATAATATAAATCCAGGCATTGCACCCTCAAAATCATTGCTGCAAAGGTGATTGTGGATAGCCACCATGTATTACACACTTGCAGCATTCTAGTACAATAGAAACAATTACATTTCTTAATCCACTTAATCTCTCAGAAGTACTGTGGGTTTGGTGTCAAACAAGGTCCATTTAGAAAAACAAATCTACTCTCTGTTTTTCAAAAGAAGGATCTGCTTATAGGGAATGCATTTTGCATAGGACAGCAGAGCTGAGAGTTCATACAAGGAGCCATGTAGCAGCTCTCACAATGACTAAAATAAGCTGTCATGAATCCTGGGGCTGAAGAACCAACAGGACACGATTGTGTTTTCAGTGTCCATGCAGAGCAGAAACTATCATATAGAAGTGCAGATCATGTAGGGAAGGACTACTGGGGGTGCGAGGGTAGGAAGGAGGTTGGGAGGAGACTATTACCTTCAAGCCAAGCAAAGCAAAAGAAAGAGGGAGAAATGCCTGCTTTCTCTCTTTCCCATGCCCTCACATATTCCATCAAAGGGACAAAGGGGAACCAGATGACAAAGGGCCCAGGGAAACAGGTTCCTTTGTGATACTGAGGAAAGCAGAGGAGTGGCAGGGAGGGACCTGAGAGGAAACCAGCTGTTGACTAGCAGATACTCATTCCATGTATAAGAAAACTAATCTTAAATAAATGTTTCCAAGTAATATTAGCATTTCATCTGTTGTAGAGAGGAAATGTACATATGACATTCATTCCTAAATTATATGCCTCACACTTAAATAAGCTCAATTATTAGTTCTGAGGGTACACAGTTTGAAAGCTGAAATTTGACCATTTAGAGGGTTCTGGACATTTATTTGATGTATGCGTGTAATTCTAAATGATTTAGCCTGACTCTTCCCAGTCATTCATGCTTCCAATCACAAAAATTTATAGGACCATTTGCTTACTGGTACCATGAACTTGGAAATTTTGGGAAGACACACTAAAAAGAAACTTTGCCTTTCTCAGATTAGATAGAGAACCAGATTATGACTCCAGTTAAATTGTCACAAAGAGATGACTGGGACCAGGCTGGGGGGAGGGAAGAGGGAGTAAAAATTCCCAGTTCTCATTTTTTTCCTTAATATTTGACCATCTGACACTGCTAAACTTGCAAAAGGGAAACTAAAATTTCTGTCAATATCATTTTTCTTCTGAATTGGTCAGAGGAAAGTATTTTACTGGAGAATACCTTGACAAAACTTCAAAGGTATTTTTTTCATCTAGCCTATGATTAGACCCTTTGGGGAGGGTCCTCAAATTTTAGGGAAGTTTACTTGAAACTCAAGACATCTTCTAGGACACGGGTTTTACTCATTTCCCTTTAAATTTATGTGCCACGTGGAAGAACCTCTGCGTTTTTAAGGTCAGCCTTGTTGACATTAGTAGACAAATCCATGAGAACATGTGGATACTTCATTTTCCTTCCCAAAACATATAAAGTACTTTTCTAGTTAATGACTCATGGAAGGGGGATTTTTTTCCTCCCACTAAAACTCAGAAGCTATCCAGAGGAAGATTTACTCTACTATGTAGGCATGGGACAGTTTGGGCCGGCAAGTAACCCTGATTTCAGAAAACAAGCACCTTGAGAGAAATTGAAGCAAGTAGTATGCAATTCATACTATCCCACTGAATATGTCTTCCTGAACTACTGAAATTTCAAACAAAAGTTTTGTTATTAGTAGCAGTAGATATATTGATATAATGACCAAAAAGTCTTTGTACTTCGTCACCATTGATATGAGACAAAATATGTTTAAAGAACAAAGACTATCTGTTGATTTTGCCAAATGCTCGCCAAGAGGGAGAAATCTCATGTCATCTGCCTTTCCTTAGTTTTCACTAGGGTTAGCCCATGCTACACAAAACCTGATATGTATAAAGTTCTAGGTCCCAGCTTAAAAGAAAGTATGCAAAATTATGAGTGTAAATTTAAGTATGAAAGTGTTTACTCATTTAGAATGAGAAAGAGATCTCATTGTACAATACGATATAGAAATGTTAAAAGCTGACTGATGCTAGAAACTATAAAATCTAGAAGGCATCTCTTCAGTTAATTACCTGCCTGACACATCTTCGAAATATTTTCCTGCATTTTTCACACTTTCCAATCATCCCTTTAGGTAACAATAATTTTGTGCCATTTTCTATCAAAAGAAGAGAAAAATAACCTGGACTTTTTCTAGCATAGTTGACCAAATTTGATTTTTAGCTTTGATAGCTCAGAAAAATTTCTTTAGTTTTGCAATTTGTTGTTTACAGTGATGTTTCCATATTTAGGACTGTGGTCAGATGTGGAGGAAGCTCTGTGGATTCTTTCCTCCAGAGGACTTAAGATTTCAGGGCATTTCAGATTTTTTATGATATAATTAATGTTAAACACACTTTGGAAAAATAACAGTGCACACTAATCACTTTTTTGCCTCTTTGCTTCTTTTTTTAATCATTTTGAGTAAAGAGTTTATTTCCCTCTCACAGTCACCACAGCAGTGCGCACAGACTATAGAAAAAATATAGTCTCCAAATGGGTTAGGTTCTAATTGTTGGTTTTGGAATGTTGAACGCATTTTCCTTTACAAAGAATGTCATAAGTAGTTTTTCAAATTTTACCTCTAGCCCACTTAAAAACCTCAGGGCAGTAAAATACACTCCATATTTTCAGTGAAAAATAATAGAGAACATACAGCTTGCTACTATTAATTAGGCAAATGGTCTCCCTGATATGAGAGACCCAAATCACAATTGTCTCATGGAACTTAAAACAAAAAACAAAGTGAAACAGGGAGGTAGGGTGGGGAGGAAGGGAGGGGTGGCTAGGGGGAGGGACAAAAGGAAAGTGGGAAAGTACTTGTCACCTTGACAAGATACATAGGTGCACAACATGCTAAACTTCATTGTAAGCCTCTTTGTTTCTTTCCACTAGGTGACTGGACTAAGTATAAATGAAATATATATGTAGATGCCACAATTTAAGAGATTATACAATGACTAAACATGACATGATATACCCACCAAACCATATCTAATGCATCCCAAATTCAGCTTTCATTAGGTATGCCCTAAATATGCCTGTAGCCACTTCGAAGCCACTTCATATGAGGGAATAACAACAAAAGTGAAATTGGCATGAAAAAGACCACAGCTTCTCCTGGACAAAAATAAACTGCAAAATTTACAAAACACATATAATCAAGTGAGACACACTAAAACTTAAAACTTTCTCTTAGTTTCATGACAAATTTCCTCTGGCTTTATCAATCATCATCATCATTCCTGCATCACAGAGATAATCAATGAGATGAAACATGTGGAGCTCAGAACATAGGAGGGCACAATTGATCATATTTATCAAAAAGGAGAGAGGGAAGGCTGATGCTGACCCAGCCAGAGGCTTTCTCCAGGAGCTGGGCTTTCTGCTTGGTCTCAACGGCTCTCCACTTAACATTTGTGAAGTCTCTAGTCTTTTCAGACAAGAACATACAGTAACCAACCTCCAGGCATGGAAACCCAAATAAGGCACACAGCATCTGATAAGCTCATATTTGCTATGCAATAGTCTAAAGAAAGAAGGCTTCATGTTTTAGATCATGTTAAGTATTTGGTTAACCAGAGAAGAAAAAGAGGAGAAGGAGGAAGAGGAGAAAATAACCTCAGATCTGTTTGCTCAGGATGGTTTAGTTTCAAGCAATACTGGTAATGTGACCTATGTGCATCAAATTATGCTACAGAGGAATGCTTTCTGAGAAGACCTACAAAGAGCAGATTGGACACTTCCTCTCCAGAACCAGCCAAAATCTTTTCCTTCCTTGCTCACTCGTATCCCATGAGAAGTTGACTGATCTCAGCCCATTGAATCAATACCAAAAAGTGGTTCTAGTGAGGAAAGCTTCTATCTTTCTATGGAAAGTTCAAGTGGGAGGGGCAAGGAACAGTTTCCTCCAGCAAGTTGCACACAGGCTGTCCGAGGCAAACACACTGCCAAGCACCTCGTGCAGCAAGCAGTGCTCCTCAGCCAGCATGTAGACCAGGGCAAGTATGGAGGAAATACCAGTCTTAATAAAGGAATATCACTGCTCCTGGAGTACTATGCACTGTGGCAGCCTAGTATCCTGGTTCCCAAGGCAATGCGCCTACCTGATCCCCCAGGCCTGAAACTCTTCCTTCACCCCTGGATGAGGATGAAAATGTCCTCGTGCCATGAAGACACAAATTTTCAATGCCTTCCAAACTGAGAGGATGACCAGATGGCTTTGCTGGATGCCAGATGGCTTTATTTCCCCCTCTGCACAGCACTCACTGTTCAAGTCTGACCTGCTGCAGCGAAGGTACCTCACCCTCTGAGAACAGCCACGATCACCACCCAGCTCTCACACGTCTGTCTGTCTCCCTCTATAGTCCTCCCTCCACCTCTCCACTCACTCACAACAGCCACGGAGACTTTTCAGACACCACACTCAGTGGCCACTCTTCCCTCTAACCTCTCACAACGTTTTATTTGTTTTAAGAAAAGAAAACAGTACTTTCTAGTGATTCATAATTAGTCTTTTCTTTACTTCCCCTCTACTGCTTGCTGTGTTTCCACAACTTTTGTGCTCCATGATCACTTGCAGAAGAAATGAACACATAATACTTTGGACTCTTAAGAAGGTTTCTGTGGACGGTATATGGAAGACGCCCAAAGGGTGCTGTGCAGCTTGGTAGTGCCTGAGGGTGGTGCAGTGTGCTCCAGGGTAGCCTTAGAAAAGAGGGAAGTCCTCCTGCAAACAACCCTGACCTCCAGCGATGCCTGAAGGGCTCTTGCTGGTAGTCAGGATGCTTTGGGTTGCAAGTAACAGTCAACTCAATCTGGTTTAAGCAAGAAGAGAATTGTTGATTTCTTGGGTGCTAAGAACAGTAAAGTGCCTAACAGAATGAAAGGAAAAATTCCAGGAACCAAAACCCAGGATCCAAGTGAAACCCACCAAAGAGCCACAAAAGCCCTCTTTTCTTTCTCTACTTTCCTCCCCTTCTCAGTCCTCCCCAAATACAAATCCTCAAATCCCAGATATGCTTATGTCTATCTCACATTCGATCTCTTGTTCTCTACCTCCCTCATTCCTATTCTGTCTCAATTTTAATAGCATTTTACATCAGTGTTCTCTCCATGTATCAGAGAAAATAGCTTCTAGAAACCCAGACAAACTCTTTCTGTCTTAAAACTAAGAAAAACTAGCTTTTCAGCTCTAATTAGAAGATTGCATGGGAGGCACCGAATTCAGCCTGGATTCTGTGTGCCCACCCTTTGGATGAGTTCTGTGTCCAGGGATGTAAGACGTAACACCATTCGTGGCCAGCTGTGGAAGAAACAGGCCAGACACTGACTGGCAGCTCCTCTAGAGCACTTTGAAAGTGTGAAACGCAACCTTTAGCACCTCCCTATTCTACCAAAAACAAGGGCTCTGGGAAAAGGACAAAGGGAAGAAGGGAAGGATTTGAAAATAATTTCAAGCATGGATGATGATAGTGAGACCAAAGGTATTTTTCTGTGTACCCAAGAGGAAACCCCATAAAATTCTCTGGTCTTTTGTCTCCTAAAAATACTCATCTAAGTTAACCTCAGTCCAGTATCTCCTTTGAACCTCTACCTCTGGCCTAAGATGAATCTCCAATGGCCACTCCACTTCTTGTGACAATCATCATTAGACCAGTGGGACCCAGCCCTTGCTGTGAGTGTTGAAAGTTTCACCCTTCCTTGCCAATCAAGCTTCACTTGATTAGGAATCTGTGCATTTGCTTTTGAGTCTTGGCTCCATGTCTCATTTAGAAACTGAATATGTTGATAATATCTGTACTGCCTCTCCTAAAAGTGTAATAAAAATCACATGCAGGACTGTGTCAAAGGACACTCTGCAAACTGTAAAGTGCCACACAAACTTATCTGGCTGCACTGAAGTGGTCGAATTATCCTCCCAGAGATTCTTCAGATCACTCTCTCTAAATGTTTCCATTAACCTCTCCTGCCTGAATAAAAATGAAATTGATCTTGAATTTTCTAATTAATTGTGCCCTTTGTAAAACTGATACCCACATAGTTTTGAAAGGCACTGGTTAACAGATGCATGATTAAAACAAGAGTATCCTAGTCACTTTAGAAATCCCAGATATGTTTGTTTTATATCACACTGATGCACATATCTCAAAATATCATTTATGTTCATTACTACTTAAAAATCACACTAGATTTGCTTCTAGATATTGTTATATGTTTATTAAAAGCATATACATTATTGGATCGTTATTTTGTTTTCTAACATTTTGACAATTATTTCAATGAAAGTGGTTTTCTTTGTAATCCTGTGTACTTCACTCGCTTTATTTAATCTCTTCCTTGAAATTCTGCTGTTAAATTTTTTGCTAGATGAATCCAGAGCCATCATACATGTTAGTCAAGTACTCTGACTCTGTGCTGCACTCACAGCCACTGAATGGCTTTTAAAATCAGTATGTAGCTAACCAGAGTGACACATATTTGTAATCTTTGCTCCTTACAGGCTGAGAGAGGAGGGTAGCAAGCTCAAGGCCAGTCTAGAAAACTTAGTGAGACCTTGTTTCACAATAAAGGGGACTAGCAAACGTGAGGCCCTGGTTTCAGATCCCCAGTGCTGCAATAAATAAATAAACAGAAGGGAATGTTGTGTTATTTCTCCAGTGCCCTAAACCCCCTCCCATGAGCAAAAGACAAGGGGTTTCTTTTATATACTTTTAAACATGATTCCACTCTCATTTTTCCTTCCTTTAATTTGTTATAAAGTTCAAACTGTTCCAAAACAAAGTATAATAATTTAAAAACAAGTTTTTTAATTAGAGACATACAATAAATTCTGAAAAAAAGAAGACAGGTCTATGGTTTTAATAAAAAGAGCCCTTAGTTTGTTAAATGTCACATTCTAAACCTCCTGATTTAATCCTCTAATTTTCTAATCATTTTCTCCATTTTATATTTTTGTTTCTCTGTTCTACTTTCCATACAGTTTCCTCAGTCTCATCTTCTGACCCCATCACACAATTATTTTACTTCTGTTGTGTTTCCTCTGACATCATCCTGGTCTTATTCCACTGCACCTCCATTTTCTCATTGGCTGGTGGCTTAAGCCACTGTGGGGTCATCAAGGAGTGACTAACCATTTCACGTTAGAATTTGTGGGTCTTTCCTCTTGGTAAGTCTATGTCTACAGGGAGAAACCATTGATCTGCTTAGAAGGAGAAGGGACTTGAGGGTCAGTATTCCAGAACTGCAACAGCGGAATCTTAAGACCTAACCCTCATCATCCATACAGTTCAATCTAATTCAATTCAATGTGAATTCTCTTTATTCATTTATCCAGGGATTAATCCCTACTTCCTACTGGAATAGGAAAAGAATATCTGTTGGCTATTAGGACTGGGAAAAGAGAATGAGAGAGAAAGAAAGAGAGAGAGAGAGAACTTCAACCCATCCACTGCCATTCCACTCCACCTTCTCATAGCTTTGAGAGTTGCTTGGTATCTCCAATTTTGAAGCTTTTCTGTGGTTCTTCAGTGCAAACTGGCTTACTTCTCCCTAGCTTGCCCCTCTTCCAAGACAGTGGTCATCTCTCCATTATTGTTCCAGGATTTTTTTCCCATCTGACACCATTTTCTGTCTCTTTTTCTCTACCCATATAGGTTTATACTTTTTCATTACCATTTTTTAGTGATGTTTGGGAAGGAGGGAAAGATTACAGGGCATGTGCAACCTGCTACATTTATCCGTGTCTTCTCTTCCCGGTTTTTCACTTTAGCCCAAAGAATAATAAAAAAGGCATCACTAACTTTTTATTGGTACTTGCTAGAAGTATAAGATCCAACTAAATGTTGATGCAACATGATCTGACCAGGAAACAGTATTGGGAGCCATTACAACACCCACTACAACAATGACTAACCTCAAACTAAAGAAATAAACTACACACGGGATACATAGAGAGATCCTGTAAATAAAATAAAATAAAATAAAATAAAATAAAATAAACTACACACAGAAAGGAGAGAATCAAACATCCAAAATGGCAACCTCTAGATGAATCTAGGAATGTCCACTACTCCCGAGGGGACTGCCTAGGCTGAGAGAGCAGGCATATGAATCCTCCCTCCCATGTTAACTCATCCTCACACCTGACATTTCATTTAATATCCTCCCTGTGTCAGATCTCAAAAGCTATTGCCATGTCTTTCAACATGACAGAAAGATTTGCTTCCTCCCTTGTATACATGTGTTCGGTGGCTGTTGTTCTGTTGACATTGTATCTTTCTGGGCACTTGGTGTCCTCTGAGAGGTACCCAAGTTGTCTATGTTTAAGCACAAGCTCTTGCAGTATGGTATGGTCTTCTACCATCTCCATAGGACTTCAGATAAAATAAAAATATACAGAAAGGTTTTGATGAAGAAATCAAATTAAATTGAAGACAGAAAAGAAACCTGGCAGGCTTCCTTGCTTGAAAAGAGAATGCCAATGTCTGAAATAAAGTGAGTCTTGGGTAAATGTACATATTTCCTAAAAATGAGAGAAAAACTTGCATTTCTATAGCACTTTTCTTCCAAGAGCATCAAAGCTCTTTTTTCTTTCATTTTTAAAAACTGTGACAAAAGAAAACAAAAGGACAAGATACCTGTTTTGGCCCTACACAGCAAGCCCATGGTAGCCAAGCTATTATTTAAAGATACTGAAATATGGGTTCCTGAATGGACTAGAGCTGGGTACATTTCAAAAGATGGAGTTTGGAGTGGACAGAGGCCATCTTTCAAAGCTGCATGAAGGGCAAGTCTCACTGCTGGACTGCTGAGACAATTCAAATTGCTGTCCTCTAAATTTACTTCTGCAGCCCGCCTCAGTGCTCACTTGATGCTGGAGTCTAAGAATAAGCATGGAAAGAATGAAGGGATTGTAATGTTGTCATGATATATATGTGCACAAAATCCTTAAGTTCAGTGTAACCACTGTATATCATGTACATATACTAATAAATATTGGGGGAAAGAATAAAGAATGGGTAAAATGAGGCAAGAAAGGGAGATCTAGACCAGACAGGGTTTCTGTTTGGAGAGGAGAAAACAGATTATTTCCAGTTTATCAAGACTCTGATTAGATGGGTTTCTATAATAGGCTTTGTAGTAGATGGGGTTATTTTCTAGGATCTGATGTTTGGCTAGAAGACATTTTTATAATAATAGCCCAAGGTCTAAAATCCAAAAAAGAAAATGCTCTGACCGTAGTTTCCTACTCTGCTGATGAGAAAGTCCTAAACTGCCAAATCTAATCTGAGCCACAAGCCTACTACTACTTAGATGGCGCAAGATTCAGTAGGACTGACCTCACCACCATGGAGGGTGGCCACAGTACATTATCTGAGCCCAAACTGCCACATCAGGACAGTTCTGAGACTGCTTGGCCCTCATATAGAGAGGTCCAAAGGAGAGAATCCCAGAACCTCCCCAATCCATGGGAGACCAGAAAACACTGAAGGCAGAGCAAAGGCCAAAAATGAAATTTCCACAGGAGTAAAGTATTATTCCACTTGCAATGTCAATTACAGGCTAAATGATGATAAATGTTCCCCACCCAAGAAATTCAGTCTAACCAGAAACTACGCAAATAATTGGCTACCACTCATTGATGTGAGTAGAAGGCATAAGAGGTCAAGAAAAAACAATGGTACTATAACATATTCATATTTTCTATACTTAGATTTAATTTATGAAATCTCTACCCAAATACAGATCCTCCAAATAGGACCAAGCCTTCCATATAAGGTTATATAGATTGTGCACTGAATAACTCCAATGTCTCCTCACAATGAAGGCCACAATCATCAATGGAATGACCTAGCGCTTTCCTACTTCCACACATTTTAAACACAAAGCGCCAAACAATGAGCAAATAGGCCATACCAATTAATATACCTAACTACAGTCTGAAACTCTATCCTATGGGTATCTGATTAACCATCATTCTGGACCAGGTTATATTTTCAGAAGTAGGAACCTAGCACTGTAGATATAGCAGTCTCTCTCCTAGTAGGCCTACTTTTATTTCTTCCCAAGATCAGTAAACTTCCCTCAGTCTCTCAGGAACAGAAGGGCCACAATCTGAATGCTTCCTCTGTGACTTCCTAGGACACATTCTCATCCCACCATGAAAGGCACAGATTTTTCCCACAAATGCAACACAGCTCTCCGGCTTCTCCAAGCTGATTGCCTCCCTGGAACCACTTCTTCAGGGGTACATCCAATTAGGTCTAGGTTCTGAACACCCAGGAAGAAGGATCCAGAGTCTCAAAGGGTCCCTCATTACATATCCTATCATCTGAAGTCAACTGAGGTCAGCCACCACCTCTGGTTTCATAGTTTAATACACAGACTAACTTTCCCCTGCATAGCATTTGTCCAAAGAAAACGAAAATTTGTCTTCACAGAGCATGCTCCATTCCATGCACAATAACAGACCACCCACCCTACTTCTTGAACCTCTCCCTGGAGCACTATGGGACCCTATGAACCCTGAGCCCTAACAAACCCAGTACACTACACACAGGAGTGATATGACAACCTCTAAAATAAATGTGTACATCAACATTCTTTCCTCCATTCAGGCCTATCCAAGCCTGAAGCACATTCAGACATGTGACTCTGAGTATAAAAAAAAAAAAAAAAAAAAAAACAGAATCCAAACTCTCCTCTTTCTGGTCATAATCAATCTCCAGCAATGCTACCTGTAGCATTTCATTTCTTTCCTCCATTTTTTTTCTTTGAAGATAAAAGCAGTTTGAAATGAGTAGGTGAAATTGTCTACATTTAGACCATTCTGTGGGAAGTTGAAATCTCTTTGTTTTTCATCTTGATTTCTATGTGTATAAATACAGTGTTAAATATAGCAACCTTTTATGATCAAAGATAATGGAGATGCTTTCCCAAAAGACAAGTGAGGATGAAAATAATAACAATGATAATCTGTCGAGGATCACAGTGAGGCTTTGTACTTACTGGGCCAGTCCTACCTCATGCTTGATTGCTCTCTCTGGTATCTAAAAGTTCTGAATCCTATCTGACCCTTGTCCCTAAATCTGACCCTCACAGCCACATAATGGAGTACTTCAAAAGAAAAAGCAAAATAATAGCAGTTTGCTTCCATAAGCACTTGTCTATTCTAAGTAGCTTCCACATAAGATCTCATTGAATCCTCCTGAGACCCTATAAAGTCAGTAATGTTAATATTCCTATTTTACACATGGAGAAACTGAAGCACAGGGGACTAAGTCACTTGCTTCAGATTATATACATGATATAAATGGCTAAGGGCAAGAACCTGTGTATTCTAAGTCCAGGGCACACCTGCTGAACTCATTCTACTGTGCCATGAGATGGTGATGAGCCAAAGCCCAGCCAACTAGAAGCAGAGCAGTGAGCAGTTCATCACAATGGCTCCCCGGACAACTCTCTAGAGATGTAAAGTGTCTTGGCTGACTCAGGCAATAGTAACAAGTAGGGTGGCTTACAAACAAGAGTCCTGGAGGCGGCAACCCCTAGGTCAAGGGGATAGTCAATTCTGTGTCTGGAGAGGGCCTACTTTCTAGATTATAGGTGACATCTTCTCACTGAGCTCTCATATGGTATACAGCCATCAGAGCTCTGTCAGCTCCTCTATTAGGGCACAAAGCCACCTGTAAGGTCTGTGCACTTATAACATAATCATCTCACAAAGGCCCCACCTCCAAATGCCATCATATTGAATGTTAAGATTTAGCATAAGAAATCTGGAGGGTCTTATTCAATTTCTAGCATAAGGTCTCAGAAAAAAAAAAAGAAAAAACCATTAACATCAGTAGGTTCTCCCTGTCATGGTGGCAGCTTGTAGATAATCCTGTCAGAGCTCCACACACCCTTAGTTGGCTTCCAGGGAAACACCCCTGTGGGCTGCCCAGTTCTCCCTAAATGTATGCCGCCCCTCACCCTCAGCCCCAACTGCTGATCTTTCAAACACCGCCTGCACATTTGATACTAGGCAACCAGGAAAGTTTTGACAATCTGTTACCCCTTTCTCCTCTTCCCGCTCCCCACAATTCTCCCAGTCTCAACCAGACCACATGTCCCTGTGGTAACTGGTAACTGTCCTTTCCAAAGTTAACATTTCCAAATGGCAAGAAAAGTTCAGAGTCAAAAAAATACACATACTTGAGACATGTCATGAAAATGTTGGGGATTTTCTTTCATTCTTTCTCTTTAATCCCATCCTTACCCTCCATGCAGAAATAATGAGCTCAAGTGGCCTCTTGCTTATTTTTTTCTCAGGGAAAATAATTTCAGTCCAGTTCTCACTGTTGCATAATACAGGATCTCAACTTACACCTTCCAAACAGAGGGGTGAGTGCTCAGTTTTGTTTTCTTCTTACAAGAAAAAGCCACAATCTCAGTTTCAGACTTAAGCAGACCTAGCAGCCATCAGCCCCATAAGCTCTGGCATGCCATAAAGTCTTTTTCATCAGAAGCTGAAATCCTTCATGCTACTTTACATACCAGTGCTACTCTGACAGCTGCCTACAGCACTGAGTATGGTGCCCTGTGTTGAGTGGCATTTAATAAAGATTTGCTGATGGATTGATGGATCCTGATCTTCTTTATCAGATATAGTTTGAGTTCCTCAGATTTTTGCCAAGGGATTTAAGATTTAAAAACAGTTCTTTATGCACTAACCTTTCAATTCCCACAGTCCTTTGAGCCCAGAATCTTAGAACTTATTATTTATAATGCTTGTATTTCAAAGCCCTTATGGGGACCAGAGGGCAAGCCAAAAGTCAGAACAAGTTAGTAAAAGTTCCTATACCATCCCAACCATGGCACAATGAGGAATAATGTCTGTATAGTCACCCAGAGGAACTAAGAAAGCTGAAAGTTCATGGGTCATAAGAAACAAGGAACTAGAGACCTCCAGAACAAAGGCGCAGGGTGTAGTGTACTTGCAGAAAGTTATGCTGATCAGCACACATGAGGCCCTGGGTTCAATATCCAGTACCAATTTTTTAAAAATTAATAATAATTATTTCATTAAAAGCCTTGAAGTCAAGAATCCTGATTTTTACCACTCATTACCCTCCCGGATTCATGCAAATTACTCAGTCTGTGACTTCCCAAATCAAACCAATTTGCAGGATATCTGTTAAGACTAAATAATACAAGACTGATTATGCTAAACCCTTGAGACAGTAGCTGGCAATTGGAAAGCATCACTGGCAGTTTCAACAATTAGTTTAGCAATATAATGAAGGAAATTGTACTGTACATTTAATGTTATGATAATCAGGAGCTTGTGCACACCAATCATAATAGCTTAGCTAACCAGAATATTCAGTTAAATAGAACACCCTAGTCGCTCAACATGCCAAACAGATCGGTGTACACAATAGAGACAAACTACTAAGGAGGCAGATATAAAGTTGGGGCATATAAGCCAATTTAGAACATAAAATACTAAAAATTAAAGTGAAATTATTACTTTGGGAACAGATACACCATAAGAACTACCTTAACTTGTTTCTGAACCAAGCGATCAAATACAGGACCTTATACATCCTAGGCAAGTGTTCTACAAAAGAGCTAGACCCCAAACTTTTTCTGGCAACGAGGAGAAAAGAAGCCAGATAGGTTACTGTGTTCCTGTTTTAGTCGTCAGACTTTAGCAGGAAAATGAAGGAGGAGGGGCAGGTACACACAATTAGGAAGTAATTAAATCCTTGTAAACACAGCTGTCAACAAAAACACAAGTAAGAGAACTCTTACAAAAAAGTTAAATGTAGCAAATAATCAGGTTGAATGAAACTGATCCCTAGGCAGTGAAAAACTTGGTAATAAACCTGCTGAAACACCACCAACTCAGAAAAGCAATAATGAATAAGGGAAAGGAAATTTCACATCAAGTCTTACAATGACGCCAAAAGAAGGAAACCTTTTCGGGGGCTGAAAAATTTGCAAAGAAAGAGAAGCAACCAAGTGACAAGGGCAGAGTGCTTTGGCTCCATCCATGATGTAGCATCACACTTGAAAAGTGAATCAGTGTCAGGATTAGAGTGACCTGGATTATATGATGACATCAACTCTAAAGTACCAATGAGTCCCATCCAAGACACCCAAGTCTAATAGAAGACACAGAGATGATAGGACAGGGCCTTGGGAAACATCTAAACCACGGGTACAACAGGTGCTGTGAACACGGTAACACAAGGTGATGCAAAAAAAAAAAAAAAAAAAAAAAAAAAACCGGCTGAGGCTGGGTAGAGACACATGCAGGGAACAGACCCAGAAGAGAGGTGAGTTTCCACCAAGGATAAGGAAGGCTTCCTGCAGAAGGGGGAATTTGAGTTGCCCTGGAAGGAATAAGAAAGATAATTGATTCCAGAGGGAAATCTCACTGATTTTCATTCATTCATCCATCCAACTATTCACCCAATAAAAATGATTAATTTGTTAACTATTTTTTTAAAATGCACTTTCTGCCAGGTACTTACGGCTAATGGCAGAATTCAAGTTTTTTTTATTTTTTAAAGCAAGAGTCTCTGCCCTGAGGAACCACTGAATGGACAAGTATAAGCCAAAACATCAAACTTTGCAATGTAAATGCATGACCAAAGTCATGAAGGATGCTCTGATGTGTGTTCAGAGTTCTAACAGGGGCATTTGGCTTGGGGAAAAAAAATCAAGAAAGGCTTTGCTGAGGAAGTGATATAGAGCTGAGACGCAAAGGTACAGCAGAGAGACAGTCAAGTGTGGACAGAAGACAGCAGAATTCTAATGAGGGAGCAGCAAGTTCCAGGTAAGAAGCGTGAGGACCAGGAGCACCTGTCATATTCCAGGAAGGCTGGAATGCTTTCACCAGGGAATAGCGTGTGGGAGAGCAGCCTGGGCCACAGGAGTGTCAGCAGGCCAAGTGGATCTAGAGGGCCTTGGTGAGAAGCCTGACCCTTAATTTTAAGGACAATGTTAGCCTTGAAAACATTTTAATTAATGTCCTTATGTGGAGGGGGGGCAAAAGACAGCAAGGCAAAAATTTTATTTTGGAACAGTAAAATAGCAAGGGTTGGAGTGGTGGTCAGACTGGAAATGGAGCAGAGGAACGGGGAGAAAATGAGGTCAGGAGATATTTGGGGAAAATCAACCCCACCATAAGGTAGTTTTGGGGGAAGAAGAAGGAAGAGGAAAGTGTTAAGGACACCTCTGGCATTGCAGACCGAAAAAGTCCCATTTTTTAGATGAAGACAATGGGAAGGGGTCATCATGACCAAAAGAGTTGTGGAGAATGCCTTCCCTAACAAGGACATAAGCTCCCTTAAGGCAGGGGTCTCTCTTTGTGTTCAAAAGTGTGTCCTCAGCCCCTACCATACCATCTGACAGACAGCAAGTGCTCAGTAACAGCTTGTTCATTGCATGGAGAGTGGGATAAGCACATGATATTAGTTTGGGACAAGGAAAATTTGAGGTGCTTTAAGACATCCAAGAGAAGATGTTAGGTAGAGTTAGTTCAGTCAAGGCTAGAACGAGAGCTATAAGATCACCCAAGGAGAGTAGCAAGGGCCAAAAGACAGACCCTGGATTTAATCATTTGGAATCCCAGCCTGTCCAGCCAGGTAAAGCAGGGAAGCTCACCAAGGAGAAAAGAAGCAGCCAGTCCGAGGGAGTGTCTTAAGCACAGAAGGGGTCAGCAATGTCCGTTTCAAGTAAGATGAGAGCTGAAGAATGGCCTTTGAGTGTGGTAACACTGAGGTCACTGGTGACCTTTGTGAGAACTGTTTTTGTGGAGCAACGAGGTGGAAGAGAGTTTGGAGGTGGTGAGGAGTGGGAGGTGATAAAATGATGACAAGGAACAGACACAACGTCTCAGAGAAAGTTTAAGGGGAAAGAGGAAGAGATTGCTTGAGCAAAGGCAGAAATATGCTGGGCATATCTGCAAAGTTGCAACAGCCTGGCATGGTTAGAATAGTGGTTCTTGTGCTTCTTTTTAACAGAAAATCAGAATACTGGGAAGAAAAGTTGATTTAACTGGGATAGTGAGCTGATTTTTGATGATACCTGCTACGCAAAAAAAAACTTGTGGAACAGGCAAGGAGAGAAAGATGTCCAATGGGGAAGATGGAGATGTGGTTCTGGGCCACTGTACGCAAACCACAGCCACAGAACTTGTCCACCTGGCTACCTGTCTTGGTATGACCAGTCATAAGCTAAGAATGGTTTCTTACATTTTCAAATGGTTGAGAATAAATCAAAAGAAGAGCAAGACTTTATGACATGTAATAAGTTCATGAAATTTTTATTTCAGTGTCCATAAATAGTTTTATTGGAACACAGCCAATGATATTCATTCATTGGCATATTTGCTGTGGCTGCTTTTGCTCACTATAATGGCAGAGCTGAGGTACAACTGAGATTGTTTGACCCACTGAAGTATTTATTCCCTGCCTTTACTGGAAAAGTTTGTCAATCTGGTCGAGGAAATAGGGGAGCAATCAGAATAACTTCTGATCAGTTAACATACTGTGAAAAAGAAGTTAAAGATCCCCAGGTCACATTAAGGAAAAGCATTAAGGCAAGCAAACAGTTACCATGTAGGAGCATGAATGGGGTTGGGAGTGGCATGAGCCCCCTGGTTTTGTGATGGACACTTGCTTCCCACCCCTCGTGACTCACCCTTGTTGATGTCATGCCAAGCACCCTCCTAAGACCCACTGTGAAAGGCACACATTCAAGTCAGCATTTCCTTCACCAGCAGTCTCACAGCTCTCTGAGGTGATGAAGCTGCTTGCACATCTGTCAGCACTCAGCACCTCAACACCATGGTACTTACACGGTTATTTGCAGAATTCTTGGTTGGGCACTTTTCTCTACCACTGGACTGCAAGACATTTTGGTAATGAGTAAGAGAGTAATCTCTGGAATTAGACTGCCTAGTCCAGTCCTGCCTCTAACATAGGCTGGCTGGTAACCACGGTTCACATTCTTTTTCCTGCCCCCAGTTTCCTCATCAGCAAAATGGGGATAGTGGGAATCTATACCTTTTAGAATGGGAAGGATTCAATAATACAATTCATGCCCAGTGCTTGAAGCAGTGCTTATGCTCTCCTGGTAACTGCAACCATTATTTGTAACTATTTGAAAGGAACAGCATAGGAAGGGAGTATAAAAGAGCAAACTTAAATTTTAGGATAAATGGGTAGATGGTAAATAGGAAACACAAAGAAAGCTGGTTTGCATGACTCTTGATGGCTAAAAGATGTCTGAGGAGAGTCAAGTGCCAGTGCAAGGTGACCAGGAAGATATGGAGCTCAGAAGATCTGGCATGTGTAAGAGAGAATTGGTGAGGTGGGTATGAGGCTTGAATAGCTAAGAGGAAAACATGAAGTTGTTGGACTGTGCTTTTAGCTTAGGTAGAATTGTTCTAGCATTTGTCTCTGTCGCTGTATGATTATCTATCTGCAACTTCAATAACTGGGACTGAGTTGACTGTTGACTACTGGATCCACAGTACTTTTGGCATAGCACCTAACATACAGTAGGTGCTCAACAAATATTTAACAAATAATTAAGAAAAAGATGACGAAAGGAGAGACCCATACATATTAACTTAATAATCACAGAGTTGCAATTAATGCTGTGGCCCACCCTGGACATTGCCAAGAGTCCCCATGCCTAATGACAGCTTCCGTCTTTAAAAACCTCGGTTTTGTTGCCTGAAAGAATTGTCTCTTGCAGCAAGACCAGCCCATGCATGGAACATGCTGAAAGCTCAGAGGAGTTAATGCTCTCAGAAAGAGACACTTTGAATCACTGCCCGATGGCTGATGGGTAAATATCTAGTACTCTCAGGTAGAAGCTGATGTTCTGTGAGCCATGTTGTTGCTAAGAAATTGTGCCCCATGTGTCCCTGTTGGACTAATATCAGAATGCAGGCTCATGTGATGATAAATACATTAAATTATCAAAAGGTTCCCCAAGTATCTGAACCCAAGGCCTCAAAATGAGATAAAGAGGAGGACATCAACTGTTGGGGCACCAGACTGCCAGTCAAGATGGCAGCAGAGTAACAGAGCTACACAATGTCTCCTCGTTGACCCACTGAAAAAGTTGAGGATATAGTCAAAAAAAACACCTGTTCAATGTATCTAGGTCAGGGAGGAGTGCCCCAACAATCGAAAGGAGGCCACAAGGCCAGAAACCCTGAAAACACACTGGGAGCAGAGATAAACAGTAGACCCAGAAGCAGACCAAAGCCTACTGTGAATGGCTGGGAACTGCCAGCATTAGCTGATGGAGGAAAGCTTGCCTGGAACCTCTGACCAAGGTAAGTGCCAATCCTGGAGAAGTGGAAATTGACAGCAGCTGGTAGCCCCAGGCTCTGAAAACAAGACTGTGGGTAGTACATGCTACAAATACAATGCAAGCTCTCCTAGAAAAGGCCTCCTGGAGCCTAGATCAGAAGCAATACTCAGCAGCCATAACAGGCTAGGCCATAAGCAGGGGCCATTAAAAAAAAAAAAAAAAAGAAGAAGAGACAAGAATGAACCAATTATAGTAAAAGAAAGCTCAGAAAAGCACATCTGAACTTTTGGGGTCACTCTTAAACAGTGCCTAGGAAGAAACTGGCACAAGAGACAGCTACAGAGAGGAGAGAAAGGCCACAGGCCTCCTGAACAATGACCTGCTGAACAACTCTGGTGTAGTTGGAGCACCTTTGATAGTGGGGAACCCCACTGTCAGGGGAGGGAAGCCAGGACAGGTGGGAAAGCTTTACTGAGGAGGGTTAAACAAGACACTTCAGAGGACATCTGCCTACTCCCAGCACAGAACTCAGAAGAATTGCAGCTCCCCACCCCACCACACCCTCATAGCCCTTCCAAGAAACCTCTCAGCTGGGTCTTTCAATTGGAGTCCCTCAACAATAGAAACATGGGCAGATGACAAGGCAACAGGACACCTACAGAAATGCCTGAGAACTAAGAAATTAATGTTATGGGCCCTGAAATAACAAAACTCACAGGGAAGGAAGTAAAAAAGGAAATAAATGAGTTGAATATCCAGTTCAAACAAGATATTCTCAAAGAAGTGCAAGTAATGATCAGCGGGCTTAAAGAGGAATTTATTAAACAAACAGTGGCCCTCATAAATACAAAGTTCACTGAGCATATAGAAGCCAAAAATAAAAGGCTGGCTGAGATAAATAAGGAAATATGAGACATGAAGAAACATTTCGATAGAGAAGTAGAAATTTTGAAAAAAAAACTAGCTAAAATTTAGGCTATGAAAAATAAATTTGAAAGTCAACTCGAACATTGTGAGGACAGAATTTCAGAACTTGAAGACAAGACTGAGGAAACAAATACCACAATTAGACACAATTCCAAAATTAGAAATGAGAAAAGTAGCTGGATACAACAGCTGATGGATGATTCAGAAATAATCTAAGAATTATGGGTGTGGGAGAAAGAGCAGAAGACAGAACCAAAGGTATAAAGAATTTATTCACTGAAATCATGCAAGAAAAATTCCCTAATCTAGGAAAACAAATTAATTTTTATGTACAAGAAGCTTATAGAACACCAAATAACCTCAACCAGCAACGAGACTCGTCACAACACATCATAATCAAAACCTCAAAAATACAACATAGAGAATATTAAAAGCAACAAGAGAAAAATAGACACCATTTTACCAAAGCAAACCCATTTTAATTACTACAGAATTCTCAATGCAAACTTTAAATACCAGGAGAGTCTGGAGCAAATCTTTCAAGCTTTACAAGACAGCAAGTGTCAACCCCAGTAGTATGTAGTATTCAGCAAAATTATCCCTGAAAAATGGAGAAGTAAAAGCTTTTTCATGACCAAAAATCCCTAAAGAAAGTAGCCCAGCATTGCAGAAAATACTTGATGGAATCTTTAAGAGAGACAGAGAGATAAGCAGCACCAAAGAACATGGAAGAAAGGAAATATCTAAAGAGAAAGTGCAATAAGAAAATAGATTGGCATTTGAATCATTTGAGTACCAGTTTACTAAAAAAGTACCAGTTTTCTCACCAAATTTGTGAAACTTCCCTCCATAGTTATTATTTTTAATAGTACATTAGTTTGCAAATCATAATAATTATATTCAACATGGGAAATTGGTATAAAATCTTTTTAAAATAGTATGCATAAATTTATAGATTGATAGGCAGATAAAATAATAAACCAAATCTGGAAAAATGTTTGTAATTAATAAAACATGAGTAAATAATTTATAAAAGTTTAAAAATTCTGAAATAACTAAGTATCCTATTATATCTGTTGCCTATATGTAATTTTCTCTTGTAACATATATCTGTAAGTTCATTTAATGTAGCAATTCACTTATTCAGTCTCTGATGTAAGTTTATCCTAAGAAAACTGACTAATGTAATGATAACCTGAATGTTTTTTCATGTACAAACATTTATCTTTCAGTATTCAGCGATAATTTTTGAAATTTAACTTCTCTTTTGCTTTCTCACATTTTATAGCCATATGAATTTCATAGTTATAGTTCTTTTCTTATGTAGATTGTTGGGTGAAGCCATGTTAAAGAATCTCAACAAAGATAGACTAACATACCAAAAAAAAAAAAAAGGAACTTTTGGCAAATCATCCCAATAAAGGGCTTTGGAAGACCCAGAGAAGACGCATCAAGATATGGCCACTGCAGCCCATTAGAGGGGTTGGAAGCTGAGATAAAGAGTGGTGATTTGAGTGGTGAAGTGTGTCAGATGCAGAAGATTAAATATATTAAACATAACATAGTTTCTCTGACTTGGAAAATCCAGAGTACAGGCATGGGTGTGACAGTGGGAGCTAGGGGGATGGAGGGGGTGTGGAAGGGCCAAAATGGGAAGAGATTGTAAAGTTTATGTAACATACATGTGCACAAAATACTCAAGTTCATTGTTATCATTATGTATCACATATATGTTTTAACAAAAATGGGGGGGAAACTCTTGGGGGCATCTGTTTGGACATGGTAACATGACCTGCCAAGTCTGGGACCTACAGGGAGGCAACCTCCAAGAAGAGGCTGACGGCTGACAAGCGTTAATGAAGGTATGAGACAGCTCTAGGATGAAGGGCCTGGCAATCATGGAGAAGCCACCTCAGGGTCAGTTCCTTCTCTGGCCAAAAGGAGGTAATTACCTACAGGCTCGCCTTACAGGGCTCAAAAGAACAGAAGAGGTAGCACTTCTTAAAACAGAGATCTAGAGATGTAGAGGAGTGTTATCAAAGCATCCTTGAGAGTATGTGAGACCCTGTTGCTAGTAAATGCCACTTTCCCTAATGTACCCATCTCACCTGAAATGCCCAAAGTGGAGAATGCACAGGTGTCCCTGTTACTGCTCCCTACCAAGAATCTTCCTTCTTGTGTGATTAAGAATGGGAAACAAAACCATAAGAAGGAAGGAGCCTGTGGGTGTCTACCTATTCTGTTTCTAGCAGTTTGTCTCTTTTAACTTTATTTATAACCATGAATTAAAGTATTCCCACATTATAAGTAAGAAATCCATGATCCTACAGCTATGAGTAGCACAGTGAGGATTCAAAAACAGGAATGGCTAGATGGTTTCCAAGACCACTGGCTTTCCACTGTGCCAAACCCAGCTCTGCTGAAGTCTAGAAAACCTTCTCCAGTGATGTCACTGTATGATATCTACAGATCTTTCACAGAAGAAAAAGCAAGTACATTCAGTACATTTGAATGCTATGTTTAACATTCAGTACATATGGGGCTTTCTCCATCACTGAATAAAAATAGTCTACTTAGATCCTATAGTCCTTCCTTAATTCAAACCAACTTCCCTCCCGACCAAGCCTTAACATATCATTGCTGCTTCTAAAGTGGCAACAGGGAACCCCAGGTATTCAGATTCTTCAGATCACAAGGAAGTGAAATCCAGGTTAAGGATGGAAAACTGAAACTTGCCAAGATGTAGAGGAAGAATGGAATGCAGCCATGGAAACCACAAAGGGAGATATGGCTTCTTCAGGACCTCCCCTAAGTACAGTGATGTATGTGTCTCAACATTAGCTTGTACTAAAGATACTGGAAATTGCCTTAATAAATGAATCAACATGATCTCTCTCTCATGCTCTCTAAACTTGAGAAGTTGTACTTATTTTTCTGTACATGACAGAAATCATATTCTTCACTCTTTTCTGGACATTTTATTTTTGAAGTTTTCCTGGGTTTGGCAGTAATCTCCTCTGTCCTTTGAATTTTCCAAATTCATTATTTCTATTTCTGTTAACATATTAGCTAAGATAACTCCTTGAAGCTCCCCTGGTCAACATTTCTCTTGGGCTGATGACTCATTTATTACATGTAGATAAACAAACTCAGAGTGAACACAATCACTGGTCACTCCTAAAGACAGGTTATGACATGGTAGTGACTGCATTCCCCATAACTTGGCCATGTGTGAACCTGTTATGATGGTTCCTGGACACCATAACTGAGTTGATAGCTTTGGAGCTCACAGAAAAAAAGAATGATTTTCAAAATCTTATAACTATGACATTCTGTTCCCAAAGGAAGTTCCATCCTCTTCAGAGCTGAAATCCTTTAAATTAAAAAAAAAAAAAAAAACACCTGTCTCAGTGTCATGCAGAAACATCACAGGTGGGCAGACCCTGGGGATTTTTCTAATTCTATTGTGCTCAGCTCTCGTTAACTCTGTGACAGCTATTAGAAATTATTTTAAAAGTGACTCTTAGAATAGCTCTATTATTATTAACATAAAATGCTGGATAAAATATATAAAATAACTTTTCAAATACAGTGGGTATTGCAGACTTAATGACTAAGATAAGGGAAACAACTGAGGTGAGTGTCTGGATCACAGGACAAGGACAAAAAATAGCACAGGATGGAGCCTCTCAAGATTAAGCAAAAGGGACTGGTGTGAAGGGGTCTGGAGGCAGCTGAAATGTGAGAGATAGAGAACTAAGAAGTAGCAATAAGGCAAAAATTGCTTCAGGGACTATAGTGGATGGGTGTGAGCCTTTTTATAAATATAAAGCGGAGTATTTGCAGTCTTTGAGTCTGTAAGACTACACAGAGAACAATCTCCAGACAAAAACAACTATCAGCAACAGTAAACCTTAGAAGCACTGACAATTTGGAACTACTAACAAATCTGAATGAGTATTCACTTAAATGGTAACTTCACTTCCTGTCAGAACAAAAGTTAACATTCTCTAAAGGACTATAACATGTCCAATCAACAACTTAACAATGTTGTTTGTTCAATTAAAAACTTATCAGGCATGAAAATAACTAGAAAAACTGAACCATAATGAGAAAAAAATAAATTCTTGGAAACAGACCAGAAGTAACAGAAATGTTAGATGGAAAAGACTTGGAGTTGAAAACAGCTATAAAATCACCAAAGAGCTAAAGGAAAGTATGAATCAACAGAGAAAAGAAATAGAAACCATTTTTAATCTAAACAGAAGATCTAGAGTTCCAAATGCAATGTCTATAATTTAAAATTTGACTAGATAGAATTAAGATTATATTAGAAGGGAAAAAGATAAATTTAAGGACAGGATATTAAAAACTGCTTATTCCAACATACTGAAAAATATGAACAAAGCTTAAGTTACTCACGGAAGAATATTAACCACCTGACACAAATAATTGGAGTCCTAGAAATAGAAACTGAAGAGAAAAATATATGAAGAAAAATGAGTGAAAATTGTTCAAACTTGATGAAATCAAGTCACAGATACTCACTCAATAGACATCACACAGGATAAATATAAAGAAAATCACACCAACAAACAACAAAACTGAATATAGAAATATACAAACTAGCCATCAAGGAGAGATCTTCAAAGAACAGATAAAGAAGACACATCATATACAGGCAGAAATATGAAAGTTTTACTAACTTTTTCCAAACTGGGCACACATCAGTAATCTCAGCACTTTGGCAGGCTAAGGCAGGAGAATCACAAGCTCAAGTCTAATCTGGGCAGCTTAATGACTTAGCAAGACTGTCATAAAAGGAAAAAGGCCTCGGTATGTAGCTCAATGCAAAGACCCTGGACGCAATCCTTAGTCCTACAAATAACAGTGACATAATGATGAAGATATTGCAAGGGAGAAGCCAATGAAATGACATTTTAGAATGCTTAAAGAAAAACAATATGTTAATATAGTTCCTATGGCTAGTGAAAATTTCTTCAAGAATGAAGTTGAAAATTCTGAGAGAATTCACTGCCAGCAGATGAGCATTTAATAAATGGTAAATAAATATTTTCTGGTGAAAGAAAAATAATTCCAAACAAAAACTCAGGTCTATGCAAAACATTAAAAAATGCAGGAACTAGGTATTTATATTCATATGCTTATATTTACTTAAATTTACATATATGTCAGTAAATATGAAATGCTTTTTATCACTTAAAAATTTGTAAGAAAATAATTATCTAAATCAAAAAAACAAAGTATTATTGATCTTATAGTATGTGTAGAAATTAAATGTTTAATAATAATAGAGGGGGTATAACAAGAAATACTGAACTATTACATGATATGTTTGAAGATAGACTTTGGCAGTCATAGAACAATTACAACTAGACACCTAGAAAAGCAAAAAAAATATATCTTTAAATAAAATGAATAACAATGAAAAATAATAGGGTGGAGTGCAAAATATTCAATTAAATCAAAGAAAAGTTGAGGACAGATGAAAAGAACAAGAACACAGCAAATATCATTTCAACAACTATATTACATGTAATAGAAAAAACAGAACTTAGAATACAGAAATTATCAGACTGAACAAAAAGAAAAAACTCAGCTATATTCTTTTAGAAATATACCTTATACATAAAAAATACATAATTTAGAAATAAAAGGGTGAGGAAATGATGCATGATGCAAACCCCCAGAAAGAAGAGTTAGATCTAACCAGACAGATTTCAAAGCAGGAAATATCACCAGCAAAATTAAAATAGTTTAAAACAATAAAGACATCAGTTTAACAAGACAAGGATATAAATAGACCTAAACAGGTATTTATCCAATCACTGAAATTTAAAATACACAGAACAAGAATTGACAGGAATGAAAGGAGAAATGCGCAAATGTAAATTTAGTTACAGTTTTCAACACTCCTCTCAACAACTCACAGAGCAAGTAGACTGAATGTTTGTGAGTATGTGAAGGGCATGAACACCACTGTCAACCAACCAGACCTAACTGACATTTACTCACTAGGTACAAAGTGCACAAGGGCCACCTGATAAGACAGACTACAGGCTAGGCTAAATGTGAAAACTAAAACTTAAAACTTCTGTAGGAAAACTTAGGAGAAAATCTACACCATTTGGGGCTGATAAGAATTTTATAAAACAGAAACCATATGACCCATAAAAATTATTAAAATTGACCAAATGAAGTTTATTAAGATGAAAATTTTCTCATCTTCAAAGATATCAATAATGTAAAACAGTAAGTGTGGGAGAAAATACAATACATATATCTAAGAGGACTTAAAAACATAGAAAGATCTCATAACTCAGTTGAAATGACAATCAAAAACTATAAACAAGTACATTTTTCAACATATATAATATTTCAGAAATGAAAACTTCTGACTGGTCAATAATCACATCTTATTAAAGTTCAGATTTTAATCATCAAGTATCTTAGTCACTTTTTCATTACTGGGACAGAATACCCAATAGTCACAACTTAAGGGTGGAAAGATTTGTTTAATCACAGTTTCAGAAGTTCTCAGTTGGCTGGCAATAAGAGAAGCACATGGTGGAGGTGTAGCCAAGGGAAACACTATTCACAGCAGGGCAGGAAGGAAGCCAGGTGATCAAGGAAGGATAGAGCTAGCACATATTCCAATCACAGGCCAGTAATATGCCACTTTTGGGTCAAGCCCTAGTGATCTACCCCTTTCAATCAAGCCCACCTCTTAACACCACATGGTTTCATAGGTACTCCACAATATCCAAATACACAAGGTTCGGGGGTACAATCCAGATCCAAACCAGGGGGAAAAAAGGGTAAAAAGAGAGAGAGAGAGAGAGAGAGAGAGAGAGAGAGAGAGAGAGAGAGAAAGAGAGAGAGAGAGAGACCACTATATATCCACTAAAATTTAAAAGACTGACAGTACTGTTAGCAAGGATCTGGAGCAAATGAAACCCTCATTCATTGTTGGTGGAGTGTTAAATGCAGAGGTCACTGGAAAACAATTTCATGATTTCAAGTAAAGTTAAATATATACTTATTTCATAATCTAGAAATTTCCTTCCTAGTTAGAGAAAAATGAGAGCATAATACAACAGTCTTATGTATGAATGTTCTGTCACTTTATTAGCAACAGCCAAATGTTAGAAACAATGTCAAAGACCATCAATAAAGATCATGATAGAGTTGTGATACATCGATGAAATGGAATATTACTCAGCAACAAAAAATGAATTGTTCATACACATCATATGGAGCATATGCAAAAAGAGCCTGACACAAAAGAGTACATTGTGGTCAGATATTCAAAAGCAGGCAAAACTGATCTATAGTAATAGAAACTCTGTGAGCTGTTGCCTGGATTGGGTAGACTGATTAACTATAAAGGGTTTAGTAGAAATTCTAAGGCAACAGAAATTTTCTATATCTTTTTTGTGGTGGCAGTTAACTATGGCTGTATATATTTGTCAAAACAAATCAAATTGAACACTTAAAATAAGTCCATTTTATTGTATGCATGTTATTATACCTCAATAAAGTTGTTAAGGTTTTTTTTTTCCTAAGAGAAGTCTTCACCTTTGGGAGCCTGCAATTCGGGTGTGTAAACTGAATTTGAAATAAAGTGAATACTGTGGTACCACACAAGCGAGAGAGCATTTCCTCATAACTTATGCTTTGCATATTCAGGTACTGTTGCAACCTAAGAAGGAAGAAATGAGTAAGAGACAAGGAAGAGGTAAGTTTCATGGGGAACCCTAGACAGTAACTGAAAGAAAAGGAGAAATCTGAAGAACAGAGAGAGGGCTTGAAGTTTCCAAGGAAGGGTTCAGAATATGGAGTCAGAAGCACTCCTGGTCTTACGGAGTCTTGGAAGAAAGGCAAAGGAAGTAGAAGGTTAAAATAAGTGTCCCGCAAGGAGCAATTTCACTGGGGTGGAGAATCTTAGACCAGGGATCCAAGAAGAAGGCTCTTGCAGATGTGCAGTCATGGATGGATAAAGATGTGCCCTAATGAGATGTCATGGGCATCCAGACAGAGGCATGGATCCAAGAGCCACTCTTGAGACTTTGGTAGGCACCTATCATTCAGAACTTTCTAACCACGAGAGGAAGCCAAACCCAGCAGCTACAGTTCATGACCTGAAGTTCATGGTCCTGGCCATGTGCCACCACAACAAAAGCCTGGCGCCCTAGACATGGCACTACTACAATCAAACTTGGGCACATTTCTTAAGCACTTCACAACTTAGTGTTCTCATTTGTAAAATAGTGGTGATAGTTGCTAATTTGTAGGTTAGGAAAGGGATTGGAAGTGAGGTAAACAAGGCACTTGGAGCATGGTATAAAAGTGAGAGATGTTATAATTAGTCCTACCATGATATGTGATGTCTCCTCTCTTTGGGTCTCACGAACAGAGTCACAACTATACTGAGAGTGAACACACAGGTACACTAGTTATTAAGAAAAAGCAACAATATGTATAAATATCACCTACATGTGTGCTGCATGTTGGCCACAGAGAGTGATGTCTTTTTCACCAAATAGCAATGGATCAGGGACCTGATTATGAAAATTTGGGCCAAGGGGTGCATAATTTGAAGTTTCTCTGGAAAGATGGCTTTTTAGTTTGCAAATTGACTAAAAGTAGCCTACTTCATCCAACTGTTACTAAGTGGGCCTCCTTGACACTTTGACATAGACAACTGTAGCTCTCAAGGAATCCTGGGAGAACATAGTTCCAGAATCTGTATCCACGTCAGTGCACGGATTAGGAGTGTCACGTAAGCACAAATTTAATATAGTTGCTCAGATCTAAGGATAAAATTTTTTTTCTACATTGAAAAGAGACAAGCATTTACTTAGCATCTACTGTTTATAAGGCAAATACTATCCTAGAAGTTTTGCCCTGTTTATCTGATATAACCATTCACTTACTAACTACTTGAGTTTCAACAGGCACTGTAGAAGATGTCAGAGGTGCATTGGGATTAGAGAGACAGGTAAAGAAATTAGATGAGAGCAAAATCACAGGGTAACAAGTATCAACCTAGAGTGCAACTGTAGCAAAGAGCCAGCACCTGACCTGGTCTTGATGACAAGGTGAAAGAACTGTTCCCAGAAGTGGGACACAAATGGAACACTGAAGCACTGATAATCAAATTAACCAGGTAAAGGGAAAGTGGAGATGGAGCCTGGGAGAATTCAGCACCGGAAGCAGCAGGAAGAACACGTGCAAAGACCTGGCAGTCTGAAGGGCATTACTAGCAGTTCGCTACGGATGGAGCAGGAAAACAGGTCTGCAGCACTGAGCATGAATCTTGTCGTGAAGAATCCGGTGCACCTTGAAGAGAGTTACCAGATTTAGCAAATAAATACACAGCATGCTAAACCTGATGAACACTCTCTTGGTGCTAATCAAGGTCAACACTCAAAGTGATAAGTAACAGGGGTAGTATGTAACCTTAATAAGAAGGGATGGGACAAAATTGACACTTTGCCCCTGTGACTTTCTACTCAAAAACACATCAGTCACTTAATAATTAAAAAATATTACATGGATCCAGATGAAGAGACACTCTGAAAAACACCTAATCAGTGCTCCTCAAAACTGCAAAAGTATCAGAAGCAAAGAAAGAGGACTTCCAGACAAGACAGTAAGAGTACTGGTCAAATGGCCCCATTCATTCAAAAAGTTGAGATGTAGTTAAAACTATCTGTTCAACCTAGCTAGAAGAGGAAGGAGAGCGCCAGGAATTGAAAGGAGGCCACAAGAAGGTTGGAAATCCTGTAGGCACGTCAGAAGCTGAAAAATATGCCAGCCCATGAAGCCAACCCAGGCCATGTGGGAAAGGACTTGAGCCACTGATATATGCAGGCTGTGGTTAAGCCCCCAGCTGAGAGCCACAGTTATTAACAACAGTCAGCAGCCTCAGATTGAGGTAAACCCAGATCTGGAAGCTGTATAAATTGATAGCAGCTGGCAGCCCCAGCCTCCAAAAACAAGCCTGCAGGTAGCGCAAACTGCAGATGCACTCTGAGCTTCCCCAGGTCAGAAGTACTGAGGGTAGAAGAAACCACAGGCAAGCCACACAGCAGGGATTTGGGAAACACTCTTAATCAACACTTAGGTATGGACTGTCACAAGGGACAGTTGCAGAAAAAGAAGAAAGGCCACAAACCTCCTGAATGGTTTGGGTGGTAGTCGGAGCACCTCAGAGAGTAGAGAACCCTGATGTCAGGGGAGAGAAGCCAGAAAAGACAGGAGAACTTGCTGGGAAGGCTGGATATAAACGGGATAGCTTAGAGGCCATTGGACTGTTAGGTCCCCCTCTCACTGCCTTTTGTCTGTGCAGAACTCAGTGGACTTTCAGCTCTGCCCATCACATCATCATACGTGTTCAACAAAACCTCTTGGCTACGCCACTAAAATGAAATCCCTCAGCAATAGAATCATGGAAAAACAAGGCAATAGCACACATTTAAAAATGCCTGAGATCCCAGAAGCTACTATCATGGGCCCTGAAATAGTAGAGCTCATAGGAGAGGAAATAAAGAGCCAAGTAGAGGGCTGGAGGAATGACACAGCAGTTAAAGCACTTGCCTAGAAAGCACAAGGCCCTGAATTTGATTCCCCAGTACCACATAAAGCTGGGCATGGTGGTACATGCCTGTACTCCCAGCACTTGGGAGGCTGAAGTAGGAGGACTGAGTCCAAGGGTAGCTTGGGCCACATAGTGAGTTCTGAATCAGTCTGGGCTATAAAGTGAAACCTGTCTCAAAAAAAAAAATCTAGTTAGTATAAGCAAACAGTTCAAACAAGACGTTCTTTTAAAAAAATGAAGTAATGATTAGTGTGTTTATAAAGGAATTTACTAAACAAATAATGGTCCTAGTGAATACAAAGCTTACTGGGTATATGGAAGAAAAAAAAAGCTGGTAGGATAAATAACATAACGTAAGATATTAAGGAACATTTTGATCAAGAAGTAAAAAATCTGAAAATAAATCTAGGTGAAGTTAATAATATGAAAAATAAATTTGAAAGCAGGGGAAGTCAACTTGAGTACTGCAAAGACAGATTTTCAGATCTTGAGACAAGGTTGAGGAAACTAATGCCACAATCAGGCATGACACCAAAATTAGAAGCGAAGTAGCTGGATACAACAGTTGATTGATGACTCAAAGAGAAACAACCTCAGAATCAAGGGAGTGAGAGAAAGAGCAGAAAGCAGCACAAAAAAAAATAAAGAATTCATAAAATGAAATCATGGCAGAAATTTTCCAAAATGTAGGAGGAAAATTAATATTCAGAACCAGGAAGCTTATAGGACACCAAATAACCAAAGATCCTCACAACACATCATAATCAAAACCCAGAAATTCAATACAAAGAGAGAATATCAAAAGTAGTAAGAGAAAAATAGACATTATTCTTCCAAGTCAAGCCCATCTGAAACACTGCAGATTTCTCAATGTACATCTTAAAGTTCAGGGAAACCTAGAATACAGTCTTTCAGGACTTAAAAGAAAGCATTAAGTCAGGTTGTTGCATCTGGCAAATGTTACGCCCAAATCACATAATCCCCAAAGGCCTCCAGGAGACCAAGTACGTTTGCAAAAGCAGAGTCTTTTTTTCAATCTTAAGCTCGGGCTCTCGAACATCCATCGCATCGGATCTGTGCCAAGAGCCCCGAACAATATAGACAGGGTTTTTATTGGGGTTTGAAGGGGCGGAGGTTTCCAGCTCAGTGGTTACATGATTGGGTGGCATTCAGCCAGAGCAGATTTGTTACAAAGTGATTGGCTAACTAACATTAAGCAAACTCTCTATATCCCTTGGAATGTTAGGTATTTCCTCAGCCTTCCCCAATTGACTGATTTAGGGGCAGTTGCAGCTGCGGTTTCCTGCAACGGCCTGACCTCCCTAGGGAAATTGAAACTCACTCCGGTGAAAGTGAAACGTGGACCTACTGGCTTTTAAGGAGAGTCAGGTCTGTCATGGAGTCTGTTAACCCTTACAATGGAAAGATAAGTAAAAATTTTTCATAAACAAAAAACCCTAAAGAAAATTGTGACCACTAGCCCAGCATCACAGAAAATACTTGAAGAAACCAGAGATATTCAAAGAGAAAAGCAGCACCAAAGAATACAGAAGAAAGGAAACATTGAAAGGGAAAGTATAAAAAAAGAAACAACCAATACTAGAAGAACAGAGGCAATGACAGGATTCAGTAAAAATCTTAATTTTACAATAATTACTCTCAATGCTAATGGTTTTAACTCACCAATCAAAAGAAACAGACTGGTAAAGTGGATCAAAATAAAAAACTCAACCACTCGTCTGCAAGAGACAAGCTTCACCCACAAAAAAACACAGTTTAAGGATAAAAGGATAGAAACTAATACTGCCTGCTACTAGAGCCTGGAAACAAGCAAGAACAGTTATTCCATTTTTCAGATACTTCACATTTCAAACCAAAACAGGTCAGAAGAGACAAAGATGGACACTATACACTGGTTAAAGGAACAACTGAACAGGAAGAGCTCACAATTATAAATGTATATGCCCACCCAATGTAGCTGCACCAATTTCATAAAACAGAAACTACTGGACATGAAATGTCAATACAATCGCACTAGAGGACTTCCTAATAACATCCTAGTAATATCCCACTCTCACAAATAGACTGGTGAACCAGACAAAAAATCAACCAAGAAACATCAGACCTAATCATACAATGGAGCAAACTAAATTAATAGATATCTACAGAGTGTTCTACCCAATGTTGACAGATGACACCTTTTTCTCAGCAGCACATGGGACTTTTTCCAAAATAGACCAAATCCTTGTACATAAAACATGAATAAATAAGTACAAAAGAATTGAAATTATTTATTGCATACTTTCAGATCACAAAGGAATGAAACTAGAAATCAGCAGCAGAAGAAACTACAGAAGCTATACAAATACATGGAGATTAAATAATATATTATTAACCAAGCAATGGATCACAGAAGAAACCAATAAAGACATCAAGAACTTCCCAAAATCAAATGACAATAGGAGCACAACACATCAGAGTCTATAGAAAACAATGAAAATAGTACCAAAAGGGAAATCTATAGTTATGAATGCACATAGGGGAAAAAACAGAGCAATCTCAAATAAACAATTTAATCAGCAGCTCAAAGTCCTAGAGAAGAAGAACAAGCCAAATCCAAAACAATAGAAGGAAATAATAAGAACCTATACTGAGATCAGTAAAACTGATATTTTTAAAAAATACACAAGAGATATGAATCAAGGAGATAGTTCTTCAAAAGGATAAATAAGATTGACAAATCTTTAGCTAAAACCAAAAGAAGATAAAAGTCACATTAATGAAGGTGAAATCAAAACAGAGACTGTTGAAATCTACAAGATTATAAGAAACTATTTGGAAAATCTACATTCCAACAAATTTAAGAACTCAGAAGAAATGTAAAAATTCCTAGACACATACAATATACTAAAATTGAACCAAAAAGATATTTTTTAAAACCTGAGAATAACAATAACTAGAAAAGACATTGAGGCAGTAACAAAAGGCTTACCAACAAAGAAAAGCCCAAGACCTGATAGATTCTCCACAAAATTTTAAAAGAATTTTAGAGAAAATTTAGCACCAATGTCCCCTATACTCTTTCTTGAAGTTGAAAGACAGGAAACATTGCCAAATTCCTTCCTAGAAGCAAGTATCATCTTGATCCCCAAGCCAGATAAAGACCCAACAAATAAAGAAACTTATAGGCCAATTTCCTTATGAATATAGATGGAAAAATCCTTAATAAGATACTTGCAAACAGAGTATAACAAGTTATTAAAAAAATCATACACCAGGACCAAGTTGGCTTCATCTCAGGGATGCAAGGCTGGTTCAATGTATACAAATCAATTAATGTAGTACACCACATTAACAAAAGCAAGAAAAAAAAACTCATATAATAATCTCAATAAATGCAGAAAAAGCTTTTGATAAAATACAATATACCTTCTTGATCATAACTATGATAGAAATAAGTATAAAAGGATCTTATCTCAAGCTGGTAAAAGCAATTTATGACAATCATACAGCCAACATCATTCTAAAATGGGGAAAATCTGAAAAGCATTTCCCATCAAATCAAGAATAAGACAAAGGTATCCATTCTTACTACTTCTATTCAATATATTACTCAATTTTAGCCAGAGCAATCATGCAAGATAGGGGAATAAACAGAATACACTAGGGCAAGGAAAAAGTCAAATTATCCTTATTTGTGGATGCCATGATCATTTACATAAAAAACCTCAATAACTCCACCAAGAGACTGTCAGAACTAATAAAAAAATTTGGCCAAGTTTAGGATATAACATTAAGTTTAAAAATTAGCATTCTAAGGCAACAATGAAAACACGGAGGAGGAGATCAAAAAAAAAAAATCTCACAATAGCCTCAAAGAAAATTAAATACCTACAATCAATCTAATGAAGAACCTCTACACTGAAAACTATAGTGCTTTGAAAAAAGAAATCAAAGAGAATTTCAGAAAATAGAAAGATTTCTCCTGGATAGGCAAAATCAACATTGTCAAAATGACCATACTACCAAAAGAGATATGCAGATACAATTTCAACCACCATACCAGCATTTTTTACAAAAATAGAAAAATGATCTGAAAATTTATATAGAACTAGAAGAGACTTGGAACAGCCAAAAGAATCCTAAGCAACAAAACAAAAACAAGTGGTATCACATTACCAGATATCAACTTATATTACAAAGCAATAATGATTTAAAAAAAAAACATGGTATTAGCACCAAAACAGACAGGTGGATCAGTAGAACAGAATTGAGGGTACAGAGACATCCCCAAGTACCTTCAGCTATCTGATATTCGACAAAGAAGCCCAAAACATATGCTAACAACAATGGTACGAGGAAAACTGGCTGGCTACATGCAGAAGAATGAAATTAGACCTATCATCTTTCATTGTGCACCAAAATCAAATCAAAATGGGTCAAAGATCTAGACATTAAAAATGGAAATGCTGAACTTATTGGAAGAAAAATATGCAAAACCCTTGAATATACAGGCATAGCCATGGACTTTCCCAATAAAACAACCAAAGCATATGAAGCAACAACAAGAATCAACAAATGGTACTACATCAAATTAAAAAGCTTCTACACAGTGAAGGAAACAATCAACAGACTGAAGAAGGAACTGACAGAATGGGAAAAAAATTTGCCAGCTTCTCTTCAGACAGGGGACTATTATCAAGAATATAAAAAGAACTAAAAAAAAAAAAATTAAACCCTCCAGAATAAAAAAGACAATCAAAAAATGGGTAACAAATGAATAGATAGTCCTAAGAAGAAGATTTAAGGGCCAATGAACACCAAAAGAAAATTAGCACCTTTAGTCATCAGAGAAAGGCAAATAAAAACAACATTGAGGTTCCATCTAACTATAATAAGAATGGCTAGTATTAAGAACTCAAAAAACAACAAATGCTGATAAGGTTGGGAAAAAGAAACCTTCTACATTGTTGATAGAATGCTAAACTGGTAGAACCACTATGGAAAGCAGTATGGAAATTCCTCAAAACACTGAAAATAGATATCCCATTTGACTCAGCTATACCTATTCTAGGGATCTTCTTCCCAAAAGAGTTAAAGTCATCATACAAGAGGGATACACACAAACCCATGTTTACAGCAGCATGATTTATAATAGCTAAATCTTAGAAGAAGCCAATTCTTCAACACCAAATGAATGGATAAAGAAGATGTGGTATATTTGTACAATAGAGTACTACTCTGCCATAAAGAAAGACAAATTCAAGCCATTTGTAGAAAAATGGATGCACCTTAGGACGATTACACTTAGTAAAATAAATCAGACACAGAAAGTTAAATATCATGTGGTTTCTATAATATGAGAAAATCAAGCCATAAAAAAGAGAGATGTAAGAAAGTAAGAAAACAGACTTTGTGGAGAGGGAGAAGGAATGTGTAGGGGAGTGTGGTTGATGAGATACAAAGAGGAAGGGGATATAGTATATAAATTTAAAAAGAAAAAATTTAAAGCAAAGAAAGTCTGAGACAACATGCCAACCAACCAAAGCTTAAGAAGGAATGATAACTAAATGTGTATGGTATCCTGGATGGGACCCGGAAACAGAGAAAGATATTAAACAAAAACTAAGGACACTCAGAGCTTTGGTTAATGAGAATATATTAATATTAGTTCATCAACTGTGGCAACTGCATCATACTGACATGACATGATTAATAGAGGACTGTGCATGTAGGATATATGGTAACTTCTTGCACTACTCTCATAAGTTTTCTATAAATTTAAAATGAAATTAAAATTAAGTTTATTGAAATATGCAGGATACCCAGTTAAATCTGGATTTTACATTAACAATTTTTATTATAAGAATATCCAATCAGTAATTAAACACCCATTGTTGAACTGAAATTCAGATATTACTGAGAATCCTAGCAGCTCTGCCTAAAAAGAATTTCACCCTGAGAAGAGGAGGGAAGGCCGTGAGGGGGATCATAGCCAGAAAGCACATGGTACAGAACTTCCAGAATAGAGGTACAGGAGAGGAATCTGAGGCATGGTGATTTCAACAGTCACTCAGTTGCCTTAGTGGGAAGTCAGAATCTGCCTCATTCCAAACCCTGTCTATCTGTCATAGTCCCACGGCCTCACAGAACTCTTTCCAGGAATACCCGAAAGGATTCATTCTGCTAGCCAAAAAGAAAGGAGAGTTGAAACAGGCACTGAGCCTGGAAGACTCTAGCAAAAGCAAGCAAGTACTTACAAAACCCCTTCCGCGCCCTTCCAAAAAAAAAATCAAAAGGTGACATTCCCTGCCAGGCACCAGATCCTGACTGAGCTCCCCTCTTCTCTGTCCCTCACAATCATAGTCAAGCCAGAGGCCCTCAGAACACTGTATAACATTGGAGGGAGCCAATGTTATCCCCTCACCCAATGGGCCACTCATCCAATGTCCCCCTTTGAACAGGACTTCATCCACAGCTGCTTCCTAAATGTCCCCTCTTTGGCTAACTGAAATCTTGGCTCTAGCTTGTGGCAGACTCTTTTCATCTCTAATTCTGTTTCCAATCAGCCCCAATACAGGAAAGCAGCTACCAAGTTAATTAGAGCTCTGTGCTTAGTGAGAATCAGGGGTCTCTGAGCCAGACCCCCAAAGGCAGGAAGAGAAAGTGTATAATGTGCACCCAGGGATAACACCTTCCCATCTTATTGCAAATAGGCGATGCTGCTTTATACCTGGGCTCCACAGGGATGAAGATAAATAACTGCATGTAGTCCCGCAGAGCCCAAAGGTCGCATGTGCTTATTTTAGCAACACCTGATAGAACACAGAGGGGCAAAAGACTGACGTTGAACTCATCGAACTCGGCAAGGTCTCCTGCAGGAAATTAGTGACGCCAGCCAGCTGCTCCTGGCCCCTGCTGGGCTCTTTCTCCTCCTCTCCTACCTCTCATGGGAAGGCCATCCCGCTGTGGGTAACTGTATCAGGAAGACAAAGAGGGTAAAGCTCCGGGCCTGTCACTTGCCTACCTCTAACACATCCTCTCTTGAAGCCACTGGCAAATACAGTTCTGCTGGGGGCTGTGGGGAAGGAAGTGTCCGGCAATCCTCTTTTCTCCATAAATGGGATTGGAAATGGGGTAATCGTCTAAATGGGCAGTCCTGATGAGTCGATAAGCATAACTCCCATTTTTATTACAGCGATGAGTCCCACTGAGCGAACATAATCCCTCTCCAGGGCTCCGAGAGATTGCCAGGCAGCCAGCCACCAGCCTGCCCCTCCACCAGGCTGCATTAGTCTGATGGGAAAAGGCACTGAGCTCTAGACGACTACATTTCATAATGGCATTTAAAAGCAGGAATCCTGGGTCACGCCATGAGTCCTTCTGCCCTTGACATTGGCCTCCCGCTCCCTTAAATACTAGTATTAGGAGTATATATGGCCCAAATGTGGGGTCATTCTCAGCCAAGGAAGGTAAAAATGTTACATGTTACAGAAGACCCCAAATTAAAATGGCTAGCAGGAATGTGACACAAGGGGAAAAGTATAGGCTCTGACCCCAGTAATACCACTAAGGGGTGTGGCCCCTAATTTCTTATCTGCAATGTGGCTTCTAAGGTCATTTCCTGTTCTTCCATGTAAAGACGTGTGGATTCACGACTCTCCAACCTGGCCAGTAATTCTGCCCTGCTAAGATTAATTCTGCTGTCTTTTAAAAGGCTGTTCTATCTTTTATACTTGATTAGGGAACACCATGAGGAATAGGGTGGCATCATAATAGCTGTAGCTGAGACCCTAAGGAACAGAGCAGACTGGAAAGGTGGCCAGGAAGAAGCAAGGGTAGAAAGGGGACAAGAAAAACACCAAAAACCACATCTGGGCTAACCCTGTCAGGCAAGAAGACTGCAAACTAGAGTGGCTGGTTCTGCAGCAGACCTCAGAGCCCTGCAGAACACACCATTCCTCTGTGCGCTCATTTGGCTCCTGAGCGGAAGCTTTGCCTCTATGCTGTTCAATCATCTACTCAATCACGGCTCAGCCAGGAGACAGCAGGAAAACTAATTCCAGGTTTAGATACAGAAGCCAGGCCCTGGCTATAGTGCCAGTAGTTCCTTGTCACATGACACTCACCAAGGCATTTCACCATTCTGAGCCAGCAAAATAAGGCTAGTGCCTGCCTTGCACACTCAATGGGCAAGGCTGCCATCTTGCACAACTCCTAGGAGTGCCATGCTTATGGAAACAGTGACAGCCAGAACTCGGCAATGCAAACTTTGCACAGCCAAATATAGCATACCTATTTGTAGTTTTAAAATGTCAAATGACATAAGATGTTGTGGCCATAAACACTATCAACACAATAGTACTATTATATTGGTGACATTCTAGAAGAGAGTGCTACATAAAAGACATTTGCAGAGAGCTAAAATTTAGTAGCACCAAGCTTTTCATTTTATCCAATTCAACATTATATCTTCCTAGTATTATCTTTGTGACTCAGAAGATGGGAACTATAAAAAACAACTGAAAAGTAGGAGGTAGGGTCCCAAAGTTAAGGTGAGGCAAATACCCTTCATTACATTTATGTTCCAAAAACCACTTTGTCTTCCATGCTATCCCCTTCTCAAAGTACCCTTTGTTATAAAGGCTGAAGTAATATAAAATGTCATGAAGGACATCTCAGATCAGTATGAAAAACCAGGGATCAAAAATGTACAGCCCAAAATGAGTTTCTCTAAATTTCATCCCTCCCTCACACACCAATCTACCAGCAGCTTGGAGCAGCTGGTGCTAATATTACCCTGTCCTCTTGCTGTGGTCTAATGCTTTTTGTCCTCTTCAAATTCCTAAGCTGAAATCTAATCTTCACTGTGATGGCATTCGGAGGTGGAGCCTGTAGGAGTCAACGAGGTTATGAGGGTGGATTCCTCATAAATGAGATTGGTGCTCTGAAATGAGGCCAGAAAGCAAGGTAAGCCTCTGCAACCCAGAAAGAGTTCTACCAGACTCCAACCAGACTGGCACCCTGATCTGGGAAATCCCAGACTCCAGGGCAGTGAAAAGAAAGAAAGAAAGAAAGAAAAAAACCCTGCTCTTTTAGACCCAGTCTAAGTTTCTTTGTTATAGAAGCCCAAACAGACTTAAGACACTGCTCAGCCTTCCACCCGCCACAGGTACCCAGGAAAGGAGAAAGATCCCAGGTTTATGACTTCCTCACACAGCTCACAACCCCATCAACTTTGAAAGCCCTCTCTTTCCTACATACATTGGTGAAGTTCAGGTCAAGCAAGTTAAAAATTCTAAAATTATGTAAAGTGCCTTGATCCTTTAATGTCTTTCATCGGGGAGAAAAATGAAAATGGAAAATACTAAAGTCATTTGTCCCTATCTCTTCATTCTTCTACTGCCCCAGTTTAGATTGTCTTCATCAGATGCTTCCTACTATGTGTCCCTTATCCCAAGAGCCTTACCCTTCACACAACCACATCATGCTCCTCTCAGAGCTACTGCCCTGAAGTCCAGCTCTTGGCCCATCCAGTCCTTGCATTACAGGCTCCACTGCATCTCCTATCCCTAGTGGGAACTGTATCAGACACTAGCTTCTCTCAGACACACTTCAACCTACTTCCTCCAAGGCAGCTGCTTTTGCAGCCCCACAGGTAGGTCTGCATTTCATAACCTCCATACATCCATTCACTCAACACAGGATCCAGCCTATGGTGTATCAGGAATTGTGCAGGGCCTTAGAAATGTGATAGGAAAAACACACGTCCATCAAATGACCGCAAAACTTAATGTGAGGTTTATTTAGACAAATTGTGATGTTTGATAAGGAAATGTGCTTTGAAAAATACAAAGGGCTGAAGCAGCCTGGAGGAAGAGGGAAGAAGTGATATTTGAGCTGACATCTGAGAAATGAAAAGGGGTGCACTAGGCAAAGGGACTGGGAAAGAGGAGTGGCAAGAGTAGAGGAGAGCACTCCAGGCTAAAGGAACTGCTGGGAGCTGGGGCCTGTGACAGGCCTGGGCCACTCAGGACACTCAGGCCTGCAGCATATAGTGGGGTGGGGTGGAGGGGGGGACCTGCAGAAGTTACCAGGAGGTAACTATTAAAAACCCTGGAAGATCCGTTGAGAATTTGCATCTTTAACCTAAGAGAAAGGAGAAATTATTAAGAGGTTTTAGGAGGAGAACCTATCACGTGATCATACCTACATTTTGACATAATTCCAGCTGCTGCAAAAAGAAGGGGCTGGAGGACCCAGGGAGGACACGAGTACCCACTGAGGAGGAAATTACATCTATTCCAGCAAGAGAAGCAGATGTAAACTCTGACTGGGAGCTGAGAGTAGAGCGTGAGCCAAGCAAATTAATTTACCAAACCAGAGGTTACCGAACCAGATGGATGGGCCTTGCCATCTGGAAGGATGAAATTCGAGAAGATGATTAGGTTTGGGTGCAAATAACCTGAGCTCAGTTTGGGACTGAATGGATTTAGAGAGTCCTTGAGGTTTTTGGGTGGAAGTAACAGTGACAGAAGCATCTGAGATGAAGAGGTGCCTTTGGGCGAAGACCTGCATTTTAAGAGTTATTTGCAATGGAATACTACACATCTGTAAGGTCCAACAGTGTGGAGGTTTTCACAGGCAAATGGAAGAAACTTGAGAATACCATGCTTAGTGAAGTGAGTCAGAAGCAGAAGGTGAAACATCGGATGGTCTCTCTGATAGGAGAGACCCAGACCACAACTATCTCAGGGAACTTTAAACGAAAGACAAAGCGAAAGAGGGGGACGGGGGTGGGGGGTGAGGGGGTGAAGGGAGGGACGGGAGGGTAGGGGGAGGGACAAAAGGAGAGAGGGAAAGCCCTTGTCTCTTTGACAAGAAATGTATGTGCACAAAATGCTCAACACCATTGTAAACCTTAAATTCTGCACTTGTACATATCAATAAAATGGGGGGAGGGGGAAGAAACTTAAAACAAAACAAAAAAGTCATTTGCACATGTATCACAAAGCAGTTTGTGGATGTGAACAAGAGACTGCTTTACATCACAATTAAAGTTCCTTTCTCTCTCTAGTCACTCCACCTGTGCCAACACCTGCACAGGGAGAGCCCGGCTCTGCTATGTCACAGAGAGCTCTTGGCTCTATAACTGGTCTTGCTGCCAGAACACCCTGGTATTAGCTCATGAACACTTGCTTACATGTCTGTCTTCCCCACTAATGACACAGGAACACCCTGAGGACAGAGATGCTGGCTTCCATCCTAACATCTTCAACACACAGAGCACAGCCTCCATCTTTAAGTAAGCAACTAGGCAGGTCACTCTGCCGACCCATCAAAAACCTCAATGCCCTCTCACCTAAAACCTAGCATCTCAGAGGGGCACTTGCCATTTTATTTATTACTTCTCCACCCAGCAAGCCAAGAAAGGTACTAAATAATTTTAAAAAGAGAATGGCATTGATATTTTCTCAATGTGACTATAGATAAGTGAGCAACTACTTTTATTGGAGATGTATTTCCCAGTTGTGAAAGCCCTCTGAGGTACAAGGGGACTATCAGAGAAGCCAATAGTGTATCCTTGAAGCACTTCCAGGGTAATCTCTTGCTCAGAACTAGTGTGCTCATGATAATTCAAAACAGTTGTTCATTACATCATATGAGATACCCACATCAAATCAAGACCTGCGTCTTCAAGGAATTTATAATCTAAAAAAAATTGGACAAACATAGATGTAAAGTTAGCTTCATCAATACTTGCAGGGCTACTCCTACCTTCTCCAGTGCCTGTCTCTAATTAGGAGAAGGTACCTTTTTCCAGACTGACACAGCCTCTCAGCAAGACTTATGAATTGGCTAGATTTAAGCCCATGTCTTCCTGCACTGGCCAAGATCCTTGTGCAGTGCATAGCTTTCCCAACATATATATGATACTAGCAACAGGTGTTGTTCACCAGGAAGGATCTGTATAGGTTGGCTGGGTAAGAGAAGAAGAAATAACTGCAAGGAAGACCAGAGACATGTCCTGGTGTAGCAATTCAGATTTGACCAAGGTGATTTCTGCCTAAAGAAGTGAGGAAATGAGAGTAGGTGGCTGAGCTGGGGAATAATTCGGTAAGGCCTCAAATATCAGGCAAGGGAGTTTGCACCCAGTAGGAACTAAGGGTCCTGTCTAGGGATGTTTTCTTCTTCAATGCAGTGCCATAGAGAGTTGGCTGCCAGTATCAATTCTCCCCAAAGAAAGTGCCTGCTTGTACCCCAAAGGTCATGAACGATATCATAGGACAAGAAAATAAACATCTACATGCTGACATGGAACCCCAAATAATGAGGCCTAATGCCTTATATTTAAAAATGCCTAAAATATATGTACTTAATGTACCTGTCCCATATATATTGTTGTTACAATAGTCTCGTTTACTTAACAGGATGAGAAAGCAAGCAGTAAAGAGCTTTGGTGAAGATCAAAGAATCCACAAGGACAAAACCGGGACTTGAACTCGGGTCTCTCACTTATAATTCAGTTCTGAGGGGCACTCAGCCTTCACATTAAGCAGGGTTTCTCAATCACCAGCTACCACACAGACTACTTCAGTCTGCCAGTTCTGGGCCCTTTCCAAGAGAAAACAAAGCTTCCAAACAAGCTGTGATGCCACTGATTATTCCAAGCCAGAGGCAGGGATGCTGGATCATTCCTTTAAAATACTTGCTCAGCAGCACTGGAGTCCTCACCCCCAAGGCCTGTAGTCCCAAGAAAGAAATGTGCAGTATTTCATTAACATGAAGGGGAAAATAATTCTCTGTGGATGTTTGTATTCTCATTTCCCTAGCTTGTCAAACGCCAGCAGCAAGCCAGTCTGGCTGCATTGTTAGCTTGGCTATGTCTTATTTTTGTAGTGTTTTGCAGATTTCAGAAGCCTCCCCCAACCCCACCAAATAGATATGTGAAAACACATCACCTTTGAGCCTCCTAGAGTATCACCCAAAAGACTTTCTTGTCCTCCTAGAGTATCACTCAAAAGACTTGCTTATCACAGCCGTATTTTTTCCCAAGGAAGAACATGAAATTTATTTTTGACATTCTTACAAGATATGTGACCAAAATATAACTTAAAAAAACAAATACATGGAAGACTTTCCAATATGTCATGCAAAGCACAAAAAACAGGCTGTTCAGAAACTAAATTTCAGTTGTCATATTTACATTCTTTTTTCCTCCTTCACCCTTGTGTTACTAAGGAAGTTGGAATGAAAGAGGATTTGTTTCTTTTTCTCAAAGACCAATCTCTTGCTACTGAGCTTCTCCACACCTGAGTTCACACGTCTCCCACATCATGATAATTATCTCCATGGTAACCATTCATGACATCACAAACACAAAGTGATAGCACAGTAATCCAGAGCTCCTGAGATCCACTTAGGAGACGCAAATGCCCTGTGTGACCTAGGGGACTCCAAAGCAGGAAGAAAATGAATTTTTGTCTTGAACTTTTAGCAGGAAAGTAATTCTTGACATCTATTCTTGAATTTTGACATTGATTGGATTCCAAAGCTTCTCGCTACTCAAAGCCTATGAATATGATTGAGGGTCCATAAAATTCCTAAAATGGCACCAAAGCAGCTACATTTGAAAGCAAGCTAGTAAGACCAACAGATTCCAGCCTCATGACATCAGTTCTTAACTGTAGTTAGATCTCACAGGTAATTTTGTTTTTGGTGGTCTTACTTTTGTTTTGGAACCAGGGATTAGTCACGGGTAATTCTAACGTTAAAAGAGGGGCTCTTGAGATGTTGCCATAGCTATGTACAAAACAATGTGTTCCTGAAAAGTCTTTTTCTCATGGTTTCTTACCCAAAATTAAATGAAGTACCCAAAGCCTCAAGCCAAGGTTAATAACTTAATAATTTTGCGGGCTGTAGCCAAAAGAAGAGTGGACACCCCCCAACACCACACAAGCTTCCCGGAGAAGAACGAAAATGCTGTATTGTGAGACAGGGTGCTGAGATATGAGATGAATGTCAAAATCCTCTTTTTGCAGTCATTTTTCTCTGCAAATGGCCTTAGCTTCAAGGCTTAAATTTTTATTCCAAATACTATTTAGATCCATCAGAGCTCTCAAAATATGGATTTCAAGTCGGAAACATCAAAGTTCACTATTCACTAAAACCACAGCAGCTCCCCCGAACCCCGGCACCACCCCTCCTCCTCCTCCTTCACAAGATGCTATTGTAAATTCGGACTGCTTTAATCTCTGTGGGAAAAAAAAGAGAAGGAAAAAGAAAAATGCAGCTTGAAGAAGAACTGAACTCACAATCTGGGAGCTAGAAAGCAAACATCACCCAGTGAGTACCTCACTTTAGTTACTGGCCCAAGAATTTCAATTTACATGTGTTTTAATTAGCTACAGAAGAGTTCACCTATTATTCTCTAAATACAAAAGCTTAAAGGCAAACAAAATAGTGTAGGAAAGACTTATTTAAGAAGCCTCCAAGGATTAATCTTTGCATTCTTCTCATTTTTTCCCAAATTTGGGGATAACATTTGTCATGGATAATTTGATCTTAGGGAAGGAAACACTGACTGGACACAAACTACTTCAGACCACTATTTTAGCCAACAGAAATTTCAGAAGCAGAATTTCTAGCACAGGGCTTTAAACAATTTTGCATAAACAACACAGCATTATGTTTCCTCCTGAAAAGCAGGAGATCAAACTGCACAAATGCTATTTTCTGACTGAGTAAATGAGTGGGTGATTAAGAACTCCAGGGCGCCTTCACTCATCCTCCCTTTTGAGGTTCTTCAACTTTATTTGCATTTTTGATGTATGCTAATTGTTTTGCTTGTCCATCCTGGACCCCCACTCAGTTTCTCACAACAGGAAAAAAGAAGCAAAATTCATTTTAATTGATTTTCATTTCAAAAATGTATTACACCAGATCTCTAAAAAGTAGAATTCTCAAAACAATTGGCTGATGCCAAAGCTTCAATAAACCTTACGACAGCTATAGCAGAGAAAGATGTTTGGATGACTGGGTTTAATAAGGACACACAGTGACACCTGGGGATAAAAACACCTTAGGTTATGAAGATATAAACTTCTTACTAAGATTTGAGCCACTTATTCTCAACCTACAACCCAGTGAGCAGTTGTTGAAGCAGATGTAACTGAGCTCATGCAACGGGTAAGAAACTGCTAAACGCTTAGAGGGATAAGATGTTCAGAACATGGTTTTTCAAGAGCTTGTTAAGAGAGATGAGACTCCTACAGAGATGAAGCAACCAGCAGTTACAGTTGATATGTGCTTCAAAGGTTCTAAGGAAGCCAGGCCTGTAGGTGTACATCTGTAATCTCAGTACTCCGGGAAGCAGGACGATTAGCAAATGCAAGCACAGCCAGGACAACTTAGCCATTTAGAACTGTCCAAAAATAAAAAATTTAAAAATGGGGTCAGGATCTACTTCAGTGGAAAGGCCTGGGTTAGATGCCCAGTACTGCATGTAAATAAATAAGCAGACAGACAGACATGGCAAGAGTGTGTTGACTGAGCAAGATGCAGTGGAGAGGCATGATACATGCAATGACCCACAGCGAGAGCCTGATATATATTTAGAGTAAAAAGCAGAGGACTGGCTTTGTTGGGTGTCTGCTACGGCCAGGGTACAGAACAGAAAAGGGATTTTGCAGGTCAGGGCCACATATCTGAGAGTAGACAATATAACCAACCTATAATCTTAAAATCTAAGTGGAAATGAGAGGAGATAAAAAAAGAAAAGGATAACAAGGGACTGGGGCCATACCTCAGTGGTGAAAGCACCTACTTAATAAGCACAAGGCCCTGGGTTTGATTCCCCATCACCATATAAGTCGGATATGGTAGTGCATGCCTGTAATTTCAGCACTTAGGAGGCTACAGCAGGAGGACTGCCACATGTTCAAAGCCAGCCTGGGCTATAAAGTGAGTTCAGCAGCCAAGCGTGGTGGTGCACATTCAGGAGTCTGAGACAGGAGGATTGCCATGAGTCCAAGCCAGCCTGGTCTCCATAGTGAGCTCAGGACCAGCCTGGACTATAGAGTGAGACCTTGTCTCAAAAAAAGAAAGAAACAAACCAAGAAAGGAAGAAAGAAGGAAAGAGAGAAAGAAAGAAAGAAAGAAAGAAAGAAAGAAAGAAAGAAAGAAAGAAAGGAAGAGAAAAACAGCAACAAAAAATGAGTTCAGAACCAGTCAGGACTCAAATAAATAAATAAATAAAATAAAAAGGATGACAAGGGTCTGTAGTGTGAATTGAAAAGGAGATTGCCACAGCCTAAGGAAAGCTAAATGCACTCTAAGTTCCTTTGGCAGGAGATCAGAAAAGAAGAAACAGCCCATTACTAAGTCTTTAGACTTTAAGAATCTGCTCAGTTCTGTTCTGTTGGCCTGATGCAATAAGTTTACTACGATCTTCATAGGTACAGTGGCTTACAGTAGCAACATTTTACCTCTGGTGCTAGAAATTGAACCGAGGACTTCACACATGCAATGGACATGCTTTAACACTGAGCCACACCCTCAGTTTGTAATGCAGCATTTTAAAGGCACCACCGTACTTCTCATACTTAAAAACCACACATGCCGTACTGTACTAGAACTCACTGGCTGCTGCTTCTGGGGTGGCCATAATCCCAAGACAACTATCCTAGGCAATCATCCTCCTGTTGACCCAAGAGTACTCAGGTCATCAGTAAAGCTTAGGACATTTGGCAAGGACTTCTGTCTCCAAAGTACTGATGGGAAGCTCTGGGCTAGAAGTCAAAAAAGTGTCCCAGGCTCATTCTGGCTAGACACTGACTCCCCGAGGACTTGGGGTGAGCCTTTGTTCTCTCTGAAGGCCAATTTCATTTGTAAAATGAGAACATTGGGTATACTTTTGTTTCTATGAGTTAAGATCAAGTGACTGTCCCAAGTTCATGCAGCTAAGAAGGGGGAAGACCCTAGACTAAAGTTTGTGCCTCCTGAACTATGGATCTAGTATCTTCCCATAATGCTGGGCCATGCAAACAGTTGTTAACAGTAACGAGTAACATTTGTTATGTGGCTAGTGCATGCCAAGTACTATCTCTAGTTTGTGTATATTGTACCTAGTTAGTCCTCACCTCAGTCATTTCAGTTACATAAAATTTTCAAAATATTTTACAGATGGAAAACAATCACAGAAGGATGAAGTCATTTACCCATAATCACATGATTAATAAATACAAAGCCAGGATTTAAAGTCAGAAGATGTTCCAATTCCAGGACTCATTATCACCATCCCTATTATCCACACTAAACAATAGAATAAGGAGTAATTCAGTGACATAGGGGACATGGTCATCTTAAAATAGAAAATATGGCAGTCTTCCAGCAGTGAATTCACGTTAGATGTATGCAAGCTTTCAGGGAAAAAAAAAAAAAAAAACACTTTGGCCACTGTTGCTTGCCTTCCCACTATTTCCTTCCCCACAGATGACCACATGAGCAGCCCCTGGGGGATCATTTAGGATCCAGTGGTCTTAAATGTGGTCTAAACGGAGTATGGATAATGACCACACAGAAAATCAGGAGACAGAGGCCTCCTGGCTGACTCCCATGACTCGTAAGACAAGGAAAACCAAAACCACCACAGATTATTTTTACTACCAAATAAAACCCAAGAGGAGTCATCGCCTTGAAATCTCCAGGGAGCCATGCTGACGTCATCTCCCCTAGGCACACACACGGGTTTACCCAGTAATACTCAACTTGAATTTATGGCTGTGCCAATTCAGGCATTACTTCAAACAAAGTAAGTGGAGGGGCTGTGAAACTCCAATGCTTTTTAGAGACCTATATTATATGATCTGTATCCTTTCTTTTGCCTGTCATATTTAAGAACTCTAAGAGGTTTAGGGTTATTCTAGAGAAGGTTTTAATATTGTTAATTAAAATGTGCTAGCAAGATAGAAATAATCCTAGCTGGAGACTATAGCTTTGCATCTAATTCAGCACTTTCACCAACTGGCTCCTTGACCTGGGCTGCTCATTGGAATTTCTTGAGTCCTGCCTGGTTCCTCATCTATAAAGATAGAACTGGTCTTCTCTGAGAGTCAGCCAAGAATAGGAGCCCTTGAATCTTGAATTTTGCTAGAGGAATCCACTGAACAAAATCGTGATCCATGGAGATTAAATTCAAATAAGAAACAAGAGGCAGTGAATGTGAAACTGAAATTGCAATTCAGTTCACATAAAAAGTTATGCCTCTATGTAGTTCTGGAAGCTTGACTTGGCACTGACCTGCTGCCAGGCCTTAGGGGCTCCTCAATCTACCCAGACAGCAGGGAGAGTGACGGCTCCTCCCTCAGGGGGCTGTTTGGATGAAGCAAAGTTCTGCAATCTCCATGACCTCCCTGGAGGGAAGGTTTGTCTCCTTCCTGGGGAGAGCTTCGACAGTACTGAGTGAGTGTGAAGGACATAATGAGTTGGATAGACAAGACTGAGCGGGAAATCAGATGTGAGAACCCTGAGTCTTTCTGTTGTAGAGACAGATGCCCCTTCATTGTGCTTCGTGATCCTACTCAAAAGCCTGGAGTTTTTCCCAAAGTTCTACCAGAAAATCCCTCTGTTTTATTGTTGAAGCTCTTATATCAAGATGTTAAATACTCCATATCTCCCAGTCTTGGACTGTATTTACCAAAATTTTATTTCTGTGAACCTCTAGGATTCTTCCAAAGATGTTATATAGAAATATGCTCTTTGTTCAGAGTTCAACATTATTTTTATTGAGTAGAATTATATGCAAGTACTCTAAAAGGTTTTGTCATTTTCCACTGCCTAAGAGTGTACACCTGTGTAGTAACATACTTCTCTAAACATCTAAAACAGCGATGGGCATCAGCATTCAGTGTAGCAAAGATTCCTTGGTGTCACAGAAAGGAATCAGATACCTTAGCATCTGCCACTAAAACAGAAAATTATGAGGATGGGATATGACAGTCATTGCATAAACCTGGCAACTAGAATAGCTCCTCAACAGATATGAATGGGATGGATGGATGGATGGATGGATGGACGGACAGATAGACTGATTCTATCTCAGGATTCTTCTATTCTTTGGCCTGTGTCAATTACACTCTCCCCTAGCCCTAACTCTCTTCATTCTCTAACTCCCTGCCTCATCTCACTTGCACATTTATTTGGTTTATAAACTCCATACTAGTGATCTAGCAGTTTAATTTCTTGATGAGATTCATTTTAATTTTAATAGGCAAATAAAAATTGTATTTACCATATGCAATATATTATTTCAAGATAGATATTATAAACATGTTTCTTTTCCTGAAGCTAGAACACTCAAATCCACTCCTAAATTTTTCCATCACACAATGCATGATTATGAACTATGGTCTGGTAAAATCAACTTCAAAATAGTAACTACCATTTGTTGAAATATACTAACCATTCAGCTACTTTAAATAAATCGTGTTTGTTCATCAATAAAACAACCCAAAGTGGTTATACTGTCATCTGTACTCAACAGATGAGGAAACTGAATGGAAGGGAGTAAATGTTTGCTCAAGGTTACCCACTACCTGGTGGAAGGGCGGAGCTCCCAACTCAGACAGGCAGCACGGAGGAAATGTCCTTTAGCTCTAGGCTTGCTGTGTAAACTTCAGCCATGCCAGTAACTGGAACATTCATCATAAATATCTAAATCAGGGACAGAATGGTTGGGTCTGTGGCACTTCATTCTCACCTGGAGCAAATTAGACTCCATGAATTTCTTCAAGGATCTGTTGGCTTCTTTTCTTAGTTTACACATGTCATTGAAGAGTGCTCTTCAAAGTACAAAGTATAGACCAAGTGTCAGACTTCGTACCAGTTCATGTTGACAGATAAGACTCTCTAATTGGATATTTATGTGAACCTTTCATCATCACTAGCTACCAACATCTACTATGATTGGCCTGTTATGGATACTCAACTATCAATGAATTAATAAATAAGTTACTGGTATATTAATAAATTAACAACAGAAAAATTCAAAATTAAAATTTTTAGTTTTGATGTCACAAAAAAAATTTGTTATTCCTTTGCAGCACTTCAGGATCTGCCATGTGCCTAGAATTTGCTAGCCACTAGGGAACACAGAGACTTTAGAATAAATTCCCCATAGTCAGGACTAACAATTGAGATGGGAAATAGGATTGAAACAACTACACTAGAATGCATTCTTACCATAAGAGTATCTTACACTATCCTGTGTCTCAAGGTAATTAAATATATTATTCTATATTTTTCATATCTTTAAAAGAATTAAAATTGTCTAATTCACTTTATAGGCAGGAAAAGCCCAGAAAAGTTGTCATTTGTCTATAATCATGCTATGCTATGTCAGGATGTGAAATCAGTCATTGTAATTCTAGAGAACATTATTAATTCTTCTTTTTGTGTTGTTAGGGATTGAAACAAGGACCTCATATATTCTAAGCATGTGCTCTATCACTAAGATACACTCCTAGCCCTCAAAATATATTTCTTAACCTCTATTCTCTATACCACATAGCAAAATTAGAGGAGGTATCTTAGTGACAGTGACCTAAGGACATTAGAAATTTACATGCAAAAGTATTCACATATATAGATGTGGTTTTGTTTTATTTCTGTGTAGTTTCTTTTTTAACATAAGTGGGATCATATACTACATACTGTTTTATGAATTGTTTTTCATACACTATATGTCTTATAGATATTGCTGTGTCTTAGTTACTTTTTTGTTGCTATGACTTAATAGCTGACATTCACAAATTTAGGAGAGGAAAATTTTATTTTAGATCACAGTTTCAGAAAGTCACAGTCCATTCAGGGGTGGCCAGCAACAATTGAAGTGCATGGCAGAGACAGAGGTGGAGGCAGCTTCTCATGACATCACAAACAGGAAGGCAAGTTGATACTGGTTGAGACTAGTCCTCCAAGGAAGGCAGGATGCAGCTTATGTACCCTTCCAGGTGTCAGCCCAGTGACTAGCCCCTCCTGCATCCAGGTGTGGAAAGTGTGGTAAACTCCCACTACACACCGTTAATCCTAATTTACACATTGTTAATCCAATTTACATGCCTGTAATCCACTGCTTCAGACTAGGCCTCAGCTGTTAACAGGACATGGTTCCATAGACAATCTATAACATTTAAATACATGAGACTTTTGGAGGACATTCCAGACCTAAACCACAATACTGTGCAGTTGCAGAATATATCAGCCACATTTGTTTATATTGGCAGTGTATTCCACTGTACGGATATTTAATTTTCTTCTTACTGGTGAAAAATTAAGAATATTTCCAGCTTCTCAATTGCAAACCTTCAGTTAGCATTTGTTGTTATATGAACATGTATTAATTCTTCTGAAGTGTACATTTCTTCTAATTCTTTGGTCCAGGGAAATGCTTTCTGTATTGGATCCCTGCTAGGATTGTGCCACCATGGCCAGGAGCATGTTTAAGGACTAGGCTGATATGGACTTCAGGGGTACACATTAAGGATGAATATCTACATACCCTGCACCTACTATAGTGCCTCACATTTCCCAAGAATCCTTTATACATATTATCTCTAATATTTGTAAGAAATTATGGGAAAATACTATTCCCATTTTACAGGTGAAGAATCTACAAACTAGGATCTGTTGGCTTCCTCTCTTAGTTTACATGAGTCATTGAAGAGTGTTCTAGAAAAACAAAGAAACTTGTTCAGGATCAGTGCCTGAATGAAAATCAGAACTGGAACTAGAAAAAAAAAATCTCATTTGTTTTAAGTCTATCTTATTATAATCAAATTGGTATAATAAATCGCATACAATAAAATGTTTGACTGTGCTCAGCTGTTAACATTCATGTATGTAAGTTTTTAAAGAGAGATAGCATGAGCATAGTCAAGTATTTTCGAGTTTTGAGGATATGTGTAAAAGAAGAAAAAATGTTTTCCACTTCAAAAGTACCATGATCTTAGGTTAAAAATAAATGGAAAGGAAGATCTCTGTGTGGCAACAAAAGGAAGAAATGTAAAAGTGACCTGAAAGAATAGTTGGAATAGAAAAATCCTACAGAAATGAATCTCAGGAGTCCATGCAACGACCTGAAAAAAATGTCTCATTTTCTTACAGAAGTCTGAGAAACTCAAACTGAGTCTTCTTTCCTAAGTATAGTATAGAAATTTTTTCTCCAAACTGAGAAAAGGAGAAATGAGTTACTTGATCAACAGAGAATCCCAAGTTGAATTCTTCACTTGGCTAGCATTTAATATCGTCTTAGTTGCTTTTTCATTGCTGTGACTCAATACTTGACATTCACAAATTTAGAGGAAGAAAGGTTTATTTTCACTTACAGTTTCAGAAGGTCAAAGTCCGTTCAGGGGTGGCTGGCAACAATGCAAATACATGGCAGAAGGAGAGATGGAGGCAGCTTCTCAGGACATCACAAACAGGAAGCCAAGTCATGGCAACTTGAGTCTGGTCCATCAAGGAAGGCAGGAAGCAGCTTATATATCCTTCCAGGTCTCCTCCCAGTGATCAGCCCCTCCTGGATCAAAGTGTGGAAGGTGTGGTAAGCCCCCACTACACTCCTGTAATCCAATTTACATGCCTGTAATCCACCCCTCCAGACTAGGCCCCAATCTCCCAATAGCATATGATTCCATAGATAATCCATAACAACCAAATACATGAAAGTTTTGGTGAACATTGCAGATCCAAACCATGATAAATATCATCTATAAATTGTAATTCTCTTCCAGTTCTTACTGTGTAAGTCACAGATGAAATAAATTAGGACAGGATCTAAGACAAAGAATCCTATCAAGTAATATCTTCAAGATAATCATCTTTTTTATTACCAATGAAAACATTCAAAAAGATCCTATGCTTTTACTATGATTCTCTGCTTAAGGAGTAAAAAAAGAAAAAGGCATGAGTCCCTTAAAGAAACACATTTTCTTATTTTCTGAAACCCATATGGTTCTTAAGGAGAAGTAAGTTCTCTGACTATGAAAAATAGTTGGCAAGAGATTACACCCTTTTACTGCATACCACTGGGAGTTTGGCCTATAATTTACAATCTTGGCTTTAATCAGGACACTCAGTGTCCTGGCCACCCTGCATAGGAGATTGACTGTGAACTTCGCCAAGGATTTATTCACATATCAGCTGATCAAAATTTTTAATAATCATTTAACTTCCAAACTAACCATTCTGGGGTTCTTTCAAGTAGCCATGGGAAACAAAAGCCTTCAATTTCATGCAGGTAATTTCTTTCTATAACTCCAGGAAAAAGTCTCTCCTCTCTCTAGGGATCCTTGAAAAATATGGAGCTCATAATGAGAGCAAGTGAGTTCAATCTGTGACAGGAAGAAGGATACACTATGACACCTTTGTAGGACTCTCAACAGATGCTCACTGCACAGAGGGCTTGAAAGAACTATGAGATTGTTGTTGCTGTGGTAACCAGGCATGCCTAAATGCACAACAGAATTAATAGTCCCTAACAGGCTTTGGTGAAATCAATAGGACAACACTTACCTTTATGGGAATGTGTCTCCTCAAAAACGACCCCACTTAGGTATAGAAAAAATACAGTGTTCAGTAGCAGCAAACCTGATGTACTTACCACCCAAACTTTTGTGGGCCAAGGGCAGGGGCTCCAACTAAAGTTAACAGCACCTTTAAATTTCTAGCCCTTTTTATGACATCTTATTTAATTTTATTATGCAATGACTAATCTCCTATTTAACTTTTGATATAAGCAACTAAAGCTGAGAAATGAGGGAAGCACAGTGAGATACAAAGAGGAAAAAAGGTAAAATTAGCCATAGCCCATAATTGGACTCTATTTGGTCTTGAGGAAGACACAGAAAATGTTAATTAAGTAGGCTACATATTATGTTGCTGTCTAGAAGGGCTACTCTAAGCTATAGGAACAAAGTTTAAAACAGGAACTTTTTTATTGGACTGAGGTAGTTGAGCCATTGCTCTGAAAAAT